>CP032244.1:21670918-22165807 GCA_005610355.1 Gossypioides kirkii | reverse complement strand
TCCTTATCTATTTAAACTCAGGATTTACTTACATCAAAGTGTACGAGTCATACAAACATAGTCTGCAATCCATTCAGGATTTAGGCATGCAAAACTATGAATGTCACAAGTGAATAAATTTATAAAACGGATTCAAGATCTATTATGCTTTGGTTATGTTCGGTGTGTTGCCAGTCCAATCAGTCACATCTCACTATCTTCTAGGAGTCAATCGCTTCGATGCCCAAGACAAGGCATCTCCCCAATTGGACTTGATAGAAGTCATATTAGTCTTTCAATTAGTTTACTCATTTTTTTATTAGAATAAAGACATGTTTAGGTTTGTTTACTAATACAAGTTGTCTGTCCGTACTATATTCGACCACATAATACCGCCTAGTATCTTTTAAACATTAGATAATCCATGAGCAACATTTGCTTCCATTTTACTTTACATGCAAAAACAACGTGAAATAATACAAAGTATATTAATTATAATCAATGAATTTGTTTTATTAACCAATCTGTTCGAAAAAATAACAATTGTATATTGACAAAAATACTACACTTAGGGCACCAAATCCAACATAAATAAAGTACGAGAACTAAATCGTAAAATTGGTAAAAGTTAATCACTCTATATTTTAAATATCTAAGGGGTAAAATGGTGAATAAACAATTTTCAAAAGTCCAAGCGGTGGTGTATGTCATTAAATCCCCTTAACTTTTGGGTTAATTGCTATTAGGCCCTATTTAATAAGGTTTAATTGAAATAAAGCTTGATTAATTAATTGAAGGACCTAGTGAGTAATTGGACCCTTCCAATTATTTTAAGCGGTGGTAGGGGATAGTTGGCGGTGACTAAATTGTTAAGTATGTTTAATATTATTTTAATTAAAAAATTAACTAATTAATAAAGTTTAATAAAAAACTAATTAAAGTATATAAGATGGATAAATAAAAGAAAAATGGGGGCATTCCCATTCATCTTTTGGAACCTACGAAACAAAAGAAAGAGGGAGACTTCTTCTTTCTCCTATTGGATTTGGTGCCATAAGTGTAGTATTTTCGTCAATATACACTTGTATTTTTTTTGAATAGATTGTTTAATAAAACAAATTCATTGATTACATTAATATATTTTGTATGATTTTCCTCACATGGTTTTTACACGCAAAGCACAATGGAAGCAAATGTTGCTCATTGGTTATCTAAATGTTTTAACTAATAGCGGTATTATGTGGTTAGATCGTGTAGTACAAAAAGATAACTTGGATTGGTAGATGAACCTAACCATGTCCTTAGTCTAATCAGAAAAGAGCAAACCGATTGAAAGACTAATATGTCGTCGTCTATCAAGTCCAATTGGGGAGATGCCTTGTCTTAGGCATCAGAGTGGATGACTCCTAGAACATAGAGACATAGTTGTGTCTGACTGGACTGACAGTACATCGACAAGACCTAATTAGAATAGATCCTGAATCCATTTATGGGTTTATTCACTTGTGATGTTCATTGTGTGACCCATACACTTTTATGTAAGTAAAAGCCTAAGTTTAAATAGATAAGGAACCAAAAGCTGGTGTTGGGTGTACGAATTTTGTAGTAGTACATAGCATCATTCACAAAAGGAATCCAAAGCCCAAAACATGGGTAAATGATATCATCTCATTGGCATTACATGGTTGATGAAAAGTAAACGTGGACTACGGGTTATCTGTCTTTGTGATGGATGACTTGATCACTATTTGATAGTGATTGACTTTTCATGAAGGAAGATTTAATGGTTATCATGAGATAAAATAGGATCATATTGCGAGAGTGTGTAACACCCTTATCCGGTCCGATTGCCGAACCCGAGCAAGAAAGTGTCACAACGAATTCGATAACTAATACTTACAATAATGAAATACTATTCAATCATTTAAGAAAAAAATAACATATATATTCTAGTATATTAAAATTTATGATATTTAAAAATTTAAATATAGATCTTGAAAAGTCTAGTTGGTATAAATACCTTACAGAAAAATGTCACCAAAACTCAATTTTGTTTTTCTTGTAAGAATAATGGTATCGATAAATATTTCCTGGTATCAATAATTTATGAAAATTATTGGTACCTAAATAAAAATCGATACAACTTGATATTCTGTCAAATTTTAGAATCTGTGCCTATAAAGAAATATCAATGTCAATATTAAAATGTCGATACTTCGAGAAAGTTTAGTAAAACTTATATTTTTCATGTTTCCAACTTTTACCTAGTCTCCAAATGACTCAAAGATTAACATGAATGCATCTAGAAACATGTCAAATTCAATCCTATACCAAGATCAACTAGTCTAATATCCAATCAACAAATCACCCTAAATACCTCAAACTTAGACATTTAAACCTACAAATCATTCAACCAAATCTATATATATATATATATATATACATCATAATATCGTTGATTATATTCATCTCTCAATTCATATTCCATTTACGCATATTATTTTAATACATGTACAAATACCGTTACTTTGGTCCTCAATACATAATTACTTGCGTATTCACCATTTCCATTCAATTTATGCATAATATCATTAAACATATTTATATACCATTTCTTGCTTTCTCAATACATTTTCCATGTCACATATGCCTATGTTCATCATTTTAGTTCCCTATTAACATGACTCAGACTCTGACGGATACACAGATCCAACCAACACATCGGTTTGAACCCCAGCGCCTCATCGAATAAATCCGAAGTAATAAATTGTGTCTTGCGCTATAATAAAATTGACACCCATTGTCTCATTAGTTAAACCAAAGTAATTTGGCACCCAGTGCCTCATCGACTCATGGTCGAACTAACCCTGAACTCTTCCTATCCTATAGCATGTCATCTATATCTGACTCGGCTCAAACAATTAATAGGGTAATAATTTCCATTTAATATCAATCCACATTTCAACATTTGATTTTGTTCACAACATAAATGTATTTAAAATTAAATCTAACAATAATCATGAATTTACCAATATCACCATTTCACATCATACATTTACACATGGAGAAATATACTATTTAAATCCTTACCATCAATTTATTCAAATTAACCCAATTGAGTAGAGAATCTCATACCTTATTTTCATACCTTGATTTCCTACTTTGAGCAATTAATTATAATATGACATGACCAAAATTCAGCTTATGAACGTGATGGGCTCAATTTTCCTCAAGGACCAATAACGAGGTCAAAAGCCAAGCAAATCTAAGCAAAATTGAACGGGACCCTCCAAGACTTCGTTACCAAGGCCCTAGATGTACACATGACCAAAAAAGAAAATCAAGATTCACTTTCTTATTTTCAAGAAAATCAAGAAACCGATTCTTGGTCCAATTATGTTGTTTCAAACAATTTCAAAAATCAAGAAAATCAAGATTTCAAATCTTGGAAAAAGAAACCGAATCTTGCAGCCAAGGCACATTGGATTTCTTGTATGACCTTGAACGAGCCAATTTCGAGAGCAAACGGATCAAAAGACCAAGTTCTTGCAAGATGGCCCATTAAGATATCTACAAGTTCATCTTGAAGTTTAGAAAGTAATTTAATTGAATATCAGGCCAAATTATTAAAGTGGCCCAAATTGGAAAGTATTTAAAATTAAGTCCAATTTTTATTTTAATAAATGGATCATCATGTAAGAATTCAGCCCAAGGAGCCCATTCAAGCCCTTTAGCCGAAATTCCCCATATCCACACTTAAAATTATTTTGTTTTTTTATTTTATTTGATTAACTGTCATGGTTAGAATTCTATTAGGGTTAGAATAACTTATTTTGGGGGCCTATAAGTAGCATGGTCGTCCCCCCTTAAGGACACACTTGATTTTTATTCTTTTGAGTTAATAAATAATTCTCTTTGAGTTTTTCTTCAAGAATTCCTCTTGAGTTTTTTGAGAAGTTGTTTTAACAATTTTTTAGGTTGTGGGAATCATCTTCAAGCTTTTTCTTGCCAAGATCTCTTTCTTGGAGGGGAAATTAGAGCCATTGAAGGGAGTTGTGGATTCTTATTTTCCAAGGCTTCTTAGGACGTTATCTTCTCTTTTTTATCTTTGATCTATCGTTCTTGTTTGATCTAGTTCATTTCTTACTGTTTTGGGTTGCTGATTTAGTTGATTTTTGTTCTAGGATGAAATTGCTTCAAGAGGGACGTTCTCCTACCTGATCCATCAAGAAACACATCAAAAATTATGAGATTCAATATTTTTTGCTGTTTCAATCGTTCTTGCCTAAATAGTTTGCTTTCATCTTTTAAATCACTTCTAACGAATCTGTTTGTGTTTTTATTTTCTAGATCTGGTTGGGACATTTTCTTGAGGTCCGAGGGTGATTTCTTTCATCCAAGAAACCCTGGTTTCGTTCTCTATTAGATCCTTTACCAGCCTTTCTCCTTTCTTTTGTTTTAATTTCTTTTGATTTTTCTTCTTGTCAACTAATCTGTCTTTCTTTGTTTTCGTTTCAGATTGCATTTGTCTAGAGCTTTAGGGTAGATACGCGACTTGACAACTTTACGATCCTGTTTCGCATTCATTTTGTATCATTTGGTATCAGATTTTGGGCGTTTTGGGTGTTCTTCGCTACTTTCTACACTGATTTCCATTACAAACAACTAACAAGCAATTTTTTACCTAGTAATTTCTTTCGGGAAAAAATATTTTTCAGTGGGTAAATGTTTTTCAATTGATCAGAAATTTTATATACTGATTCTTGGCACTATATTACAATATAAAAAATATTTCGCACAAAAAAGTGATCAAAAAAGTATAAAAAAAGAAAAAATACGAGAAAAAGAAAAAATAAAAAATAAAAAACATTTCATGGGTTGAATTTTGTGCCAAATATTTCTAGATCAAAAACACATTATTTGAAGAGGCTCCAGTTTAAATTTTGTGATTTTTGGAAATCGAGAACACTTCGAACCAAGTTTGTCAAGTTGCTTCGTAATATTTCAAGTTTTCAGGTTTCTGCAATTTTATTGATTCTTATTTTTAGTTTTCATTTGTTTTTGCTTTTTATTGTTTCTTTACACATTATAAACTTTCTTGTTTCTTGTGTTAGTAGGTTAACGAATGTTGCAACTTCCTTCCTTCGTGCAACATAATTCTTTGGTGTCTAGTGATTTTGGACTCATAGTGTCATTAGATTACTTTGTTAGTTTGATTCTAATACATCCTGATTGATTGACATAAATACTTCTAAAGGACTCACAAGATTAATTCTTACCTCATTGAGAATTTAACTTTTTGAGTGCATAACGGTGAGGTTTGTTTAATTTTTCTTTTTTGAGTGTTGTTTTTTTTTTCCAGATTTGTCATAATGTCTCATAGTGGAAAAGGGAGTGATGACCACAGTGACAAACCGCTAGTTAACATCAAAAATCATGCTGGTGTCGCAACAAAGTTTGATCTCCATAACATCACTAATAAATTCCAAACCATGTTCAATCAGTTGAAACAAAGTCTAGACCATCAAGAGGCAGTACAAAGACAACAGAATGATGTATTTCAGACAATGAGCAATACCTTAAATTAGTTCTGAACTGAGCAAAGGACTCAACGTTGGGGTGCTAATGATGATGATGGGTTTGAACAACCTCATGCTCGTAGACATCAAGATAGACGTGTCCCTCGTGTAGACGAAGATCCTTTGGTTCCCAATGATCGCGAACAGCCTTCGTTGGCAAAGCTAAAGTTCACAATTCCTCAATTTCGTGGAAGAATGATCCTGAAGCATATTGTAAGTGGGAATAAAAAATAGAGGTTATGTTTCGTTACTAAATGCCCAGAAGATAAGAAAGTTCCATTGGCGACCATTGAGTTCTCAAACTATGCGTTGAGTTGGTGGACTCAACTTGGTATAAGTTGCCAACAAAACTACGAGAGAGAAATTACCACACAGGGATGAGTTGAAACAAGTTATGCGAAAACGCTTTATTCCTAGACATTATTATAGGGAGGTCAAAACTAGACTTCGACGACTTGTTCAAGGAAGTAGATCAGTTGATGAGTACTTCAATGAGATGGAGATGCTCATTCAACGAGCAAATGTTGAAGAGGATGATGAGACCACTATGATATGTTTTATTAATGGTTTGAACAAACCCATAGCTAACACTTTACGGTTACAAACTTATATAGATCTCGAGGAGGCAGTTCACAAAGCTATTGAGATTGAACAACAATTGAGGGAACAAGGCCTCGTTCATTCTCTACTTCACTATATTACAAAGGTAACAGTTCTAATTCTAACTTTAGGTATTCAAAATCACCTTTTATAGCTAATAAGTCTTCTTCAAGTGGTGATACTAAGAAATCAGATTGGAAGAATAGAGCTCCTATGAAGACGCAAGTACCTTCTAAGCCAACCCAGTTCCAGTGGTTCAAACATAAGAAAAACTCATGAGATAGAGTGTTTCAAATGTAAAGGGTGAGGACATTATGGTAAAGATTGCCCTAACATGAGACTTCTCCTTATCAAAGAAAATAGTGAATATACTTCTAATTCGGACAATCCACATATGACATATTTTATGGAGAATATTGTCCATATCAGTGATTTGAAGAGGAGATCGTAGAACCACCAAATGAGGAGGATGACTTTTTTGAATCCCATTGCCTAGTAGTAAGTCGCACTCTCAACATCTAAATGAAAGATGATCTTAACAGTCAAAGGACTAATATCTTCCATTCTCAGTGTTTCATTAAAGGTACACTATGTTCGCTTATGGTGGATAGTGGGAGTTGTGCTAATGTTGTTAGTAGCTATCTTGTGGACTCTTTGAAGTTACCTTGCTCAAAACACCCTAAGCCATACAACCTTCAATGGCTTAATGAATGTTCAGAAGTACGGGTTGTAAAATAGTCCTTGATTACATTTAAACTCGATAATTATGAGGATGAGGTATGGTACGATGTTATCCCCATGCATGCCGCGCATTTACTACTTGGAAGACCATGGCAAACAAAATTGATATTCCCTTATCTTTAAAGGGAAGAAATTTACTCTAGCTCCTTTGAATCCTAATGATGTGTATAAAGATCACATAAAAATGATGAAATTCTGTGAGAAGGTTAAGGGGAAAGGACAAACAAAAAAGATTGAGAGAAAAGAGGTCATTAGTATTAAAAGTCAAAATTCAAACGGCCCATTGGGGAGTGAATACTCTAATGGTAAAAACAGAATGCAAAGTCTATTTGCAAGTGTAAAAGATGTGCGGAGAGCCCTGTTAAACAAATAGCTTTATATCCTTGTGAGATTTAGGAAAAATTATTTATCTTTGGCTGACCTTGACAAAACTTTTCTAGTGTGTTTAACTCACCATTGATAATTTTCACATAAATTATTTTTCACATATAGTCTATAATACATTTCTCGCATATTATGCATACACAGATTCTATTTGAGATCTATTAGAATATCATCAATAATCATAGTACGACTATATCCAAATATCTAGATAAGATTGAACAATCTGATTCATTATATTCATAAATCAACAGAGACATTAGTTGATCTAGGCAATATTACTAGAATTCTTAATGATTATCTCAAGTTTAAAGAAATTTTTAGCATCTCATATCTTTAACTAGAACTGAATAACCGAATCTTTATTAAGTTTCAGATACACTGTTATGTCCTTTTCACTTATTGAACAAGTCCCCTGTATGAGATATAATTTTTTTAATCATTTTAGATCATTTCATGTACAAAGTCATCTAAATAACTCTAATTTATACTATCTGATTTACTGGACTCAATCATAAAAACACACCAGTCCGCCATTTAAGTAATTTCATTTCAGACTATAATTCACTATAGTATCATTAACTACAGTCAATCTATTTAGGAATAATATCAAATTCATGATTTAATAATAAATCAAATCATTAGGAAAACTCAGAGTCATAATTTTCAGCAGATAGTTTTGACATACCAGCTCTAGGCTATCAGATTATGATTCAATCATTAATCTCATTGGTTAGGAAATAAGCCCCTTTTCCTTATTAATACAATGCAATGTGAGAATAAGTAACCCATCGTAATCAGTGCTTTCACAATAAATAATACCGAGAGAATAGAACATACCAGAAATAATATCGAGCACTATAACTTATGGTCTATCATTATGTCTTTAATCTCATTTTGTTTACCTATACTCAGGGATAGCAATAGCGAAGCTACTAAATTAGCTTGCACAATTTCTATAAATCATTGTTTCAGTAAATCCAAAAAACATTTGACTTTACCATTAGACATTTATAAAACTGATAAACTTTGACTCACCTCTTCGTTTTCAAATATTTATGAAACTAGTATATTATGACTGGTACCAGAATCAGTAGTCAGAATATTACTATTAACTTATTAATTTCATCATGATCAGATTCATAATATCTTTAAAATCTCCAAAAAACAGGTGTTAGATCGAATCAATCAATATCACACTATCACAGTTTATATGGCATGTACTTTCTAAACTTTATTCACACTACACTTTGTTGAGAATCGACTAAACCGTCTCTGATACCACTAAATAAAACACCCAAAACCTGTAACCATCACTGGTTTAAGGTCTTAGGGATTCACAGAACTTTTCGAGTTTTCTTTTTTTTTTACATACAAATCAATCACAATTTATTTAATAACAACTTGCAACTCAGAATACTAACTCCATTTAATCTTACATATTCATTTACAACATTTCAATCAATCAAGAATCAATATTCATATCACATATCATGATATCCATTTTTCATGTCTGTAACACCCAAGACCCGACACCCGTCGTCGGTTAGGGTCTCGATGTCTTTCTATTCATTTATCACTGTTCATCTTTTAATATCATGTCATAAAAAAATAAATTAAATATAATCATAACTCAACAAGGGCAAAAAGGTCATTTCCATGATTTTTGGATACTTCAATCATACTTGTTGGACAAGTATCAGTAGTTGTCAAGTTAGTAAACAGTTCAAGAATAGTACAGACTTCTACCGGTACTTGAGACAATACTACCTATACAAGTATGACTTATTCCGAAACATTTCATGTATTTACCGATACTAAAAACTCTAGAGAACTAAGAAGTTTTACCCTACAACTTCTACAGATACAATATTCAGACTACCGATACTACTATGAACAGAACTACTGATACTTCGTATGTTACTACGATACAATGTAAGTCAGTAATCAACCTCTTCCCTACTCTGTACTTCTACCGATACATGCAGGGTTCTACGAAACAAGTATAACAAAATTATTTAATCACACAAGTCCTCAAATTTATCATCATTCAATACAAAACTCTTATTCAGACTCTCATCTTGCAAAATCTATCCCTGACAATACTTGTTTCATCATATAACACAAAATACAAACAATCAATACAAGATTCTTACATTCACATGTCAACTCATTACTAAACACATTTGCTTTATTAGAGCATCAAGTAAGCATGTAAGTTTAGTTCAACAAAAAAATCAACAATCCAAAATCAAGCATTTTAGGGATAACATCATCCTAGTACATGCATAAGCCAAATGATTAGATTACCACCGAACAAATTTCGGGATATGTGATGCTCCAAGATGATCCGATCTCCGAACAGCAAGTAAAGTTAAATCTACAAAACAATAACAGTTTTCATAGGTACGCATTTCTAAGCTTAGTAAGTTCATAAAGTTAAATAGATTCACCAAACTTTAAGAGTTGTGAAAATCTAGTCAACCGAATCGAGTAAGCAGTATACACCTGAGGTGGGTTCCAATTCGCATTTGATACTCATGATGATACAGAGTCATTGGACCTTTATTTCGTAATGGAATTCATTCCATTCAATACTCATGATGACACATAGTCATGGACCTCTTAATCTTTGAAGGAATCATATACTCACGATGACACATAGTCATTGGACCTTTTAATCCATAAAGGATTCATATACTCACGATGACACATAGTCATCGGACATTTTAATCCATAAAGGATTCATATACTTACGATGACACATAGTCATTGGACCTTTTAATCCATAAAGGATTCATATACTCACGATGACACATAGTCATCGGACCTTTTCTTTATTTACGGCACAAAGCCCGTTAGCTTTTCCTTTCCTTTGTTCCCATCTTCCACTCTTTTGATCATTGTTTCAACTCACAAAATTGTTTACAATACAAGAATATGTAATTTAAATTGGAATTTAACCACACAAACTTACAGGATTAATTTGTAGTAATGGCTCAAGTATAGGGACTACCCATCAATAAGTTATCCAAGACTAGCTCCTGATTCTGTTTAGCCACTAATGACATGTCCTTTATGTCCCAATTATTTACGATGTTCATTTGTTTCATGTACTATGTTCATTGCAATTAACTTTCATCATGTTATACCATTTCGAGCAAACATCCATAAAATCCTTATTTACCAAATATATTATCAAATTAAACTAACAAATGTCATTTAGTACAATTTACTATTTGTCATATATCAATCAAATTAATTCATTCATAACATGAATAGTAACTAGCACAACACTTTATCATTTAAATATTTCGTTGCCACCTGATTTCAACTATATCATTTCGTCACTTTCAGTCATGCTTCTCAATACAATTTCATTTTAATGTAATTCAATTCATCAATTTAACAGTTACTAAGTAACAAATTTAAATATAACATACTTAAATTATTTCAATAATTTACAAACAGAAATCAAATCAATTATCTTATTATACGAACTTACCAAAAGAAATAGCGGTTAAAGAATGCTACTAGTCATCCACACTTTATCATTCAAGGAATGCTACTAGTCATCCATTACTAATGCAACCTAAATTATTCATCAAAGAATTGAAGATACAACATTCAATCAAATTTATCCAACTCATTCATTGATAATTCACGTGATTCAAGAATTAAGCATCGAATGTAACAAAAATTTTCAAACACATTTGCATTAACCACAAATAAACCTTGCATCCTTCATTAAACTCAAAAGAAAATTTTTGAAATGTGGGTGCATTTCCAAACCCCATATGCATTCCCCCAAACTTAAAGTTTACATTGTCCCCAATGCACTAACATTAAAATGCAATGAAAATAGAAATGTAATGACAATGTGCACTAACAAAATAAAAATTACAGCTACATGTAATGAACGAATAGTACAGCTAAAAAAACATAAAACAAATTAACTCAGTTTTCCTCAGCCACAAATGTGGCTACACGATGCTTCTTCCTCCTCCTCTTTTTCTCCTCCTTCTTGCACTTTTTTGTCTTTGGAGCGCTTTCTCTTCTTTTCTTTCGGCTTCGCACGATCCTTGAATCGCTCCTTAATTTTCGGCTCTACCTGGCATCATCAACTGCTTCTTGTGTGGGATGGTTCACCTTGAGTGGTCCAATGTAAACCACTATCACCAACGAGTTGTAATGCTCCTCACTACCTCTGTAGCTTCCGCCGATCTTACTCCATCTCACTCCAAATTATCAGTAGTTGCACCCACAAATTCGGGTGCAATGACAGTGTTCTCAGTAATTTTTTTCTCAGCATCTTCTTTCTCTGCATTTTCTTCTCGTCCTTCTCGTTCACATCTTCAACAAGGACTTCCTCCTCTCCAATAGCAACTTCCTCCTGAACAGCAGGTTCCTCTTGACCAGTAATGAAGTAACCCTTGAACAGGCTATCAATCCTTCGCATGCACTCGTCAATGTCCGTTGATTCTTCTTCTTTCTCATCATTAGATACGTGCACAATGGGAGGGGATGCCACCAATTGTCTCGATCCCCTAAGTTAGCATCCTCTAATGAGAGTTCATAATCTCAAATGATCGTGGGAACATTGGAAATTCTAGGAGTGGGATCGAGCTCAACTGACTCAATGCGGCTACAATAGAGCTGTTCCAAGCCTTGGTATAAGCATAGAACAAATTTTATGATTTGTCCATATCCTCTATTGTAACGATAAGTCTGATCTGATTATTACTGATGGAATTGGCCAACTTCTCGATATCCTTCATTTTGTACAACAAGAATGTCTCTGCAGTCAGGTTTGTTCCCTTGCTTTTTGCCTTGGCTTTACCTTTCCTCGTCTTGCTTGTCTTTGCCTTCCTCATTATTGGCGTATCTTTTCCACAAGTCATTCTTTCTATAGAGGCTTCATTGATCGGGCCCTTATTACTTCTTCATGATCATGGGGCACAATCCCTTTTTGCTAACATAATAACATCACTAACGATGGGAAAACCAAAATTCCAGTTTGCCTTTTGGTGCAGTCAGTAATTTCCTGGTGGATTATTACGCCGACAACAATCCTTCTGCCCTTGACAATTGAATGTATCAGGCACATTCTATCGAGGGTGACTATGGTGTTATGAGTAGAGGGCTTTAGCCTGTAGTTGACAAAATGAAAACATATTTTGCTTTGAAGTGTCAGGAAGCGTCGGTGCATTCTATAATTCTTTTGATGTGAACCCATCCATACTGCTCCCTCGACACATAAATCCTTCACCAACAAGTCTTTTTTGTCGTCTCTGATATCCTCAATGAACTCGGAGTGTTCATCCACATCCAATTTAGTGTTGCACAACTTATTGATTTTTTTAGAATCCCATGAGATTAAGTTTTCTCGAACAAAGATGAATTCTAACTTATGGTCATAAAGGTTAGCGTAAAACTCACGTACCATTGAAGGAGAATAGCTTCCAGGATGAGTGCAAAAAGCCTCCCACTTTAGCTTGAAGATGGTTTTGTGGACTTGCTTGCCCAAGTCTTGTTGTTGCGAAAGGAGAATGCCCTATTCTAGGTGGAAGTTTTGCTTCAAAATGTTGTCTTGAAACCAATCCTTGGCCGCTTTCATTAAAAATATCACCGACTCCTTTTTCTCCATTGGCATGGAGGATTCCGGTTCACAAACTGCAATTGTAGAGGACGAGTGTTCTTCAATAGACATAGTGGTTTTCTTGGTTGATCCTTTCATTCTTGCCATATTTTTTTAGTAAGAAGGTTTGAAGTTATAAAGGTACAAGCTTGGAAAAAGAAAGTGAATAAAAATGGTTGCCTTGTATTTGTTAACGTCTGCGTAGTGGAGGGGAGGTTTATAGTGAGTGAAAGAAGAAAATGGAAAGGCATGATTTTTTGTGATAAATCAAAGGGACATAAAGCTAGCGGGAATAAATGTACCCAATGAAAATTGCGTCCGCTCAGACAAATTAGACGACTAGGTTACTTTTGATCAAATTGTGGGATATGAAATTCCTAATATGCCCTCATTCTTGATGAGTCATATGTGTAGTACAATCATACGAACTGTGTCGACAATGGTACCTAATTATTCTGCAAAAACAAGATGTAAACAAACTTGAAAAAAAAAACAAAACAATATAAAATTACATAATAATAAATTCAATAAAAATTAAAAAATTTCGACCAATTTAATGGTCGCTGCCTTCTTTTGATCAATATTCCCAAAATAATGTTTCAACCGCTGTCCATTCACTTTGAACTAGTGTCATCATGTAAATCTCTAATTGTGACCGCACCGTGAGGAAATACTTCGACAACTTCGAAAGGTCTAGACCAACGTGAGTGCAATTTACCCGGTGCAATTTCAGTCTAGAATTGAATACTAAAACTTGTTGACCCGTGATAAATTGTCGCTACAAAATAATTTTCTCATGCCATCATTTGGTCTTTTCCTTATAAATTGTAGCATTTTCATAGGCATTTCGCCTAATCTTCTCTAGTTCAGTGATACCCAACAGCCTTTTCTGTTCGGCGGCTTCATAGTCCATGTTCACTTGCTTAATTGCCCACATTACTTTGTGCTCCAGTTCAACTGGCAAGTGACATGCTTTCCTAAAAACCAATTGATACGGAGACATCCCTCATTGAGTTTTGTATGCTGTCCGCAAAGCCCCTAAAGCATCATCCAGTCTGGAAGACCAATCTTTCCTCGAAGGGTTCACAACCCTCTCAAGAATGTTCTTAATTTGTCGATTGGATACTTCGGCTTGTTCATTAGCTTACGGATGATAAGTAGTAGCCATTCTATGATTAACTTCATATCTCTTCAGTACGGCTGCCACTTGGTTGCAGTGAAAGATTGTACCCTGATCACTAATCAATGTCTTTGCTGTGCCAAAGCGGGTGAGTATATGCTTGTGAAAAAAATTAAGCACTATCCTTGCATCATCCTTTGGGACTGTAACAGCTTTAACCCAATTCGAGACGTAGTCAACAGCTACTAATATATAAAGATTTCCAAATGAACTTGGAAATGGTCTCATAAAATTCATACCCTAAACATCAAACAATTCAACCTCCATAATCGGTTGCTGCAACATTTCATTGCATCGGGATATGGAACCAGTGCGCTGACACCCATCGTATTATTCAAAAATTTTAAGCGTCCTTGAATAGTGAAGGCCAGTAGAATCCTAATTGGAGAACTTTAGCAGCAGTTCTCATGCCACCGAAATGACCTCCATAAGGAGCATCATGACAATGCTTCAGGATTGAAAACATCTCTTTTTCGGAACACAACGTTGGTTGATGTTATCATTGTATTTCTTGAATAAATACGACTCATTCTAATGGTACATCTCTACTTCACAAAGAAATTTTCTTTTTTATGGCTTGTGACACCCGATGGGAGTTTTCCACACACTAGATAGTTAACCAAATCCGCATACCAAGGGGTTGTATTTACAGCAAATAACTTCTCATCTGGGAATGCGTCGACGATTTAAAGTATGTTTCCATCTTCGCTACTAACTTCCAATAGAGACAGATGGTTTGTAACTTGATTTTCTAAACCTTTGCGATCTTTTATCTCAATGTCGAATTCTTGAAATAGTAAGATCCAGCATATCAATCTTGGTTTTGCATCCTTCTTCGCAAAAAGATATCTCAGCACCGAGAGATCAATAAAAATGGTAACTTTTACGACGAAAAGATATGAACAAAACTTGTCGAAAGCAAAGATTATAGCCAATAATTCTTTCTCTGTAGTGGTATAATTGATTTGAGCCTTTGTAAGAGTTTTCCTAGCATAATAAATGGCGTGAAATATTTTTCCTTTGCGTTGTCCTAGAACAACACCCATAGCAAAGTCATTTGCATCACACATAACTTTAAAAGGTTGAGACCAATCTGGTGCAACGACAATAGGTGCATCTACTAGCTACTTTTTTATTTGAATGAATGCATCCAAACATGCCTCGTTAAAGAGGAATTTTTTATTTTGTTCCAGTAATGAGCATAAGGGCTTTACAATTTTCGAAAAATCTCTAATAAATCTTTGATAAAACCCCGCATGCCCAAGAAAACTGTGAATGCCTTTCACATTTGTCGGTGGAGGTAATTTCTCAATGATTTCCACTTTAGCTTTGTCTACTTCAATACCTTGACTAGAGATGCGATGGCCTAACACAATGCCTTCAGTTGCCATGAAATGACATTTTTCCCAATTTAGAAAAAGATGTGTGTCTTCACATCGCTTCAATACTTTATCCAAGTTGTCAACGCAATGATCAAAATCATTCCCACAGACTAAGAAATCATCCATAAAAACCTTTAAAGAATCTTTAATCATATCCAAGAATATTGCCATCATGCACCTTTGAAATGTGGCTGGTGTGTTGCAAAGACTGAAAGGCAGAAAAGCAAAAGTACCAAAAGGGCACGTGAAAGTTATTTTCTCCTGATCCTCCGACGCAATAGCAATTTGATTGTACCCAGAATAGCCGTCTAAAAAGTAATAATAGGCTCCTCTAGCAAGCCTATCCAACATTTGGTTAATGAAAGGAAGCGAGAAGTGGTCCTTCCTTATGGCAGCAATAAGTTTGCGATAATCCATACAGACTCGCCATCCCGTAGGAATACATGTAGGAATTAACTCATCTTTATCGTAGCTAACCATAGTGATGACACTCATTTTAGGTACACATTGCACCGGACTTACCCAATTGCTATCAGAAATAGGGTAAATACTTCCAGCATCAAGTCATTTTATAATTTCCTTCTTAACAACTTCCTTCATCTTCTCATTTAATCTTCTTTGTTGCTCAATCGATTGCTTGCCTTCATCTTCCAACTTGATCTTGTGCATGCAAAAAGATGGCCTAATGCCTCGAATATCGGTCATACTCCAAGCAATAGCTCGTTTATATTGCTTAAGAATATGGATCAATTTCTCTTTTTGAGTCACATCCAGTGTTACCGAGACAATAACTCGGAGAGTAGTGTTATCACCAAGAAAGACATATTTAAGATGAGTAGGTAGTGGTTTCAATTCCAGAGTAAGAGCTTCTTCAATAGATGGCTTAAAAATTAGAGTCGTTCTGTTGGATAAATCTAAAGATTCAATCTGCCATCCATTCTTGAGTTCAATATTATTAGCTTCATGTTGTCACAATCATCTAAGAATTCATCATCATATGTCACTGCAAACTCTTCAAAAAGTAGTGTGCTTTGGTCACTGAATTCTTCCTCGATTAGAACATCTAGCACATCGATAGTATGACATTCTTCTTTTATTCTTGCATTGAATAGATTCGAAAACATTGAAGGTAACGTGCTCATCATTAAGTTGCATGGTCAGTTCACCTTTGTAAACATCAATATGAGTTCGTCCGGTGGCTAAAAATGGTCGTCCCAAGATTATGAGAACCTCTTTGTCTACCTCGCAGTCAAGTATGATAAAATTAGTCAAAAAAGTGAATTTATCCACATAAACTAAAATACTATTGATTTTCCCTTCAGGTTGAGCCAAGGATCGATTTGCTAGTTGCAATGTCACTGTAGTAGGTTTCATGTGACCAATTCCCAACTTTCTGAAAGTAGATAGTGGCATTAAGTTAATGCTAGCTCCAAGTTGCATAAAGTTTTGCCCAAATAATAGTTTCCAATTGAACATGGGATAGTAAAGCTCTCAAGATCTTTCATTTTGGGGGGAAACTTCTTTGTCAAAGTAGCACTACAGCCTTCTGTGAGTACAATAGTTTCAATATCACTGAGCTTCTTCTTCTTGGAAAAGAGCTCATTCATAAATTTCCCATAATTAAGAATTTGCACAAGAGTGTCCACTAAAGGAATATTGACATGAAGTTGCTTCAGTGTGTACAGGAACTACTGATACTGCTTATCATGCTCATTCTCTCTTAATCTTTGTGGAAAAGGTAAAGGTGGAGATATATCAGATTGCGTCGACACCTTTGATTGCGTTGACAGTTTCGAGGGTCGAACATTAGGCATGTGAGTGACAATTTGTGGAACTTCTTTGTTTGGTACATCGACAAGCTCTTTAGATTCTAGCTTTTCACCAAGGATCGTTTCACTAGTACCTTGAGGTGCTACAGTAGAGTCTGTAGTCGACTCGCCAGTTTTTTTACCACTCCTAAGAGTGATAGCCTTGTGTGTTCTTTCCCCTTTGGATTGGGATTTTTCGTGTCACTAGGTAGTGTGCCCAATGGTCGAGTACTTAGATTCGAAGCAGCTTGTCCTAATTGTGCCTCCAACACCCAAATAGAAGATGAATTCCCCTGCACCATAGCTTTCGTGCGAGTAATGTGCTCCTGCATTAAAGCCTCAAGAGCTACTAACGGATCAGAAGGAGAAGCTTACGTGTACTGTTGTTGTCGATGTCCTTGAACATGCTGATTCTGCATTGAAAAGTGTTGTGGCTGCGTTTGACTCTGGTCTGGATGCATTCGGCTTTGTTGTGGATACATCTAAGTGTGTTGATTGTAGTTCTGCTATTGTTGATTGTAATTCTCTTGTCTTGGATTATAATTGCCTTAAGTAGATATGTTCCCATATCGGAATGTAGCAGCATTTTGTCCAGCATTCTGAGTTCCCCAAGACTATTAATTATGTGCAGAATTATTATAAGAGTTGTCATAAGAATTGTTGCGGATGTTACTAACATAAAAGACACTCTCTGCATGTTATGGACAATCTTCATAGCTATGGTTGTCATCGCAAATCTCACAACAAAAGGTAGGAACATCAACTTGTTAAGCGACTTGTATAGGTGCAACGTCACTAGTCCCTTGCATATTTTTTATCATATTTGCAAGAGAAGAAACTTGAGCACTAAGTGCAAATATTGCGTCCATTTCAATAACTCTCGGAGTATCTTTTTCTTGTGCAGCTCTAGATATAGGATAATGATAATCATTCAGAGCAATCCTCTCAAGAATTCAACAGCATCATTATAAGTACAATCTAGCTAAGGACCATTGGTTGATTCCTCGACAAGATTCCTCATTTGTGAATTCAACCCATTATAGAAAATCTCAATTTGTGTTTACTGTTGAATGTAATGCATGAGGCAACGTCGAAGCAAAGATTTATATCATTCCCATGTAGTGTGAATATTCTCATCATCCAACTGATGATAAACTGTAATATCATTTCGGAGATGAGCATTCATTGTCGATGGGTTAAAGTGAAAAACAAACTTTGTCATAAGTACATTCCAAGAAGTAATTGAGCCGGTAGGTAGCCCAAGGAACCAAGTACGAGCTCTTCCCTACAAGGAATAAGGAATTAATTACATTTTCAAAGTGTCATCAGGAACGCCTTGTTGACTAAAGGAAGCACAAATCAATAAAAATGATTTAAGATGTTCTTGTGCATATTCATATGGCAGTTCAGCATATTTCCCATTAGAATTCAACATTTGAAACATTACTGGCTTGAGTTCAAAATTCCCAGCTTGGATTGCTGGCCTAACAACTCCCAGTTGTAAGTTATCTAAGACAAGTACTATAAAATCTCGTATAGTCCTATTTTGTATTTGGTGTCTTGTAGTAACGGTAGGTCATCAGGATTTTGTCACTGTGCCAGGGGTATGACTGCATTGTTTTCTAGTAAAGTCATATTCCTTTGTTCTTGAAGTCTCCTTTGAACGGTTCTTTCAATTTCTGGATCAAAATCAATAATAAACTCTGAATTGCTTCGGGTTATAAAACACCTAAAATAAAATGTGAAAATAGTGACAAAAAGAAAATAAGTTAGTAACAACTAAATATTATAAAAATAAAGTGCAAAAACAAAAATAAACATCAAACGAATGCCATCCCCGGTAATAGCGCCAAAACTTGATCGGCTATTTAACGTCACAACAATATTGTGCAAGTGTACACTATCGATACAAGTATAGTAGACAGATATGAATCTGTCAGATATCGATCCCACGAGGATGGTTGTTTTTTTTCTATCAATGTCAGTGCAATAAACAGTTAAAAACGAGATAAATTGTGAGAATAGTGGTCAGAGCAATTGCTTGAAAATAAAGATGAAATATGATAATGATAAAACGGGATCCCCAAAGTGAATCTTCAACAGAATACTAAGTGCTTACAAGATATAAAAGGATAGGTGATTGTTGATGCAATAATTTGCAATGAATATCTTACCAAGCTTGACTTCTATATTTGATCTAAGACTTAAACATGCACATTAACCACACCTTCTGATGATGGCAATGGAACACAATTAAGAACAAGTGGATTAAATCTCTCTAATCCTCAAGAAACTTCTGTTGTCCACAACTTCTGATGATGGCAATGGAACACAATTATAGACTTTGTTGTTCCTATGCTCGATGATCTACAACCAGGGGTTGTTAGACCAGTAATACAAGGTAGGAATTTTGAATTAAAACCGATGATGTTCCAAATGCTAAACTCGAATGGGAAATATGTTGCTTTAACTCACGAAGATGCGAGGGAGCATCTCAAATCTTTTCTGCTTATATGTGTTTCCTTTAGTCAACGCGGTGTTCTTGATGACGCTTTAAAGATGCAGTTGTTCCCTTACTCTTTGCAAGGAAGGGGACATACATGGTTTCTTGGTTTACCAACTGGATCTATTACTTCATGGAATGCATTAGCAACTTAGTTTGTTCTGCGATTCAATCCACCCACAATGAATGCTAGACTACGGAATGATATCATGGCATACCAATAATTGGATGACGAGAACTTGCACACTACGTGGGAACGTTACAAAACTTTGCTCAAACGTTGTCCCATGCACAAAATCCAACAGGAGATACAAATCGAGATTTTCTACAATGGATTTGCACAAACAAGAAATCTTGTCGATGCATCTGCTAATAGTCCTTTGTTGGATTGCACTTACAACGAAGCCATGCGAATTTTGGAAAGAATTGCATAAAATGATTATCAGTACCCAATTTATCATTCTACTCAAATAAAAACAAATCGCTATATCAGCCCTAAGTGCACAAGTATCCTCTCTAGCAAACATGATCAAGAACATGAAGGGGACAAGTGCTGTTTCCCCTATTCAAGTAGCCCAACAAATGGATGTCCCGACATTTTCTTATGAAATTTGTAGCGACAAGCATAACTATGAGGACTATCCACAACATGCTGAGAATGCATTCTATGTCAATAACATCCGAGGGAATTCATATAGTAACTCATATAACAGTTCAAATAGGACTCAACAACCTTGGGGGAGTCAGAATGCATCTACATACAGATATAGAAATTCCTCAAATCAAGGTAACTTTAGACAAGGGAGTTACAGTCAGCAGTAACAGAATTATAATCACAATCCGTAAGTGCATGCGCAGCCTGATCAGATGCAATCACATACTCAAATGAAGTCATATAACCAGATGCAACCACATGTTCCAATGCAGCCGTAACAAACTACAATGTCAAATATGCAAGGACAACATCAACAACAGCAACAGTAGTATTCTCAATCGAGATCAGATCCATTAGCTTCTCTTGAAGCCTTTATGCGTGAGCATATTACAAGAACAGAAGCTATCGTACAAGGAAATTCTTCTTCCATCCGAGCTTTGGAAGCACAATTAGGACAACTGGCTTCCAACATGAGCACACGACCACTAGGTGCTTTGCCTAGTGACACTGAAAATCCAAATCAAACAGGAAAGGAGGATTGCAAGGCTATCATATTGTGGAGTGGAAAGTAAACTATCGAACAAAGTAGCAGCTCTAACCAAGCACTTGTCGACACAAACGAACGAAAGCAACAAGGAGAGGTTACATCTGAAGAAGACACGGCAGAAGTAAATGAGGAGGAGCCACCAGTAGTCACACCTATGTCGGCTATTGTCCTACGAATTTGTCGATGTAACTACCCATGTTGACAAATGGTTATATCACAACAACCCATTATGAACATACCTTTGCCATTTCCCCAACGATTCAAGGAGAAAGATCATGACAAAGATCATCAAAAGTTTATATCTACCTTGAAACAATTACACATTAATATACCTCTAGTTGATGCTATTGTGCAGATTCCCAGATATGGGAAATTCATGAAGGAGCTGTTATTAAAGAAGAAGAAGCTATCTGATATTGAGACGATTGTGCTCATAGAAGGGTGTAGCGTTGTACTGATAACTAAACTGCCACAAAAAATGAAATGTCCTGGCAGTTTCACAATTCCATGCTCCATTGGAAACCATTACTTAGGTAAAGCTCAATGTAACCTAAGAGCTAGCATTAACCTTATGCCATTGTCAACTTTCAGGAAATTAGGAATTGGTAATATGAAGCCTACTGCAGAGACATTACAACTTGCGGACAAATCTTTGGAACAACCTGAAGGATAGATTAAAGATGTTCTCGTCCATGTCGATAAGTTTATGTTCCCAGTCGATTTCATCATACTTGATTGTGAAGCCGATAAGGAGGTGCCCATTATTTTGGGACGCCAATTTCTCGTAATGGGATACACACTCATAGATGTTTTCAAGGGTGAGTTGATCATGCATCATAACGATCAACATCTAACCTTTAGTGTTTTTGAAGCATCTCCATCACGAAGTAAAGAACAATGTCACCACATTGATGTTCTAGACAAGTTAATTACAGAGGAATTTAATGAATGAAGTTCAGTAGTACCAGAGGAATATGCGGTGACATCGAAAGACAATGCCTTACCTGAATGTGACCACAAAGTTGAGGCTAATGTTTGTGAGCTTAGACATGGCTGGCAACTGGAATCTTTAGATCTGACTAATAGGACAATCCCTATTTTTAAACCATCGGTTGAAGAAGCTCCGACTCTAGAGTTAAAGCCATTGTCAACACATCTGAAATATGTTTTTTTGGGTAACAATGATACATTGCCAATAATTGTCAATGCAAGTCTCAATGCGAGCCAAGAAGAAAAATTAATCAAAATATTAAAGCAGCACAAAAGAGCCATCGCCTAGACATAGCAAAAATTAGAGGCATTAGTCCCTCTTTTTGCATGCATAAAATTAGGCTGAAAGATGAAGGAAAACAGTCAATTGAGCAATAACGAAGATTAAATGAGAAAATGAAGGAAGTAGTGAAGAAAGAGATCATCAAATGGTTGGACGCAGGCATAATCTACCCAATTTCGGATAGTACATGGGTGAGCCCAGTCTAATGTGTGCCTAAAAAGAGCGATATCACGGTGGTAAGCAATGATAAAAATGAGCTAATCCTTACTCGCATTTCTATAGGTTGGCGAGTGTGTATGGATTATCGTCGTCTAAATGCAGCCACAAAGAAGGATCACTTTCCACTCCCATTCATTGATCAAATCTTGGATAGGCTAGCTGGTAAGGCCTACTACTATTTTTTTTATGGATAATCTGGGTACAACCAAATTGCAATCACGTCATAGAATCAACCAAAAATAACTTTTACTTGCCCATTTGGAACCTTTGTTTTCCGATGAATGCCATTTGGTTTGTGCAATGCACCAGCTACATTTTAGAGGTGCATGATGGTCATCTTCTCTAATATTATCGAGGATTCATTAGAAGTATTTATGGATGATTTCTCTGTTTATGGGCACAATTTTGATAATTGCGCTGACAATTTAGCAAAAGTGTTGAAACGATACGAGGATACCAACTTGGTACTAAATTGGGAAAAATGCCACTCTATGGCAACGAAAGGCATTGTTCTTGGACATCGTATATCTTGTCAAGGCATTAAAGTTGATAAAGCGAAGGTGGAGATCATTGAAAAGCTACCACCACCCACTATGTAAAGGGAATAAAGAGTTTTCTCGGCCATGCTGGATTTTATAGAAGATTCATCCGAGACTTCTTAAAAATAGCAAAACCATTCTACTCCTTGTTGGAGAAAAATAAAAAAAATTTCGATCTGGAAGCATTCCTTAAAATTAAGCAACAGCTAGTGCAAGCACCCATTACCGTCGCACCAGATTGGTAGCAACCGTTCGAGGTGATATGTGATGCGAGCAACTTTGTTGTGGGTGCTGTGCTTGGACAATGAAAGGATAAGGTATTTCATTCAATCTATTATGCTAGTAAGACTCTAACTAAAGTGCAGGTAAATTATAAAACCACTGAGAAAGAGTTACTGGCAGTAGTTTTTACATTTGACAAGTTCCGTTCATATCTTGTCGGAGCAAAAATTACAGTGTATACTGATCATTCTGCCTTGAGATACATTTTTGCCAAGAAAGATGCAAAATCCAGGCTGATTAGATGGATCCTATTACTACAAGAGTTTGATGTTGAGATTAAAGACAGAAAAGGATCTGAGAACCAAGTAGCAAACCACCTATCTCGTTTGGAATCTCGAAGCGAGGATGGAAATAAGTCACAAATTGTCGACACCTTTCTGGATGAGAAGTTATTCTTTATCGACACATCTCCATGGTATGCGGATGTCGTTAATTATTTAGTCTGTGGAAAGCTACCATTGAGTGCAACAGGTCACTGGAATGTTAGATTTCTTCAGGATGCTGCAAGGTATCATTGGAATGAGCCATGCATGTTAAAGGTATGCGCTGACAACATTATTCGTCGATGCATTCCTAAAGAAGAAATGCTATCTATCCTAAAGCATTGCAATGATGCTCCTTATGAAGGCCATTTTGGTGGTGTTAGGACTACTACAAAGGTCCTACAATCAGGATTTTACTGGCTTACATTGTTTCGAGATGCCCACAATTTTGCTCAATAGTGCGACAAAATGTCAGCGCACCGATTCCATATCTCGACGCAACGAGATGATTCAACAGCCTATCATGGAGGTTGAACTCTTTTATGTTTGGTGTATAGACTTCATGGGACCATTTCCAAATTCCTTTAGAAATATGAATATTCTGGTCGCTGTTGACTATGTATCCAAGTGGATCGAAGCAATCGCTATTCCAAAGGACGATGCTCGGATGGTGTTAAAGTTTTTTCACGCATATATCCTTACACAATTTGAAACACCTTGAGCACTAATAAGCGACCAATACACTCAATTCAATTGTAATCAAGTGGCGACAACTTTGAAACATTACGGTGTACAGCATCGCATGGCAACCACATATCATCCACAAACAAATGGACAAATGGAAGTATCCAATCAGCAAATCAAGGGTATTCTTGAGAAGGTGGTTAACCCATCTAGAAGAGATTGGTCTTCGTGATTAAATTATGCATTATGGGCGCTTCGTACTGCATACAAAACACTATTAGAGATGTCGCCATATCAGCTGGTGTTTGGAAAATCCTGTCACTTGCCTGTCGAACTTGAACATAAGGCCATGTGGGCAATCAACCAAGTGAACATGGATTATGATGCTGCGGGAAAGAAAACGTTGGACATTTCAGAACTGGAAGAAATTCGATGCAATGCTTATGAAAATGCTGCCATTTACAAGGAAAAAACTCAGAGATGGCATGACAGCATCATTTTGCAGCGACAATTTTCTCTTGGTCAATTAGTACTTTTATTTAACTCACGTTTAAAATTGCATCTAGGAAAATTGCGCTCAAGATAGTCAGGTCTTTTTGAAGTTGTCGAAGCATTTCCACATGGTGCGATAACAATCAAAGATTTGAACGATGGACACCAATTCAAAGTGAATGGCCAACAATTAAAGCACTACCTAAGCCAAAACATCAACGAACAACACGAGACCATTAACCTAGTCACATTTTCTTAGGATGTCATTGTAAATTTTTTTGTTAATTTTTGTCTTTTATTTTACTTTAATTTGTTTCTTTAGTTTCTGCAGGAATAAAAGATCTCCTTTTTGTTGACACGCACAAAAGCACAATTTGTTGATGCATCCATTTGCTGACTCATCGAAGCGTTTAGAGAAAGAATCACGAGTGAATGTGTTGTTTGAGACGTATCTTAGGCACTATATGAGTGCCACACAAAGGGATTGGCCAAAGTTGTTAGATGTGGTCCAATTTTCTTACAACTTGCAGGGAAGTAGGGCTACAAATCAGAGTCCATTCAAGATAGTGATGAGGCAATAGCCACTTACAGACAGTGCTGTTGTGACTCATTATGCGGGACCAAATCCAACGGCATATCAATTTGAGAGGGATTAGCAAGAGCAACATGAATTAGCTAGAGCTTGCCTACACAAGGAAAGTAAGCACAACAAGAAGTGGATGGATCAGAATCGAAGGGACATGCAATTTCAAGTTGGTGATTTAGTTCTCACTAAACTACAATTGATTTTGTGACATAATGGCTTGCACAAGGGGCTTGTGGGACCTTTTCGAGTTTTTAACAGAGTAAGAAAGGTGATTTACAAGATTGAGTTGCCATCCAAACCCAAAGTCCACCCAGTGTTTCATGTAAGTATGCTTAAGTCATTCTAAGAGGATCAAGAGGATCCAAATCGAGGCAAGTTCGAATGAGCGCCAATAAGGGTAAAGGTCTCCTACGAGTGTGAAGTTGAGAGCATGGAGGTAGACCATGTGATTAGATGAAAGTACTATCGATTACAACATGAATACTGAGTTCGATGGAAGGGACTTCTCGATAGAGAAGTAAGTTGGGAACCTACCGAGGACTCATGGTAGTTCTAAGGCAAGATAGACCAGTTCCATTTAAAGGATGCGATAAGGGCATCGTTAGAATAGAAGGGGTAGAATGTCATGGGTTGTGCATGGGAGCCCGCAACCATGGCACACTTGTGTGATCCATCATGTTTAAAGAAGTTCATTTGGCCTAACCGGACCAGCCCTTTGCTTTGGGAGATTGAAGGCCCATCTATAAAGCATGGAAAATATGGAATGTAATCTTCGAAGATATTCAATCTTAGATATCATATGTAATCATAGAAGATATGATTCTGTAATATTAAAGATTTGATTTGTAGATAGCTTTTAATCCTAGCCATTGATGTACTTTAATTTGTACCGTTGATTTTGGGGAGGCTCAACTATAAATAGAGGTCTCTCCTCCTCATTGTAAATCACTTCATTCTTGAATAATAAGACTTCTTGAGAGCATTCACTCAAACTTTCTCTCTTGTGTTTTTAGCTTTTTTGTTGCTTTATTCTTATATTTCAAGTTCATTCATCCTGATTTGCTTCCACTTTATGTTGCTGCCTTAAAGGAATTTTGTTGAATCTTCAATTGTTGGGAGTTAGGTTGACTTAGGCGTTTTTGGAGCGAAGAAACTGCCTAAGGCCACACAAATTGCATGGCGAAAAATCTAAGCCCATGACACAATGCACCAGCCTTTAGTTCTTATCTATTTGAACTCAGGCTTTTACTTACATCAAAGTGTACGAGTCATACAAACATAGTCTGCAATCCATTTAGGATTTAGGCATGCAAAACTATGAACGTCATAAGTGAATAAATTAATAAACGGATTCAAGATCTATTATGCTTTGGTTATGTTCGGTGTACTGCCAGTCCAGTCAGTCACATCTCACTATCTTCTAGGAGTCAGTCGCTTCGATGCCCAAGACAAGGCATCTCCCCAATTGGACTTGATAGAAGTCATATTAGTCTTTCAATCGGTTTACTCATTGTTTTATTAGAATAAAGACATATTTAGGTTCATTTACTAATACAAGTTGTCTGTCCGTACTATGATTCGACCACATAATACCGCCTAGTATCTTTTAAACATTAGATAATCAATGAGCAACATTTGCTTCCATTTTTCTTTACATGCAAAAACCACGTGAGGAAAATAATACAAAGTATATTAATTGTAATCAATGAATTTGTTTTATTAACCAATCTGTTCGAAAAAATAACAATTGTATATTGACAAAAATACTACACTTAGGGCACCAAATCCAACATAAATAAAGTACTAGAACTAAATCGTAAAATTGGTAAAAGTTAATCATTATATATTTTAAATATCTAAGGGGTTAAAATGGTGAATAAACAATTTTCAAAAGTCCAAGCGGTGGTGTATGTCATTAAATCCCCTTAATTTTTGGGTTAATTGCTATTAGGCCCTATTTAATTAAGGCTTAATTGAAATAAAGCTTGATTAATTAATTGAAGGACCAAGTGAGTAATTGGACCCTTCCAATTATTTTAAGCGGTGGTAGGGGATAGTTGGCAGCGACTAAACTTGTTAAGTATGTTTAATATTATTTTAATTAAAAAAATTAACTAATTAATAAAATTTAATTGAAAAACTAATTAAAGTATATAAGATGGATAAATAAAATAAAAATGGGGGGGCATTTCCATTCATCTTTTGGAACCTACGAAACAAAAGAAAGAGGGAGACTTCTTCTTTCTCCTATTGGATCTAGTGCTATAAGTGTAGTATTTTCGCCAATATACACTTGTAATTTTTTTTGAATAGATTGATTAATAAAACAAATTCATTGATTACATTACTATACTTTGTATGATTTTCCTCACGTGGTTTTTGCACGCAAAGTAAAATGGAAGAAAATGTTGCTCATTGGTTGTCTAAATGTTTTAACTAATAGCGGTATTATGTGGTTAGATCGTAGTAGATAACTTGGATTGGTAGATGAACCTAAACAAGTCCTTAGTCTAATCAGAAACGAGCAAACCGATTAAAAGACTAATATGTTATCGTCTATCAAGTCCAATTGGGGAGATGTCTTGTCTTAGGCATCGGAGTGGATGACTCCTAGAACATAGAGACATAGTTGTGTCTGACTGGACTGATAGTACATCGGACAAGACCTAAGTAGAATAGATCCTGAATCCATTTATGGGTTTATTCACTTGTGACGTTCATTATGTGACCCATACACTTTTATGTAAGTAAAAGCCTAAGTTTAAATAGATAAGGAACCAAAAACTGGTGTTGGGTGTATGACTTTTGTAGTACGTAGCGTCATTCACAAAAGGAATTCAAAGCCCAAAACATGGGTAAATGATATCATCTCATTGACATTACATGGTTGATGAAAAGTAAACGTGGCTACGGGTTATCTGTCTTTGTGATGGATGACTTGATCACTATTTGATAGTGATTGACTTTTCATGAAGGAAGATTTAATGGTTACTATGAGATAAAATAGGATCATATTGCGAGAGTGTGTAACACCCCTTACCCAGTCCGATTGCCGAACCCGAGCAAGAAAGTGTCATAACAAATTCGATAACTAATACTTACAATAATAAAATACTATTCAATCATTTAAGAAAAAAATAACACATATATTCTAGTATATTAAAATATATGATATTTAAAAATTTAAATATACACCAAAACTCAATTATGTTTTGCTTGCAAGAACAATGGTATTGATAAATATTTCCTGGTATCAATAATTTATGAAAATTATTGGTACCTAAATAAAAATCGATTCAACTTGACATTCTGTCAAATTTTAGAATCTATGCCTATAAAGAAATTTCGATGCCAATATTAAAATGTCGATACTTCGAGAAATTTTAGTAAAACTTATATTTTTCATGTTTCCAACTTTTACCTAGTCTCCAAATGACTCAAAGATTAACATGAATGCATCTAGAAACATGTCAAATTCAATCCTATGAGGATAACACACTTATGACAAGGTCATTGGGGAGAGCTCAGTCACGATACTATAGTGGAATGACTTTGTGACTAAATGAGTTTATAATTAATAGGCTAAAAGTCGAAACTTAATTATAAATCATTTGAGTCTCAACTACATATGTAATCCCTCTGCTAGCTCGTTGTAACCAGAAATGAATTACATGTTTGAATAGAAATGAGCGGATTGAATAGGAAAAGAGAAATGAGAAACTTTTAAGAATGATTATGGTTTTCTTTGAAATGGAGAAATTGAATCATTTGGAAATGAAAGTAGGTTTCCAAAAAAATGGAAATTTGCAATTCTATATATGACTACTTAAAAAATGATGAAAGAATAAGTTTATGTTTCTGGACTGTTTTGAAGCCCGAAAATGAAAATAAATCATTCGGTCATAGTGAATATGTTGAGTTGTGACATACTGAACGAATTTTCTCGAAATTTTATCTAGAGTAAAATCATCAAAATTTTACCAATGGTAAAATTGTCAAATTTTTACCAAGGGTAAAATTGTCAAAATTTTACTAAGGTAAAATTAGGATGAAAAAAATATTTAATATGTAAATATTAAAGTTTATTTTTGGAAATAGAAAAACTGAATTGGGTTGGATCATATTACAGAATATTGGGTCAAAAACGGCCTAAGAAGTACTCGTAATTGGACCTAATGTGAGAGAAGCCCAAAAACCCTTCATATAATATGAAGGGAACATCAACCCTAGTAGAATCTCTTACTCTAAGTAGGATGTTGCTTTTCTATTTCAAATAAACCTCTACAACTCTACAAGGGTTTTACTTTCTCTTCTTATAAATAGATAACACTGGTAAAGCTAGTTACAAAACTTTTGAGAGATTGTCATTCTACTAGAAAATAGATAGAGTTTATTCTTAACTTTTAAATATATTTTTCCATAATAAGAATTTTACCGATTTCTATTAAAGAAGAAAGAATTTTTGTTTTCACCCTAAAAAGAGAGAACTTTTTCTAGTTCTATATTTCAATTCAATTGGTTTGAACCCACACTCAAAGCAATTCGTGGTACGAGAATAATGAAGAAGATCATTTGGTTGATATCCGGAAAACATCAAGGATACGCTTATTCAAAAACACATGTATGTATTTGAAGGTTTATTGCTATAAATATCATAAATTGGGTCAGTTTTCAAAATTTTAATTTTTCGTTGTGCAAGAAAACCATTTTCAAACTAGATTTCAACATCTCTTTGGTGTTCAAAAGAGAGGAATGAGAGAGATCGATTCCTCGTGTGGGAAGCCCTTGTTTTCTTATTTTAAACTTGTAAATTTCCTTGGAAAATTCTGCTAAAGAAGTGGGAGAAAGCAATTGCAGAAAAGGGAAGGAATAAATCAAGCAAATAACTTCTAGTTGGAGAAACTTGTGAATTCTTCAAAGGTAACTTGGTTAATTTCTCATATTTAATTTATGGTTATGCATGTAGGTAAATGTTCAACTATATGAGATGTTGAATCAAGTTTTAGTAGTTAAGTTTGTCTGTTATTTTTTTTCCAAATTATTGCGGTTGGAAATGAAGAAAAAAGAATTGGTTGATTAAATGTTTAAGTTAACTACTGTTAACTGATGTCTGGACGCTCATTTTTCAAGCATGTAATTATTGAATTGAATCTACTTTAACTTGTTAAGTATTTGACCTGCTATTCTCTGAAATAAAGGAAAATATTGGATGTCAAATGCTAACTTTGGCTGCTATCCAAAAAGACATATGAATGTTGGACTATAGCTTTGAAGGACAAGGGAAGACATCTAGAGTAAAGATTACGCCTTAGTGGCATAGTCTGTAGAATGGCTTTCGTGTCAAAGATTTGAAGACAACGCTGATTATGCAGACTCTGAAGAAGTTGACATTGACTGATAAGAGTCGCACGGCTCAAAATCCAGCTTATGAACGTGATGGGCTCAATTTTCCTCAAGGACCAATAACGAGGTCAAAAGCCAAGCAAATCTAAGCAAAATTGAACAGGACCATCCAAGACTTCGTTACCAAGGCCCTAGATGTGCACATGACCGAAAAAGAAAATCAAGATTCACTTTCTTATTTTCAAGAAAATCAAGAAACCGAATCTTGGTCCAATTATGTTGTTTCAAACAATTTCAAAAATCAAGAAAATCAAGATTTCAAATCTTGGAAAAAGAAACCGAATCTTGTAGCCAAGGCACATTAGATTTCTTGTATGACCTTGAACGAGCCAATTTCGAGAGAAAACGGATCAAAAGACCAAGTTCTTGCAAAATGGCCCATTAAGATATCTACAAGTTCATCTTGAAGTTTAGAAAGTAATTTAATTGAATATCAGGCCAAATTATTAAAGTGGCCCAAATTGGAAAGTATTTAAAATTAGGTCTAATTTTTATTTTAATAAGTGGATCATCATGTAAGAATTCAGCCCAAGGAGCCCATTCAAGCCCTTTAACCGAAATTCCCCATATCCACACTTAAAATTATTATTATTTATTTGATTAGCTGTCACGGTTAGAATTCCATTAGTGTTAGAAAAACTTATCTTGGGGGCCTATAAGTAGCATGGTCATCCCCCCTTTGAGGACACACTTTATTTTTATTCTTTTGAGTTAATAATAATTCTCTTTGAGTTTTTCTTCAAGAATTGCTCCTGAGTTTTTTTAGAAGTTGTTTTAACAATTTTTTAGGTTGTGGGAATCATCTTCAAGCTTTTTCTTGCCAAGATCTCTTTCTTGGAGGGGGAATTAGAGCCATTGAAGGGAGTTGTGGATTCTTATCATTTCCAAGGCTTCTTAGGACGTTATCTTCTCTTTTCTGCCTTTGATCTATCGTTCTTGTTTGATCTAGTTTATTTCTTGTTGTTTTGGGTAGCTGATTTAGTTGATTTTTGTTCTAGGTTGAAATTGCTTCAAGAGGGACATTCTCCTACCCCGATCCATCAAGAAACACATCAAAAATTAGGACATTCAATATTTTCTTTCTGTTTCAGTAGTTCTTGCCTAAACAGTTTGCTTTCATCTTTTAAATCACTTCTAACGAATCTGTTTGTGTTTTTATTTTCCAGATCTGGTTGGGATGTTTTCTTGAGGCCCAAGGGCAGTTTCTTTCATCCAAGGAACCCTGATTTCGTTCTCTATTGGATCCTTTACCAACCGTTCTCCTTTCTTTTGTTTTAATTTCTTTTTATTTTTCTTCTTGTCAACTAATCTGTCTTTCTTTGTTTTCATTTCAGATTACATTTGTCTAGAGCTTTAGGGTAGATATAAGACTTGACAACTTTACGATCTTGTTCCACATTCATTTTGTATCATTTGATATCATATTTTGGGCGTTTTGGGTGTTCTTCGTTACTTTCTACACTGGTTTCCATTACAAACAACTAACAAGTAATTTTTTTCCTTGTAATTTTTTCGGGAAAAAATATTTTTGAGTGGGTAAAAGTTTTTCAATTGATCTAAAATTTTATATACTGATTCTTGTCACTATATTATAGTATAAAAAAATATTTCCCACAAAAAAAGTAATCAAAAAAGTAGATAAAAAAAAGAAAAATACGAGAAAAAGAAAATATAAAAAAATATTTCATGGGTTGAATTTTGTGTCAAATATTTCCAGATCAAAAACATATTATTTGAAGAGGCTCCAGTTTAAATTTTGTGATTTTTGGATATCAGGAACACTTCGAACCAAGTTTGTCAAGTTGCTTCGTAGTTTTTCGAGTTTCTGCAATTTTATTGATTCTTATTTTTAGTTTTCATTTGTTTTTTCTTTTCATTGTTTCTTTACACATTATAACACTTTCTTGTTTCTTGTGTTAGTAGGTTAACGAATGTTGCAACTTCCTTCCTCCGTGCAACACAATTCTTTGGTGTCTAACTAATTTTGGACTCATAGTGTCATTAGGATTACTTTGTTAGTTTGATTCTAATACATCTTGATTGATTGACATAAATACTTATAAAGGACTCACAAGATTAATTCTTACCTCATTGAGAATTTAATTTTTCTTTTTGAGTGCATAACGTTGAGGTTCGTTTAATTTTTTCTTTTTTGAGTGCTGTTTTTTTTTTCTAGATTTGTCACAATGTCTCATAGTGGAAAAGGGAGTGATGACCAGAGTGACAAACCGCTAGTTAACATCAAAAATCATGATGGTTTCGCAACAAAGTTAGATCTCCATAACATCACTAATAAATTCCAAACCATGTTCAATCAGTCGAAACAAAATCTAGACCATCAAGAGGCAGTACAAAGACAACAGAATGATGTATTTTAGACAATGACCAATACCTTAAATTAGTTGCAAACTGAGCAAAGGACTCAACGTTAGGGTGCTAATGATGATGATGGGTTTGAACAACCTCATGCTCGTAGACATCAAGCTAGACGTGTCCCTCGTGTGGATGAAGATCCTTTGGTTCCTAATGATCGCGGACAACCTTCGTTGGCAAAGCCGAAGTTCTCAATTCCTCAATTTCATGGAAAGAATGATCCTGAAGCATATTGTGAGTGGGAATCAAAAATAGAGCTTATGTTTCGTTACTAAATGCCCAGGAGATAAGAAAGTTTCATTGGCGACCATTGAGTTCTTAGACTATGCGTTGAGTTGGTGGATGCGTTGAGTTGGTGGACTCAACTTGGTATATAAGTTGCCAACAAAACTATGAGAGAGAAATTACCACATGGGATGAGTTGAAACAAGTTATGCGAAAACGCTTTATTCCTACACATTATTATAAGGAGGTCAAAACTAGACTTCGATGACTTGTTCAAGGAAGTAGATCAGTTGATGAGTACTTCAATGAGATGGAGATGCTCATTCAACGAGAAAATGTGGAAGAGGATGATGAGACCACTATGATACGTTTTATTAATGGTTTAAACAAAACCATAGCCAACACTTTACGGTTACAAACTTATATAGATCTCGAGGAGGCAGTTCACAAAGCCATTGAGATTAAACAACAATTGAGGGAACAAGGTCCTCGTTCATTCTCTACTTCACAATATTACAAAGGTAACAGTTCCAATTCTAACTTTAGGTATTCAAAACCACCTTTTACAGCTAATAAGTCTTCTTCAAGTGGTGATACTAAGAAATTAGATTGGAAGAGTAGTGCTCCTATGAAGACGCAAGTACCTTCTAAGCAACCCAATTCTAGTGGTTCAAACACAAGAAAAACTCATGAGATAGAGTGTTTCAAATGTAAAGGGCAAGGACATTATGGTAAAGATTGCCCTAACACGAGACTTCTCCTTATCAAAGAAAATGGTGAATATACTTCTAATTCGGACAATCCACATATGACAGATTTTATGGAGAATAATGTCCATCTCAGTGATTTGAATGAGGAGATCGTAGAACCACCAAATGAGGAGGAGGATTTTTTTGAATCCCATTGCCTAGTAGTGTGTCGCACTCTCAACATCCAAATGAAAGATGATCTTAATAGTCAAAGGACTAATATCTTCCATTCTCGGTGTTTCATTAAAGGTACACTATGTTCGCTTATTGTGGATAATGGGAGTTGTGCTAATGTTGTTATTAGCTATCTTGTGGACTCTTTGAAGTTACCTTGCTTAAAACACCCTAAGCCATACAACCTTCAATGGCTTAATGAATGTTCAGAAGTACGGGTTGCAAAACAGTCCTTGATTACATTTAAACTCGATAATTATAAGGATGAGGTATGGTGCGATGTCCCCATGCATGCAGCGCATTTACTACTTGGAAGACCAGGGCAATTTGATCGTGATGTCATACACCATGGCAAACAAAATCGATATTCCCTTATCTTTAAAGGGAAGAAATTTATCTAGCTCCTTTGAATCCCAACGATGTGTATAAAAATCACACAAAAATGATGAAATTCTGTGAGAAGGTTAAGGGGAAAGGACTAACAAAAAAGACTAAGAGAAAAGAGGTTATTAGTATTAAAAGTCAAAATTCAAACGACCCATTGGTGAGTGAATACTCTAGTGGTAAAAACAGAGTGCAAAGTCTATTTGCAAGTGTAAAAGATGAGGAAAGAGCCCTGTTAAACAAACAGCCTTGTATCCTTGTGAGGTTTAGGCAAAATTATTTATCTTTAGCTGACCTTGATAAAACTTTGCCTAGTGCGTTTAACCCTCTTTTGCAAAATTATGTGAATGTTTTCAATGAGGCACCTAAAGGTTTACCACCTTTACGAGGAATTGAGCACCAAATTGACTTAGTACCCGGAGTATCCATTCCAAATCGACCAGCTTACCAAAGTAATCCCGAGGAGACAAAGGAGTTGCAAAGGCAAGTTGAGGAACTATTAGCCAAAGGGTACATTAAAGAGAGTTTAAGTCCTTGTGTCATTCCTGTCCTATTGGTGCCTAAGAAAGATGGTTCATTTCGAATGTGTGTTGATTTTCGTCCCATCAAAAAAATTACGGTAAAGTATAGACATCCAATCCCTAGACTTGATGACATGCTTGATGAGTTGCATGGATCAATGATTTTTACAAAAATTGACTTAAAGTGTGGTTACCATCAAAATCATATGAGGGAAGGAGATGAATGAAAAACAGCCTTTAAAACTAATTTTGGATTGTATGAATGGCTTGTTATGCCTTTTAGTGTAACTAATGCAACTAGTACGTTCATCAGGTTAATGAATCATGTTTTAAGGCCTTGTTTAGGTAAATTTGTGGTGGTATATTTTGATGATATTCTAATTTATTCAACTTCTTTGGATGATCATGTTTTCCATGTTAAATCTATTTTGGAAATTTTGCGAGCTAAACAATTATTTGCCAACCTTGATAAATGCACTTTTTATTGTGATAAGCTAATCTTTTTAGGGTTTATTGTAAGTGCTCAAGGTATTCATGCCGATGAGGACAAAGTAAAGGCAATAAAGGAGTGGCCCACTCCTAAATCGATTATCGAGGTGATATTTTTCCATGGTTTAGCAAGTTTTTATAGATGTTTTGTGAAGGACTTCTCCACTATTGCTACCCCATTAACTGAGGTTATTAAAAAATTAGTGGGCTTCAAGTTGGGTGGAGCTCAAGAAAAGGCGTTTCAAGCCTTAAAGAATACGTTATGTTCTACTCCAGTTCTTAAATTACCTAATTTCTCTAATACTTTTGAACTTGAATGTGATACTTTAAATATTGGAATTGGTGCTGTCTTGATGCAAGATAAAAGGCCAATAGCATATTTTAGTGAAAAACTAAATGGGGTGCAACTGAACTACTCAACGTACAATAAAGAGTTATTGGCATTGGTGTGATCTCTCCAAGTGTGGTAGCATTACTTGCTGCCCAATGAGTTTGTTATACATACGGATCATGAATCCCTCAAATGGCTAAAGGGACAAGGTAAGTTGAGCAAAAGAAACGCCAGATGAGTGGAATTTATTGAAACATTCTCATATGTAATTAAGTACAAAACAAGCAAAGAGAATGTAGTTGTTGATGCCTTATCTCGTAGATATTCTTTGATAACTACATTACATTCTAAAGTCTTAGGATTAGAGCATATAAAAGATTTGTACCTAAATTATGCTGATTTTTGAAATATCTTTGCTAATTGTGGGAATAGTGCCCTTGACAAATACTATCTTGTAGATGGATTTCTTTTTTGCCTAAACAGGTTATGTGTGCCACATTGCTCCATGAGGGAGTTACTAATTCGTGAGGCACATGGTGAGGCTTAATGGGACACTCTGGTGTCACCAAAATGCTAGATGTACAAGAACACTTTTATTGGCTACACATGAAGAAGGATGTTGACAAGGTATGTTCTAAATGCATTGCTTGTAAACAGGCAAAATCTAAGGTAATGCCTCATGGACACTATCCTTCTTCAGCATGGGTAGATTTATCCATAGATTTCATTCTTGGTTTGCCGCAAACTAAAAAAGGTCGATATAGTATATTTGTTGTTGTTGACAGGTTCTCAAAAATGGCACACTTTATTCCTTGTCACAAAACAGATGATGCTACACATGTGGTAGGCTTATTCTTTAGAGAGGTGGTGCAACTACATGGGATACCTTGCACAATTGTTACCGATAGAGATGTAAAATTCCTCAGCCACTTTTGGAAGGTATTGTGGGGTAAGCTTGGTACTAAATTATTATATTCCACTACGTGTCACCCCCAAACTGATGGACAAACGAAAGTAGTAAATCGAGTTTTAGGCACTTTACTACTAGTTGTTGTAGGTAAGAACCTTAAGAATTGGGAAGAATGTTTACCTTTTGATGAATTTGCATATAATCGATCTATTCACTCTACAACTAGCTATTCACCATTTGAACTTGTTTATGGTTTTAACCCACAAACTGTACTTGATCTTGTACCATTGCCTAGAGAAAATATTTCTAGTTTAGAGAAGAAAGCTGAATTGGTTAAGTCAATGCATGAAAAGACAAAACAACGGATTACCAAAACAAATGACATGAATTCCAATAAAGCTAACAAGGGGCGCAAATAAGTTATCCTTGAACTCGGTGACTGGGTTTGGGTCCATATGCGCAAAGAGCGATTTTCGAGTAAAAAGAGGACTAAATTGGACCCTAGGGGTGACGGACCTTTCCAAGTGCTAAAAAGGATCAATGACAACGCCTACCAAATAGATATGCCCGGTGAGTACAATATAAGTTCTACTTTTAATATTGTTGACTTGTCTCCCTTTGATGTTTCAGATTCGAGGACGAATCTTTTTGAGGAAGAGGGGAATGATACGAGTCGCAAAGCCCAAAATCCAGCTTATGAACGTGATGAGCTCAATTTTCCTCAAGGACCAATAATGAGGTTAAAAGCCAAGCAAATCCGAGCAAAATTGAACGGAACCATCCAAGACTTCATTACCAAGGCCCTAGATGTGCACATGACCGAAAATGAAAATCAAGATTCACTTTCCTGTTTTCAAGAAAATCAAGAAACCGAATCTTGGTCCAATTATGTTGTTTCAAACAATTTCAAGAATAAAGAAAATCAAGATTTCAAATATTGGAAAAAGAATCCGAATCTTGCAGCCAAGGCACATTGGATTTCTTGTACGACCTTGAACGACCCAATTTTGAGAGCAAACGGATCACGATACCAAGTTCTTGCAAAATGGCCCATTAAGATATCTACAAGTTCATCTTGAAGTTTAGAAAGTAATTTAATTGAATATCAAGCCAAATTATTAAAGTGGCCCAAATTGGAAAGTATTTAAATTTAGGTCCAATTTTTATTTTAATAAGTGGATCATCATCTAAGAATTCAACCCAAGGGGCCCATTCAAGCCCTTTGGTCGAAATTCCCCATATCCACACTTAAATTTATTTTGTTTTTTTATTTTATTTGATTAGCTGTCATGGTTAGAATTCTATTAGGGTTAGGAAAACTTATTTTGGGGGCCTATAAGTAGGATGGTCATCCCCTCTTAAGGACATACTTGATTTTTATTCTTTTGAGTTAATAATAATTCTCTTTGAGTTTTTCTTCAAGAATTGCTTTTGAGTTTTTTTAGAAGTTATTTTAACAATCTTTTAGGTTGTGGGAATCATCTTCAAGCTTTTTGTTGCCAAGATCTCTTTCTTGGAGGGGGAATTAGACCCTTCCTTCCTCTAAATGATAAGGTTCAGTGGACTTCTCACGACGTCGTGGGCAGTGAACCGCCCACGTCTCCGCGATCCGAACACTTCACCGGACCATTTAATGTAGGAGCGACAAGCGGTGTGTACAAAGGGCAGGGACGTAGTCAACGCGAGCTAATTACTCGCGCTTACTAGGAATTCCTTGTTGAAGACCAACAATTGCAATGATCTATCCCCATCACGATGAAATTTCAAAGATTACCCGGGCCTATCGGCCAAGGCTATAGACTCGTTGAATACATCGGTGTAGTGCACGTGCGACCCAGAACATCTAAGGGCATCACAGACCTGTTATTGCCTCAAACTTCCTGAGCCTAAAAGGCCATAGTACCTCTAAGAAGCTAGCCACGGAGGATCACCTCTGTGTAGCTAGTTAGCAAGCTGTGGTCTCATTCATTAACGAAATTAACTAGACAAATCGCTCCACCAACTAAGAACGGCCATGCACCACCACCCATAGAATCAAGAAAGAGCTCTCAGTCTGTCAATCCTTACTATGTCTGGACCTGGTAAGTTCCCCAGTATTGAAGGATGTTGTGGATTCTTATCGTTTCTAAGGCTTCTTAGGATGTTATCTTCTCTTTTCTATCTTTAATCTATCGTTCTTGTTTAATCTAGTTTATTTCTTGTTATTTTGGGTTGCTGATTTAGTTGATTTTTGTTCTAGGTTGAAATTGCTTCAAGAGGGACGTTCTCCTACCTTGATCCATGAAGAAACACATTAAAAATTAGGAGATTCAATATTTTCTTGCTGTTTCAATCGTTCTTGCCTAAACACTTTACTTTCATCTTTTAAATCACTTCTAATGAATTTGTTTCTCTATTGGATCCTTTACCAACCGTTCTCCTTTCTTTTGTTTTAATTTCATTTGATTTTTCTTCTTGTCAACTAATCTGTCTTTCTTTGTTTTCATTTCAGATTACATTTGTCTAGAGCTTTAGGGTAGATTTACGACTTGACAACTTTACGATCCTGTTTCGCATTCGTTTCGTATCATTGATCATTAGGATGGAATCCTCGCAACTATCGAAATAGAATGTAGTCCTAAGAAGACGCCTTAGATGTGAATATAGGTAAAATGGAGGATTTTCTCACTAAATTCTATTGAATTTACCGCTTTGTGTTTTATGTCATAGGTAAGGATGATACTTGGAGGGACGACGCTAGGGTTGTGCCAATAGGACGATGGAGTCAGAACTAATGCATATAGATCGGGTCTACATGAAAGTGTTCAAGTCTTGAAGGTTGAACAAACTAAATTAAGAAGATAGTTTGATAATTAGCCTTATTACATTTCATAAGCTAGTTATGCATAAGAAGTCCTTGTCGTAGATTTAAAGACTACTTACATGGAGTCCTAATTATTTATTTAGAAACTAGTTTGTAAAACCTCGCCAATCATAAAGGCGTGGGAAACAGTCGTATGTATTCGTGTTATACTCAAAACTATTTAACTAGTAATAATAAGAGAGGTATTTTTAGTATGTTAAAATGTTAAAGAGGAAAGAAACATTGACGAGTCTGAATTTGCATAGTAACTTTCGAGATTCGGATCCAGTTAATCGGGTCGAGTCGAGGGCATTACAGAAAAAGGTGATAAATTAAGTGAATCATTAGATGAAAGTCCAAGCAAGAATCAAGTTATCAAACGAGCTTTCCCTAAGACAACCCAAGAACTAGTTTATCAAACGAGCTTTTCCTAGCACAGCCCAAAGTTCATATCTTCTTACCTCATATAACTTTTCCAAAAGTTAGATGATCTATTTTCAATTTAGTGATGAATTGCCAATGGTTGATAAATGATTTTCTTGGTACAATTTGTTACAAAATAATTCTATGTTATATACAATATTAAATGAATTACGAAATGAAACTTATGTTCTCCTTATTCTTTTTCAACCTTTTCTTCTATTTTTGAAATCTTCATTTATCTTAACTTCTTACTTTGTCACAAGATATATATTCCCAAACAAATAAATTTATTTTTAGAATTTTGAGAACAATAGTACAAATTAAACTTTCCTACAAATCTCATACCCAAACACACTCTAAAATATTGTAAATTGATATTTACATAAAATTAATTAATTTAATTTTTTTGAATAAAAATGCTAAAAATAAGGGTAAATTACAAAAATAGTCACTTGTTTGTCTCAGATTACATCTCAGTCACTTATGTTTGAAATATTACGTTTTAGTCACTTACGTTATTGTTTTGTTACAAAGTGATCACTTTGTCGTTAAGCTTCGTTACCTCTCTAATGACAGTCCTACGTGAAAGTCCAAATGAGTTTCAAATGTCAACTTTGATGTCCATATAAGATGAGAATATATTTTTAATTTTTTTATGAAAATAAAATACAAAAATTTTACCCTAAAACCCAATCTTCTCCTGTTTAAAAAGAAGCAATAGTTGGGTTTTGGAAAATTTCAACTCATGTCCATGGAAGAACCCTTTTGTTGAAAGTAGATATTTAAAAGCACTTCACCTGTACCCAAGGTTGAAAGAGAAAAATAATTCTTGGTAATCAGTAAATTATTAGCCCACATCAACTACTTAATTAACCTCTGTTTGAGTCTCAAAAAGGGACATTGGGTTGAAAAATAATATTTACTAGGGAACTTTAAGGCATATTATTTACGGGTAAAATTGAAGTTTTTAAATAATAAATTTTATTATTATATTTTACTTCATGAGACCTTTAAAACAATATATAATATGCTCAAAATGATTGAGTAATGAATGAAAAATTGAAGCTCAAAGTAAGCTACATGAAAATGATTGTTGAGGAAAAAATGGTGCTTAAATCCTCATATTTCACATTATTGAAAGTGTGATATATGGTGCTTAAACATTTCTTTGTTTTCTTTTAATAATAAGATTTATGATAAAACGTTGATGAATAGGTTTTAAGTCAAGAGTATTAAAAGACTGTTTAGAAAATTTTATGTCAAATATTGTATTGTAACACTCAAGATTTAGATTGATAAATTAGATCGAATTGAGGGCGTTACATAACATACCCACAAATTCATCATTGAAGAACTTATCCTCATCCAACACAGAGATTTGAAGCTGTCCCTTAAAATCCTCTACTTTGAAAATGAATTCCTCACCCCAACTTGGGTTCAATGTCTTTTTCACAACTTTGGTCCTATACCTCTGTTTTCCTACCTGAAGCTTCACGTATGGATCACTGAAGCCATTTAAATGTATTGATGGTATGTTTCTTGCTTCAATTACGCCCACCACCGGCTTTATTTTTTTTATTATTATTATAGGTTTTATTTCAGGGATCAATCGAAAGATGATCCAAATTTGCTATTAGTCCCCCAATCCAATTTTCCCATTATTGATACAAGCAAAGAATACCCAAGCATGAACAATGTCACCATTTTATTATTTCCTTCTAATCATTGTCAATTCCCCTTTTTCCATTTCTGGGAGAAGGAAAGAAACAGAGAGATATACAATTCTCCCAAGCATTAATATTCAAATCTAACTCAAAATTGTTCAATTTTTTATTTAATTATTTATGAAATACCAAGGCAATGCCCAGTAGCATCCCCTTAATTAAGCATCAGCAGGTTTGAGAAATAACAAATCCAGAAAGCTACATTGGTTGATGAAGAAGAAGACAAAATGCAAATTCAAAACGATAAATAAATAATAGACGCAGGCAAACAAAATAAATTATATTGATAAAGAGAAAAATGGATTAAATCTGGGAAACTTATATATTCTACAATTTCAGACAACTTCTTCTCTGTCGATGTGCTCTTCTCTTCTCTTTTCTGATGATAATTTTCCAATACTCAGCTATCCTTTTAAAGAGGAGAAAATTGAGTTTTAAGGTAAAATTTTGTATTCTACTTTCATAAAAAAAAAGTTAAAACATATTCTCATTCTAACTAGACATTCAAATTGACATTTAAAACTTATTTGGATCATAACGGAACTGAATGGTAAAGTGACCATTTAGTACGAAAACGATAACGTAAGTAACTAAAATATAACATTTCAAACATAAATAACTAAAATATAATTTGAAGCAAACAAAAATAACTATTTTTGTAATTATCCTGCGCATCCAACATGTAGCAGGAAACACAACAATTAACATTTAACATATTGCCTACTCTTTGCACATTGTTTCTGGACGTTTCTTCGTCTTCCGGATCTTTGATGAGGCATCATCATGCACCATAAACTACAAGAACTACTTGCTTGCAGCTTTCATTTCCATATCTGAGCTTCACAATCAGAAACAAAAATAGGAATGACAATATCATCCTTACAATGTTTTTAATGCCTTGCAGGAATTATTATTAAACTTCAAGAAATTGATAATCAGTGTACCCAATGACAGGATCGGAAAGGTACAAGGTGCTCTCATTACATCTATTTAAAGCTGCATTTAGCTCAAACCGTCTTGGCAAATCTGGATTAGCCAAGAACATGCGCCCGAATGCCACCAAATCTGCATGATTATCAGCAATAGCCTTGTTCCCCTGTTCTCTATCGTATCCCCCAGCAACAATAAAAGTTCTCTTGAAGGCTTTCCTCATTGGAAGCAGGCTATAAGGAGTTTCATACTTGTCATTTGTTTTTACTGTATTTCCTCTTTTCTGAATCACGTGAAGATAAACAACACCTAACTTGTTAAGTTTATTTGCCATGTAAATGCCTAGTGCTTCCGGGTTTGAATCACCAGCTTCCATGCCTCTGCTGTAAGGTGAAAGTCTCATTCCGATTTTGTCTGCTCCAATTTCATTAACCACAGCTTCAACTACTTCCAGAGCAAAGCGGCACCTATTCTCTAAACTTCCACCATATTGATCGGTTCTATCATTTACTTGATCTTTCATGAACTGCTCGAGCAAGTATCCATATGCACCATGGATCTCAACCCCATCAAATCCTACAAAACAAAAGGAATTTTATGCAAGTAGGAGTCACAATCGTAAGATCTTGAGAAAGTATGTGCCATTGAAATTTAAATTGTCTTACTTTAAATAGAGGGGTACACTATAGCTATTCCACTGCATTTCTTCTTGGTTTTATTTTAGTTCCTCCCCTTCTATTCTATTTTTCATTTACAAATAGCATATCTTCCACCCAGAATAGAGGGTATCTCTCTATTATTTTAGTAGTCTTATAGCACGGCCAAACTCAAAATTCAATAGCCACAAGCATAACCATGTAGTTATATATAGCACATGGACAATTTTGATGCTAAAAGGTCAAATGTAACAAAAATTTATCTTGTTTATCACATTACTATATACATTACTATAGATCGACCATTGTTCATAAGCTGAGCATTAAGTTACCTGAGTAAGGTAAAACAGGGTGGTACTCACCTGCCTCAATGGCATTACGTGCAGCTAGCCTAAAATCATTGACAATACTAGGAATTTCATCAGTCCTTAGCTGACGAGGAGGTGACCAATCTTGTCCATCAAGGCCAGGTGTCAACCCCTTAATAGTGGATGAGATTGGAGCCTCACCATTAGGCTGAAAAGCTGCCTCACAAAGTATAACAGATATTAGGAATTGTTTTTGGTTTCATCTTTGAAATAAATAAAAGATAAACAAGTCCAAATTGCAACATCTTATACCAACAAACAGCTAAGTCATTATGAGCTATTTACTTTCCAGATTGTCCAGCATGCTTGATAATATTCACCCAAAACATTGCCTACAACATAAATGAAAGGCTCAGACCAAGAAGCTCAACTACCATAATTAGACGCACGGCCTGCGTGGGAAATTTGGCAAAAGAAGATGGCTCCCTTCTCGTGAACAGCTTCCACAATAGGTTTCCATGCTTTTACTTGTTCTTTTTTCCAAATTCCAGGTATGTCTGGGTAACTTCAAATAAAAGCTAGCCTATTTACAAAAATTGCTTTCTGATCTTATATTCAGCAATAACAATGAGTATTTTCTTCTAGAGAATGCTGAGGACATGCATGGTTGATTAATCACGACCATCCATATGTGATATGCAGAACATCGTCATGCATGTATGGTTATGATACTTGTGAGATTTCATTGTCTTTTCCTTTCTCAACATTAATTCAGTGTAACATAAAAATTGTAGATAATTTATACATTTCCCCACCCGGGCCTGTGTTGAATGAAAATTTTGCCACACTCAGTAACGTACTCAACAAGTTACAACTACTAATATGTATGATTCTTGTTGACAGTCTCAAAACTAAAGCATTCACCATGCACAAAATGAACTAAATGAAGCTGTAAAAGTTTACCCTATTGCAGTACTAGAAACCGCAGTGGCTTCAGAAATGAGAAAACCGCCATCGGTTGCACGCTGAGTATAATATAAGGCAGCATGAGGTTGGGGAATATTGTTGTATGATCTACATCTTGTCAATGGTGCCAAAACTATCCTGCAATTCAACAGTGAAGAAATAATGATGAACACAAGTATAAACTTTCCAGAGGGCCAAAATTTTCAGCCCTAGATCCCATCTTTTCATAATTGGAGCATCAAAACATTTCAGAAGTAGGATGCAATGTTGAATTTCAATAACCCAAAATTTAGTAAAGTCAACATAAATGAACTCATCTTCATCACAGAACCATGAAAGAGGGAGGTGTTAAAGAAGTAGAAACCTATGAGAGAGATTGAAGTTTCCCATCTTGTATGGAGTAAGAAGAGGGATGATTCCTTCCTTGCCTGCCATAAAAAATCAAGATTGAAGGCAATCAGCGTCCAGAAGAAGCCAAAACTATTTTCTAGTACATTGCAGGTGGCAAGTGAATTCTACAATACAATAGACTCAACTGGAAGTGATGTGGGGGCACTCTGGTCGATGGACAAGGCAGTCTTAACTACCCCTCTTCATTGCAGGGCTACTTGTTTAGCACGAACCTCCTCTCAAAATTTGGAAGATTAGAGTAAAAATATTAGACTTTAAAATAAATTTAAATAAAAAATTTAATCCATTTAATATATACATTAGGCTTGAGTTTAAATATTTAAAGTTCGAATTCGATCTGATTTAGCCGTTTTAAGTTTATAATATTACTTTAACGTAAACTTTAAAAAATATTATGATGCCTATATAAAAAATTTTAATAATTAAGAAATTTATAAAATTATTAAATATTAAAATAAAACAATATAATGTTATAAATATTTTATTAAGTGGATGTTCATCAATATCAAGATAAATTTGGATGAAGTTTAAATTCTAATAATCATTAGAATTAGAGTTATAATCCATTTATACTTTCTATATCTATAAATATAGACTTTGAAAAAGTATTGTAATATACTTTTATTGATCAATAAAATATATTATCTCCCTTGCTCTCTCATTCTCTTTGTTATTTACTCTCTTTCTCTTTATTTTATCACATATAAATTTTTTTTTGAATAAAAAACTTATATGAGAAGGCCTAAAATGGGCTTGGGTTAGTTTTTTGCAAATATAAATAGGTTTAGGCAAAATTTTAGGCGACCGAGCCGGGCTTGGACAAAATAAAGTATGCTAGCATGCTTAGGCTTGGCTCGAACCCGATGCATGAACACCTCTAGTCTTATCTTATAGGTTAAACATTAATTGTAGATAAAATTAGGGTAAACTATCTTGTTAATGTTGATGCAATTTTCATTTTAATCACTTAAAATAAAAACATTTTAATTTGGTTATTCAATTTATAGGCTGCTTTCATTTTAAATATTCAAGTGTTAAACTTTTAACGAAATTAACTAAAACAACAAAATAAACTAAATAAAATCTTGAAAAAAATTTATCCAGCGATAATTTCAACTAATTTGTTATCATAATATTAAAATGAATTAATTTTGAAATTAACAAAATTAATGAAATAACTTATATTTAAAATTTGTTTAGAAAACTTAAATTTTTTTGAATTTTCCATACTAAGCTAAAATTAAATAAAAATGTGAGTTTTTTTAATTAATTATTTTTTTTTCGTTTGAGTAAATATGTGATGAAAACATTATGAGATTTTTTTTAATGAAAGAATAAATTAATTAATTTAAGTAATTGCAAGGAATTTTCTTTGGTTTTAGCTTAGCACAGAAGATTCAAGATCATATAATCAAAAGAAATTTGAATTTTGTAGACAACTATTAAACACAATCATTTTGATTGATTTTTTTAAAAATGATTTCAAAACATCAAAATAAATAAAATAAATTTTTGAAATTTTTTATTCATTGATAATGTAAACCTATTTGTTACTATAATTTTGAATCTTAATATCTAAACATTTATATTTCAAAACTCAAATTTAGAATTTTAGACAATGAGATAAGCAAGTAAAATTTGACAATTTTTGTGTATTTTAGTTTCTAACATTTTTCCACTTTAATCCTTGATTTTTTTCACCCTAATCAATATTTAAAGAAAATATTTTTTGGGTGACCAAAATGAAAGCGACTTAAAAATTTAGTGACCAAAATGGAAATGAAAACATGTTGTGGCGTGTACAATTAACCGCCATTAGAGATATAATGCTTGGGTAACTAAAATGAAAGTGCATTAAATATAACGCCCAAAAAATTTTGATATGACACATGGCATAATTTCGAGCTCGAATATCAAAAAAATTATGAGAAAATTTATGGAATGACTCGAATAATAAATTTTATGGAAGGAAAATGATATTGGATATGGAAACATGCAAAAAGAATTTAGAAATGGAAATGTGAAAAAAGGACTAAATTGCAACTTTTGAAAAGTATGAGGGTTAATGGGAAAAATGATGCAAAAGTGGAAATTATGAATTATTATGGCTTAATTGTCATGAAATGGATTGGAATGTGATTTGGACTAAATAAAAATTATATTTCAAAACCCAAATTTAAAATTTTAGGAAATGAGATAAACAAGTAAAATTTGACAATTTTTTGTATAATTTTAGTTTCTAAAATTTTTTCACTTTAATCCTTAATTTTTTTTCAACCCAATCAATACTTAAAAAAATATTTTTTGGGTGACCAAAATGAAAGCGACTTAAAAGTTGAGTGACCAAAATGAAAATAAAAACATGATGTGGCGTGTACAATTAATTGCCATTAGAGATTTAATGTTTGGGTGGCTAAAATGAAAGTGCACTAAATTAACACCCAAAAAATTCTGATATGACACGTGACATAATTTTGAGCTCGAATATTAAGAAAATTATAGGAATATTTATGGAATGACTCGGATAAAAAAATTTTATGGAAGGAAAATGATATTGGATATGGAATCATGTGAAAAGAAGTTAAAAAGTGGAAATGTGAAAAAAAGGATTAAATTGTAAATTTTGAAATGTATGAGGGCCAATGTGTAAATTTATGTAAAAGTGGAAATCATGAATTATTATGGTGTGATAAAAATCACTTTTGAAACTAAATTTAAAAAATTGAATAGTATATGGACTATGTTAAACTAAGCCTTATTGGATAATATGTTTTGATATAACAAATTAAAGTGTTTTTTAATAAAAGTTAAGTGGAAAAGACTCCAGTGAGACTTCTATCGGTAAAACTCCAGTTCCATCGATACAACTACAGTTCTACCGATGCCTTGAAGACTTCTATCGAAACAAGTCAAGTCAGTAGCTAAAAATCATCCTCCCTTGTACTTCTATCGATACTTTGATGGGTTCTACCGACACCAAATGAAACCCTCAAAGTTCTACCGATACAATGAAGCATCTACCGATAGAATGACTCCAACGGTAATATTTTGGAAAGTCGTCTACCCTGGGACTTCTACCGATAGAACTCCTCTTCTACTGATACAACTACAGTTCTATCGATACAAGTATGCTTCTATCGAAACAACTAAGCTGCAGACTGCATTTAATGCTGGTTTTTATGACTGCAAGGGCTACATTACTTTCCTAACAACCACAATGGTTGGAATTCACTTAGAAGGTATAAATATCATCTTCCAAAGGTCTAGCATCAAGAAGAGCAATGTGCAAAGCCTAAAGATCAATTAAAACAACCTAGAGCTTAATTCTTTCATACCTTTTCTTGTAAACACTTGTGAGCTTTCATTGTATTCATTTAGGTCAAGTGTTTTTCTTTGTATTTGTGATTAATTGGCAAACATCTAATCTTGTAAGGATTTTTTTTGTTTGCTTGTTTGTTTCTCTTTGAGAGAGGGTTAATACTTAAGGTTTGGGTAGAAACCTTAAGGGAGTTCTATCTTAAGATTTTGGGGTATAAGTCTTAAGAGAGATTGTAAGGTTAAACCTTGTCCTTAAAGGTTATACAAATCTAGTGGATTTGGGAAAATCCTTAGTTATGGAAAGCTAAGGTAGTGGAAGTAGGCAATTGAGGCCGAACCATTATAAATCCTTATGTTCTTTGTTGCAAACTTCAATTGCTTTCACCATAACATCTCAAAGGTCGATTCAACCTTTTTACCGGCATTACCAAGTTGATCCATCGAGCTAACAATTGGTATCATAGCTAGAACTCTAGAGACAGTTTAACAACTAAGAGAAGATCCTCGTAGAAGCTCAAACGATCAACAAGTCTTCCAACATCAATTATGTCAACTTTCGGGTCAATATTCGTCAGAGAAGGATTTTCCACCGTAAGACCTCCACTATTCAATGGCACCGACTATTCTTATTGGGGAACAAAAATGAAGTCATTTATCCAAGCCAACGATTATGGAGTATAGAGGATAATCACAAACGGGTCATTCATTCCATGAAAATAGTTGAAGGTGTTAGTGTTCCAAAGGAGGAGAATGAATGGGATGAAAATGACATCAAGAAGGTGCAACTTAATGTAAAAGCTATGCACACTCTATTTTGTGATATTAGTGAAAATGAGTACAATAGAGTCTCCTCGTGCAACGATGCCAAAGAAATAAGGGACAAGCTTGAGGTCACCCATGAAGGAACGAATAGAGTCAAGGAATCAAAGCTAAGTATTGTCACCCTTGACTATGAATTATTTAAATCAAAACCGGAGGAAGGAATCAAAGAGATGTCAGATCGATTCACCAACATCATCAATGGTCTCAAAGCCCTTGGGAAGGTTTTTCCCAACAAGGAGATGGTGAAAAAGATGTTGAATAGTCTCCCAACATCTTGGGAACCAAAGGTGACGGTCATAGAAGAATCAAAGGATCTCAACTCACTCTCCCTTGATGAGCTCATTGGTTCTTTGCTTACATATGAGATGAAGCTTAACAAAGGGAGTGAAGAAGAAAGACTTATGGAGAAGAATGCTGGTAGAGCTCTTAAATCCACCACCATTGAAGAGGGTGAATCAAGTGAAGAGGTGGATGAAGACGAAGAGATGGAGAGGCTTGCTAGAAGATTCAAGAGATTCATGAAGTCAAACAAAGGAGGAGAATTTTGAAAGAAGAAAGGACTCAAACTTGAATAACCAAGGAGAAAGATCCCATTATTTGCTATGAGTGCAAGAAACCAGGACACATCAAGTATGATTGTCCTAAACTTAAAAAGAAGAGGTCTAGCAAACAAAAGACTTATGTTGATTGGAGTAATGAAGACTCATCCGATGAAGAAGCCAAATTAGTCCTTATGGCAATCGATGATCTTAAGGTAACTTCTAACTCATCTACTTTAAATGATTATTCTTTTGATGAGTTGCAACAAACCTATAATGTCACTCTAACAAAGTTTTTGAAAAAGAAAAGTGTTTGATTTTGGAATTAAAAGTCATGATGTCAAAACACAAGAAAAGTGTTTCAAAATTGAAAAATGAAAATGACTTACTTTCCAAAATCAATCATGAACTTGAAGAGAAAGTAAACAAAATGCAAGAAACCATTAATGATTTTGAAAAGAAAAATTTAGACTTGCATAATTTACTTTCAAAAGTTCATGAGCATCATCAAAAGCAACTTAAGTTGCTTAAGAGTGAAAAAGCTCACTCTAACAAAGTTTTTGAAAAAGAAGAAAGTTCAAAACAAAACTTTGTTAAAAATAGCTTTAATTTCTATAAGCATAGAAGTCTCTCAAGATTTTACAAGGGAAAATTTGTTAAAATTGTATGGGTCCTTAAAGGACTTAATTTCACTCAAGACAAGGAGGCTTTTTCAAAATGGATGCCTAAAGGGACTAAGATTTTGAAAACTAATGATTATGAACCCAAAAGACATTGGGTACCAAAAGCTTACTTCTATGTTTGTAGGTAAGGTGCATTGCTTCAAGGTAAAAAAGATGCAAGTTCTATGTGATTGCACCTTAATATTTATTGCTTTATTGTTTATTTTTTATATAACAAAAACGGGGAGAAGAGAGAGGTAAATTTTATGGTTGATTGATTGCTTATATTAGTGACAAATTTTTCAAAGAAAAATGAATGTCAAATTTGAACTTATTGGAAATTTATGCTCCATACCTTTATATCTTAAATTGAAAATGATTTTTATATAAGGGGAGCTTGAATTGAAAATGACCTTTATTAAGGGGGAGAAATCTATTCAAAAACAAATTCACAAAATGTTTTGTTATATCAAAAAGGGGGAGATTGTTAAACTAAGCCTTATTGGATAATATGTTTTGATATAACAAATTAAAGTATTTTTGAATAAAAGCTAAGTGGAAAAGACTCCAGTGAGACTTCTACCGGTAGAACTCCACTTCTACTGATACAACTACAGTTCTACCGATACCATGAAGACTTCTACCAAAATAAGTCAAGTCGGTAGCTAAAATTCATCCTTCCCTGCACTTCTATCGATACTTTGATGGGTTCTATCGATACCAATTGAAACCCTCAGAGTTCTACCGATACAATGAAGCATCTACCGATAGAACGACTCCAACGGTAATATTTTGTAAAGTCGTCTACTCTGGGACTTTTACCGGTAGAACTCCTCTTCTACTGATACAACTACAGTTCTACCGATACAAGTATGCTTCTACCGGAATAACTAAGCTGCAGACTGCATTTAATGCTAGGTTTTATGGCTGCAACGGCTATATTACTTTCCCAACAACCACAACGGTTGGAATTCACTTAGAAGGTATAAATACCATCTTGCAAAGGTCTAGCATCAAGAATAGAAATGTACAAAGCCTAAAGATCAATTAAAACAACCTAGAGCTTAATTCTTTCATACCTTTTCTTGTAAACACTTATGAGCTTTCATTGTATTCATTTAGCTCAAGTGTTCTTCTTTGTATTTGTGCTTAATTGGCAAACATCTTAATCTTGTAAGGATTTTTTTTTGTTTGTTTGTTTCTCTTTGAGAGAGGGTTAATACTTAAGGTTTGGGTAGAAACCTTAAGGGAGTTCTATCTTAAGATTTTGGGGTATAAGTCTTAAGAGAGATTGTAAGGTTAAACCTTGTCCTCAAAGGTTATACAAATCTAGTGGATTTGGGAAAATCCTTAGTTGTGGAAAGCTAAGGTAGTGAAAGTAGGCAATTGAGATCGAACCACTATAAATCTTTGTGTTCTTTGTTGCAAACTTCAATTGCTTCCACCACAACATCTCAAAGGCCAATTCAACCTCTTTACCGGCATTACCAAGTTAATCCATCGAGCTAACAGACTAAATTATAATTTTCTTATTTTACCAAAAATAAAACCAAAGTACAAATTTTAGTATTTAGAATTATTATAAATGTTTATGAAAAATTATGAATTTGATTTGGTCTATGTATTGAATTTTGAGAAGAAATTGCTAAAATTAGCAAAAAGGTAATTTTACCGCAAAATGGTAATTTGGTCAATTCTCGAAACGTATGATTAAAATAATATTTAAATGTGATATTTGGTTTCTAGAATTATTTTGGATCGTTGGAACCTCATATTGATGAACCGAGCCACTATTTGAATAAGTCAGGCTTATAAAAGAAGAACCCCTATTATTCGAGTTATCTTCTTTCTAAGCTAACAACAACAACCACAATTGCCTTCATCTTCTTCCTCTCCATTTTCTTGCATTCTTCTTCATTTTTCTTTCAAAATCTTCACCTCCCATCTTGATATAAAGTTGAAATCTTCATGAAATCAATCTCCTAAGCTCATTTTCTTCATCATTTTTAGTCATTGCATTTCTATGATTTGATATCAATTTAATTAATGCATATTCATGATATTTTGCATAATGTGATATTGAGGTGAGTTGATAATGGTCGTTTGAATTGAACTGCTATATAACACCTAAAACCCGAACACCGTCATCGGTTAGGATTTTCGATGTTTTACTATTTATTTATCACCGATAATCTTATTGTAATATTATACAACTTTATTTATTTAAAATTATTTCATTTCACATGTTACACATCATCATTTAAACATGAGCACAAATCAATGAGGGTAAAAATGCCATTTCCAATATTTTAGGAGGCTGCTACCGGTACTTGATGGTCAAGTATCGATAGTAGTTAATTTAAGGAACAAATTAGAACTGTGCAGACTTCTACCGGTACCTGTGCTAGTTCTACTGATACAAGTAAAATTTTTACTGATACAAGTCATGCAACTACCAATCCCAAAAACTTCAGAGAGCAAAGATCCTCACCCTGTAACTTCTACCGATATAAGCATACATACTACCGATACATCAGTACTATAAACTACCGATACAACCCAAGTCAGTGTACAACCTCTCTCCTACCCTGTACTTCTACAGAAACTTACATGGGTTTTACTGAAACAATTATACAAATCTCAAGATTTATACCAAACACAAGTTCATTAACTTTATACATACACAACTTTAATTATGCATTTAAGTCAACACAAATACATGATTTATGTCAATACAAGGTACTTAAAGTCTACTTTCAACATTTCCTCAAAACAAAACAAAGTTTTTTCACAAACTCATTGTATAAAAGAAAAGGGTAACATCATCCTAGTACATGTCATATTAACCAAGTGATGTAAAGTCTAATGAACAACTCCGAGATAGTGTGATGCTCCAAGATGATCCGATCTCCGAACAATATAATTGAATCTACAAAACAATAGCAATTTCACAGGGAAGCACTTCTTAGCTTAGTAAATTCATAAAGTTAAATAGATTCACCAACTCCAAGAGTTAGTAAATCAAGTCAACTGAATTGATTAGACCGTATACATTAAGGTAAGTTTCAATTCGCATTTGATACTCACAATGACACAAAGTCATCGGACCTTTAATCCGTAATGGATTTCACTTCAATCATATACTCACGATGACACATAGTCATCGGACCTTATAATCCACAAGGGACTCGTATACTCACAATGACACAGAGTCATCGGACATCTTAATTCGTAAAGGATCCATATACTCACGATGATACTTAGTCATCGGACCTTTTAATCCGTAAAGGATTCATATACTCACGATGACACTTAGTCATCGGACCTTTTAATCCGTAAAGGATTCATATACTCACGATGACACATAGCCATTGGACCTTTTCGTCTATGGCTTAAAGCCCGTTTGCCTTCTGTTTTTCCTTCATTCTCATCTTTCACGAATCCGTTTATCATTTCATCTCAATACAATAGGTTTACATTACAAGAATTATGAAATTTAAAATTAGTATTTAACCATACAAACTTACCGAACTGGATTGTAGTTGTGAATGGATCCCAAGGACTATTTTCCTAATTTTCCCTTTCCACGATCAGTGGCACGGTCGTAGTCTACTTTCACAAACCATTCAATTTCTCATATTAAATCACATAATCACATTTAACACAATCAAACCCTTTTTGGTAAAATTATAATTTTACCCCTAACATTTTCTTTTTATTCAATTTAGTCCTTTCAACATAAAACATGTAAAATACCCATTTTCTCCTTAACCCATAGCAGCCGAACATTCATAGTCCTTATACAAACCCATACAAAACCATTTATTTGACAATAAGTACATCAATATCACCCTTTTAACAATTAAGTCCTTAAACCTTAATTTCATCAAAAATCACTTTACAAAAGTATCAAACCCAATCATCAATGATACAAATCCATCAAATACTTTCAAGAACAAGCATTTTCAACAATGGAAAGTTTCATAACACTTGACAGATTTACAAATTAGTCCTTCCATAAGCTAGATTAAGCTAATACGGACTCAAAAACATAGAAATCACTAAAAACGGATGAAAAATCACCTACCTATGGTTGATTCTTTTTGGCCAAACCTAGGCTTCTTCTTTAGGGGCTAAACGTAGGCTCTGATACCACTAAATGTAACAGGCCAATTTTTTAGTGGTATTGGAAACAGTAGTTTCGAGACCACAACTCCGACAAGTCAAGTTATAAATTTAGTTATTTTAAAAAAAATTGGTGATATATGCATTGTATGAATCATGATTCAAAAAATAGCCTTGATTAGATAATAATTGAATAGAATGATCAAATGAGTAAAATAACCAAATGAATGTTAGTTAGTGGATTAGCATGAGTTATATTAATTTTAAATAGGTTTAATTAAAACTAAAAAGTGGTTACTTAAGCTTAATGATGAAAGTTCTAAAAATTACAAAATTGTCATTATTATATATATTAATTAAAGAAATTTTTAAGTGAAAAATTTCATCATTATCATTTCACCATCTTCTTCATTCGTCTAGGAGAGGAAGAAACTAGGGTTTTCGAAACTCAAACTTTGAGCTTTGATTTGGGTAACCAAACTTTGATCGTTTTTAGTAATTTTTATGTTTTTGAGTCCGTATCAGCTTAAGCTAGCTTATGTAAGAACCAATTTGTGAATCTGTCAAATGTTAGAAAACTTGCCATTGTTGAAATTACTTGTTTTTGAAAGCTTTTGATGTATTTGAATGTTTGATACTTGGGTTAAATTTTTGTGCAAAGTATTTTTTTGATGAATTAGGGTTAAAGGACTAAAATGTGAAATTGATGAAATTATATGGATTGATGTGGAAATAGAGATGTGATTGGGTTGGATAGGTGCCCAAGAAAATTTGGCTATGGTTAGTTGTGTGAGAGAATAGTTGATTTACATGATTTGTGTTGGAAGGACTAGATTGAATAAGAGGAAACTATTAGGGGTAAAACTGTAATTTCCCAAAAAGGACAAAATTGTTTTGAATTACTAAATTATGTAATTTAATGTGAGAATTGAATGATTTTTGAATGTAGACTACGATCGTGCTACCAACCAGGGAAAAGAGAAATTAGAAGATTAGTTAGTCCCTAAAGTCATTCCTAAACTACAATCCAATCCGGTAAGTTCGTAGTGTAAATCTTACTTAATATTTCTTGTATATGTATATATGTTGTCAATGTACAACAAATTGAAAGCATTCGATATTGAAGATGATCGAAAAATGAAACGCAAAAGATAGTAGGCTTTATGTCGTTAAAATAGTACTGACATGATGGCTGGGGTACCGCATGTGTTGCGAGTCCTCGACAGCTCGTGTTAGCAACATCGTGACTCAAAAAAAAGAGATATGGATCCTATATGGATTACAGGTCCTACGATGGCTGGGACTTATGCTTTATGCATACTCTTGATAGCTCATGTGAACAGCATCGTTAGGAAATAATTTACCGAACAGATAGACACCGTACCAATGGTTGGGGTACCGCATAAGTTGCGAGTCCTCGATAGCTCGTGTGAGTAGCATCGGGTACTGGAAACAGAAAGTTATGTACAGGAAGAGAAGTTGTAACTACTCTAGAGAAATGGAAACTACTTGGCTTGAATGAATCATTGTTGCTAACACCATGTTGGTATTCCTTAACTATTGAACTTTCTAAGTTATAAAACTTACTACAGTTATTATTGTTGTTTTGTAGATCATTTTGCTGACTAAAGATCGGATCATCGACCTCACTTGAAATCACGCTATCGCGGAATCGTCGGTAGATTTTTGCATCACTTGGTCTTGTGGCATGTACTAGGATGTTGTTAACCTTTGATATGGAACCAAAGATGTTGAAAACTTACTATTTTGATTTTGTAAATGCATGTAGTATAACTTTGATGGCTAGGCTTATAATGCTTGTAAAGACTTAGAAATTATGTATGTATTATGATGTTTTAATGCATAACTTATATTGGTTGTGTTTGAGGTATTACACTTGTGTCTTGGCATCATTAATGAAATTTTGCATACTAGTTTCAGTATAATTATTGCATGTATCGGTAGAAGTACAGGGTAGGAGAGAGGTTGTTCTCTGACTTGTATTGTATCGGTAGTTGAATTAAAGTATCAGTAGTTCATAGTACTAATGTATCAGTAGTAGGTAAGCTTGTATCGATAGAAGTTGCAAGGTATGGATTTTTGCTCTCTAGAGTTTTTGGTATCGGTAGTTGCATGACTTGTAGCTGTAGAAATCATACTTGTATCGGTAGAACTAGTATGGTACTGGTAGAAATCTGCACAGTTCTAAAATTGTTAATTGAATTGACTACTATCGATACTTGACCATCAGGTGCCGGTAGAAGTCCCCTAAAATGTTGGAAATACCATTTTTACCCTTGATAAAATTGTGTCATGTTTAGATATTATTTTAAATTGGGAGAAATGATTTTTGTATTGATTAAAGATACAAATACTCAGATAATTGTAAAAGATGAACAGTATAAAATGAATAGTAAAGACCAGAATTCTAATCGGCAACGGTGTACAAGATTTAGGTGTTACATTTAGTGGTATCAGAGCTTTTGATTTAGCCGTTTCTTGGACAGTTATTGTTATATTAAATAATTTTATAGTACATGCCATATGAACCCGTGATAGTGTGATACAGATGAATCCAATCTAACTATAGTTTTTGTAGATAAAGTAGATATGCCTGAATCAGAAAGAGATGAGACTAACGAAGTGAACAACAATGACCAGACAAATGATTCCGGGGCGAGTCATGGGGTCCCTATTATACCAATGATAAAAAGTGAAACTAAAAACATGTTCTTCGACTTAATGGGACAGTGGTTCTCGGAGTTTATGCAGAATAACTGAGTGGTGCCACCTCCTCCATCCCGAGTTACATAGCCCACAGCTTGACCCACGACACCTCCTGTAATGCCTTCACCTTTTCCAATAATTGAACAAAGGCGTCATATTCCAACAGATAGGGTAAGAAAGTACGGGGCAGAAGAATTTCATGGAAATGCTAAGGATGATCCGTCCAGGGCTGAGTATTGGTTAGAAAACACTTTGAGAGTTTTGAATGAGATGGCTTGTCCACCTGAAGATTTCGTGAGATGTGCTGTTTTGTTACTAAAGGACGAAGCTTACAACTGGTGGGCAATGATTGTAGCAGTGATACCAGAAAACGAAGTTACTTGGGAATTCTTTCAGACAGAGTTTAAGAAGAAATATGTCAGTAAGAGATATCTGGATAAGAAGAAGAAAGAGTTCTTGCAGATGAAACAGCGAAACAAGACAATAGCAGAATACGAACAGGAGTTTGTATTTCTTAGTAAGTATGCCCGAGAGATTGTACCCACTGATAAGACCATGTGTGTTCATTTTGAAGACAGGTTGAGTGATGAGATAAAGATGATGGTGGGTGGTTCAGAAATTTAACTATTTATCGTACTAGTTGATTGAGCACAAAAAATGGAGGAAGTATACAATCAAAAAAGACAAAGAGAGAAAAGACTTCGGGATTTTGGGAAGAAAAATCCTACCTGAACTTTTTCAATGCCACCAACGAAGAAATTTAGAGATAGTGGAGCCCGCGAAGCAATCTCTTCTGGTTTTCTGAGCAAGAGTTGATCAAGACCACCAATACCCAGATTTCAAAATCGACCTGCTAACAGTATGGCAAGTGTACGTAACGTGCCAACACCAGTGCACGAGCATTGCAAAAGAATCCATTCGAGCGAATGTCGGTTAGTTAAAGGAGCTTACTTTAGATGTGGAAATACTGGTCATTTTATGCGGAATTGTCCGATGAACTCAAAAGCAAAAGATGATCGGAGTGTTAACCCTCTGATCACACCACAGAAAGGAAGACGCCCGGGGCAAAGTAGCGGTGCAAGTGGAAATCGAAATGAACATAGAGACAGTGGGAGTAGATCAGAAGCTCGAGCACCTGGACGGACTTATGCCATCTGAGCTACAGAAGAGGCTACCGCTCCTAATGTGGTGACTGGTATATTCCATCTTTTAAATGATATTGTATGTGCTTTGATTGACCCAAGGTAACTCATTCATATATTTGCACTGCTCTAGCCACTGGTAAGAAATTAGTCGTTGAATCGATTGAATTTGATGTGCAAGTTACAAATCTTTTGGGTCATAGTGTCATTGTTAACTTGATATGTCATAAATGTCCACTGAAAGTTCAAGGCTGTAAATTTCCTGCTGACTTAATGCTATTGTAATTCACTGAGTCTGATGTGATTTTGGCTATGGATTGGTTATCTGAGCATGATGCGATAGTAAATTGTAAACAAAGACAAATTAGTTTGAAATGTCCGATAGGAGAAGTAATTACAGTGGAATCCAGCAGATTAAATAGTAAAACTAGAGTGATTTCGGCTATTTAGGCACAGAAGATGATACATAGAGGTTGTAAAGCATTCTTGGCATACATACTTGATTCTCGGGGCTCGAGAACAGAATTGGATCAGGTACTAATTATTCAAGAGTATACAGATGAGTTTCCAGAAGAACTACCGGGTTTGTCGCCAGTTAGAGAAGTGGAGTTCGGTATTGACTTATTACCTAGTACTGCTCCGATCTCTATTCCACCGTATAGAATGGCGCCGATCGAATTGAAAGAATTGAAAGCTCAGCTGCAAGAATTGTTGACAGAGGATTCATACGACCCAACGTATCACCGTGAGGTGCGCCCATGTTATTTTTGAAAAAGAAGGATGGATCGATGCGGATGTGTATAGATTACAAGTAGTTAAATAAAGTGACAATCAAGAACAAGTATCCGTTGCCTCGAATTGATGAGTTATTTGATCAGTTAAAGGGAGCAACGGTGTTCTCTAAAATAGACCTTCGGTCAGGTTATTATCATATGAGAGTCATATATTATGATATATTGAAGGCGGCATTCAGAACTCAGTACGGACATTATGAGTTTTTAGTTATGCCATTTGGGTTGACTAATGCCCCCGCAGCATTTATGGACCTAATGAACAGAATATTTCAGCCCCAATTGGATAGGTGTTTATTGATGACATATTGATTTACTCTAAGACAGAGTGAGAGCATACTCAACATTTGAATGAGGTGTTATAGATTTTGCGAGAAAAGCAGTTGTATGCAAAATTCAGTAAATATGAATTCTGGCTTCGAGAAGTTGGGTTCTTGGGTCACGTAGTATCTTTAGAAAGAATACCTGTTGATTCGAGCAAAATTTTAACTATTCTGGATTGGAAGGTACCAAAGAATGTTTCTGAAGTACGCAGCTTCTTAGGATTGGCAAGTTATTTCTATCGGTTCGTAAAAGACATTTCCATCATAGCCTTACCGATGACGAGATTGCTACAGAAAAACATTCAATTCGTGTGGTCTGAAAAGTGTCAGCAAAGTTTCGACCAGTTGAAAAAGTTGTTAACTGAAGCTCCGGTATTGACGCAACCAGAGACGGGAAAAAAGTTCGTTGTTTATAGTGACGCATCTTTAAGTGTATTGGGTTGTGTTTTGATGCAAGATTGTAAAGTCGTAGCTTATGCTTCCCGACAGTTGAAATCACATGAAAAGAATTATACGAATCATGATCTGGAGTTAGCTGCCATAGTTTTTGCATTAAAGATTTGGCGACACTACCTCTATGGGCAAAGATGCCACATATTTACTGACCACAAGAGTTTGAAATATTTGATGACACAGAAAGAGTTGAATTTACGACAGCGCCGATGGTTAGAGCTGTTAAAAGACTATATAACCTTATAATTGATTATCATCCGGGTAAGGCTAATGTTGTAGCTGATGCCCTAAGTCAGAAATCAATGTTTGCATTGAGAGCAATGAATGTCCATCTATCATTAAAAGATGATAGTCCTATCACCGAAGAGCTTAGGGCGAGACCATTATTTTTATAGCGGATTCAAGAATTACAGAGAAAGGATCCAAAGATCCTAGCTAAAAGAGAATGTATACAGAGTGATGTCACCATGGAGTTTACAGTTGATAGAGACGGTATGTTATACTACAAAGGCAGGGTATGCGTTCCGAACGATTCAGATTTGAGACGAGATATTCTGATAGAGGCCCATAACAGCACTTATTCCATACACCCGGGGAGTGTGAAAATGTATAACGACCTGAAGAATTTTTATTGGTGGTTAGGTATGAAACGAGAGATTTCAAAATTTGTGACTAGATACCTTATATGTCAGCAAGTGAAAGTTGAACATCAGGTGCCATCCGGGTTATTACAGTCGATTACCATTCTATAGTGGAAATGGGAACAAGTTACAATGGATTTTGGCACAGGACTTCCAGTAACACCGAAAAGGAAAGATTCAGTTTGGGTAATTGTAGACAGATTAACAAAGTCTGCTCATTTTATTCCCATTCGGGTAGATTACCCACTTGAGAGATTGGTCGAGCTGTACGTGTCTGAGATAGTTCGATTACACGAGGTACCAACCTCTATCATCTCCGATAGGGATCCACGCTTTACCTCGAGATTTTGGGGTAAGTTACATGATACTTTAGGGACCAGGTTGAACTTTAGTACTGCATATAATCCGCAAAAAGATGGTCAGTCAGAGCGAGTGATACAGATTCTTGAGGATATGCTACAGTGTTGTACACTTGAGTTTGAAGGAAGCTGGGAAAGGTACTTGCCGTTGATAAAATTTTCTTATAATAACAGCTACCAATCTAGTATTAAGATGGCACCATTTGAAGCATTATATGGTCGGAAGTACAGCACACCTTTGTACTAGTCTGAACTAAGCGAGCCTAAGTTGATTGGAACTGATTTAGTTCATGAGACTGAAGACAAAGTGCAGGTAATCCGTGATTGGTTGAAAGCAGCATCTGATAGACAAAAGTCATACGCATATCTTAAGAGGAAACATATAGAATTTGTAGTAGGAGATAGAGTTTTCCTGAAAGTTTCACCTTGGAAAAAGGTGCTACGGTTTAGAAAAAAAGAAAAGTTGAGTCCACGGTCCATCGGGGAAAAGGGAAATTAGTAGATTAGTCCCTGAAGTCTTTCTTAAACTGCAATCCAGTCCGGTAAGTTTGTAGTGTAAATCTTACTTAATATTTATTGTATATGTATATATGTTGTCAATGTACAACAAATTGAAAGAATCCGGTATTACAGATGATCGAAGAAATGAAACGCAAAAGATAGTAGGCTTTATGCCGTTGAAATAGTACTGACATGATGGCTGGGGTACCGCATGTGTTGCGAGTCCTCGACAGCTTGTGTCAGCAGCATCGTGACTCGAAAAAAAAGAGATATGGATCCTATATGGATTACAGGTCCTAAGATGGCTGGGACTTATGCTTCATGCATACTCCTGATAGCTCATGTGGGCAGCATCGTTAGGAAATAATTTACCGAACAGATAGACACCGTACCGATGGCTGGGGTACTGCATAAGTTACAAGTCCTCGATAGCTCGTGTGAGCAGCATCGAGTACTGGAAATAGAAAGTTATGTACAGGAAGAGAAGTTATAACTACTCTAGAGAAATGGAAACTACTTGGCTTGAATGAATGCTAACACCATGTTGGTATTCCTTAACTATTGAACTTACTAAGTTATAAAACTTACCACAATTATTATTGTTGTTTTGTAGATCGTTTTGCTGACTAAAGATCGAATCATCCACCTAACTTGAAATCACGCTATCGCGAAATTGTCGGTAGATTTTTGCATCACTTGGTCTTATGACATGTACTAGGATGTTGTTAACCTTTGATATGGAACCAAAGATGTTGAAAACTTACTATTTTGATTTTGTAAATGCATGTAGTATAACTTTGATGGCTAGGCTTATAATGCTTGTAAAGACTTAAAAATTATGTGTGTATTGTGATGTTTTAATGCATAACTTATATTGGCTGTGTTTGAGGTATTACACTTGTGTCTTGGCGTCGTTAATGAAATTTTGTATACTAGTTTCGGTAGAATTATTGCATGTATTGGTAGAAGTGCAAGGTAGGAGAGAGGTTGTTCTCTGACTTGTATTGTATCGGTAATTGAATTAAAGTATCAGTAGTTCATAGTACTGATGTATCGGTAGTAGGTAAGCTTGTATCGGTAGAAGTTGCAAGGTATGGATTTTTGCTCTCTAGAGTTTTTGGTATCGGTATTTGCATGATTTGTAGCGGTAAAAATCATACTTGTATTGGTAGAACTAGTATAGGTACCAATAGAAATCTTCACAGTTCTAAAATTGTTCATTGAATAGACTACTACCGATACTTAACCATTAGGTACCGGTAGAAGTCCCCTAAAATGTTAGAAATACCATTTTTACCCTTAATAAAATTGTGTCATGTTTAGATATTATTTTAAATTAGAAGAAATGATTTTTGTATTGATTAAAGATACAAATAGTTGAATAATTATAAAATATGAACAGTATAAAATGAACAGTAAACACCAGAATTCTAACCGACAATTGTGTACGGGATTTAGGTGTTACACTTCTACCTGTACCTGATGGTCAAGTATCAGTAGTAGTCAATTTAATGAACAAATTAGAACTGTGCAGACTTCTACCGGTTCTTGTGCTAGTTCTACTGATACAAGTAAAATTTCTACCGATACAAGTCATGCAACTACCGATACCAAAAACTCCAGAGAGCAAAGATCCTCACCCTACAACTTCTACTAATATAAGCATACATACTACTGATACATCAGTACTATAAACTACCGATACTTGTAATTCAACTATCGATACAACCCAAGTTAGTGTACAACCTCTCTCCTACCCTGTACTTTTACCGAAACATACATGGGTTCTACCGAAACAAGTATACAAAATCTCAAGATTTATACCAAACACAAGTTCATTAACTTTACACATACACAACTTTAATTATGCATTTAAGTCAACACAAATACATTATTTATGTCAATACAAGGTACTTAAAGTCTAGTTTCAACATTTCATCAAAACATAACAAAGTTTTTTCACAAACTCATTGTATAAAAGCAAAGGGTAACATCATCCTAGTACATGCCATATTAACCAAGTGATGTAAAAGTCTACCGAACAACTCCGGGATAGTGTGATGCTCCAAGATGATCCGATCTCCGAACAGCAAAATTGAATCTACAAAACAATAGCAATTTCACAGGTAAGCACTTCTTAGTTTAGTAAGTTCATAAAGTTATATAGATTCACCAACTCCAACAGTTTGTAAATCAAGTTAACTGAATTAATTAAACTGTATACATTAAGGTAAGTTTCAATTCGCATTTGACACTCACGATGACATAAAGTCATTGGACCTTTAATCCGTAATGGATTTCACTTCAACGATATACTCACGATGACACACAATCACCGAACCTTATAATCCACAAGGGGTTCATATACTCACAATGGCACAGAGTCATCGGACCTCTTAATCCGTAAAGGATCCATATACTCACGATGATACTTAGTCATCGGACCTTTTAATCCGTAAAGGATTCATATACACATGATGATAGATAGCCATCGAACCTTTTAATCCGTAAAAAATTCATATACTCACGATGACACATAGCCATCGGACCCCTTCGTCTATGGCTCAAAGCCCGTTTGCCTTCTGTTTTTCCTTTATTCTCATCTTTCACGAATCCATTTGTCATTTCATCTCAATACAATAGGTTTACATGCAAGAATTATGCAATTTAAAATTAGTATTTAACCATAGGAACTTACCGGACTGGATTGCAGTTGTGAATGGATCCCAAGGATTATTCTGCTAATTTTCCCTTTCTACGATCAGTGGCACGATCGTAATCTACATTCACAAATCATTCAATTTCTCATATTAAATCACACAATCAATTCATTTAACACAATCAAACCCTTTTTGGTAAAATTATGATTTTACCCCTAACATTTTCTTTTTATTCAATTTAGTCCTTTCAACACAAAACATGTAAAATACCCATTTTCTCCTTAACCCATACCAGCCGAACATTCATAGTCCTTATACAAACCCATACAAAACCATTTATTTGACAATAAGTACATCAATATCACCCTTTTAACAATTAAGTCCTTAAACCTTAATTTCATCAAAAATCACTTTACAAAAGTATCAAACCCAATCATCAATGATACAAATCCATCAAAAACTTTCAAGAACAAGCATTTTCAACAATGGCAAGTTTTATAACATTTGACAGATTTGCAAATTAGTCCTTCCATAAGCTAGATTAAGCTAATACGGACTAAAAAACATAGAATCACTAAAATCGGGTGAAAAATCACCTACCTATGGTTGATTCTTCTTGGCCGAACCTAGGCTTTTTCTTTAAGGTTTTGTTTCTTTCTTTTCTTTGGTTTCAGATTGAAGATGACAACCTAAATTCTATTATTTTTACTTATTAACTTAATTACCCAATTTACCTATTTACCCTTATAATAATTCATCAAATTTAGCATTTCCTCATGCCCATTATCATCCACCTAACTTCATTAGGGTTTAATTACCACATAAGCACTTCACCTTTCTTTTAGGTTAGCATCTAACACTTTATTCAATAGCACTCAACTTTCGTACCTTTTACAAATTAATCCTTTCTGTTCAGTTAACTATCTAAACATTACAATTTTTGAACCATGATTTAATACGATGATATTGACATCATAAATATTAAATTAATAATATTTACGACTCGACTCATCAGAGTTTTGATCTCGAAATCACTGTTTTCGACACCACTGAAAATTGGGCTGTTACATGCTGTGGTTGATATTAAATATTGAGATAGTGGGTTGAATAGAATAAAATAGAAAGTAGCATGATTTAATCGAGATATGATATATGAAATGAAAATGGATTAAAATGTACTATATGATATGTGATGATTGTGTTTTGTTGATAAATTGAAATGTGAATGAGAGATGACCTGTATATGTGCTAGATTATATAATGTAATTGAACATTAGTACCCTATTAACTATTTGGACAGAGTTGGATATAATTGGCATGCCATAGGATATAGTTGGCATGCTATAGTTGGATATAATTTTGAATTAAAAAGGTAATTATTTTAAAGTATGATTTAATATTCGGAAGTTTCCTGCGCTATTCCGGTGGTCAATGTAGTCTTAGAAATTTGATCATAGCATCTTGGCCGAGTTTAAGAAGTTACACCAAAATTTTCACTCATCTACAACACTCATTTTCCCTTCTCTCATGACGACTCAATGTCGTCTTTAGGTACATCTAATATTGTAATTATAAAACAATGTCATTTCACATCCCAATCATAATAAGATACATAGTCAACATATTTTTCATTTTATTCAATTTAGTCTCTACGCTCAAGATACGCATATTTTTTCGTATCTAACATTAGATCAAAATTTGATTTTTATAACAGCCCATTTTTCAGTGGTGTTAGAAACAGTGATTTCGGGATCACGAATTCGATGAGTAAATTTATATAATGAGTATTTAAATTATATGATTCAATAATAATTTTTTTATATATGGAATTTTGAATTGATGAATTTTAATTATTGAATTAAAAGTTAGTATAAATGGTTTGATTCAAAAGTCAAGTTGTTTTAGAAAATTATGTATCGAGACCTCATTTTTGAAATTTAAGGTAGTAAATATTTTTATTAAATATATACAGACTTTTATTATATGTGAATTACAGGTTGGTTCAGTAATTTTGATAATTTATTGCTTAATTAAGGTAAAATGATTAAATTGTAAAAGAGGTAAAAGTTAATCGTTATAGATTAAAAATAGTAAAGGGACCAAAATGGTAATTAAACCATGGTCAAAAAGTCCAAGTGGTGGTGGATATGATTGAATCCACTAAATTTTGGGTTTTTTTTTCATTTAGTCCTAATTAGTTTAAAGTTTAAGGTTAAATTGTAAACAAGTTTTTTAATTAAAATTTAATATAATTGAAGGACCAAATCTGTGATTGGACCCTCCTTAAATAGTTTAATAAAAGAAATGATGTGGAACTATCCAATTTTGTGATTAATTGCTATTAGATCCTTATTAATTAGTAATTAAAGAAAGAGGACTAAATCATAAAAATTGTAAATGTCAATTTCTATTAGTTTAAAAGGGTTAATAGAGGGGTTTAAAGGGAAATTTGACCATTTTACTTTATGTTGGACAGTAGATGCTATTAATTTGGTATATTATTAATGAATATTAAAGGTTAAATTGGTAAATTGGTAAATTAAGTAAATAAAAGAGAACAAAACAAAAGTTAAAAAAAATATCATCTTCTTGATTCTTCCTTTCAAAAGTCGAAACCACTATGGTTGAAGCTAGGAAGTATTCGTCCAAGCTTAGGCCTTTGATTTGGTAAGCAAGCCTTGCTTGTTTTTAATAATTTTTATGTTTTCGAGCTCGTTTTAGCTTGATCTAGCTAACTCGGAGGTTCATATGTAAATATTTCAAATGTTATGAAACTTTCCATTGATGAATGAGTTGTTTCTTGAAATTTTGTGGAAGTTTTATAAGCTTGGTTGTTAGATTTGATTATTTTGTAGAGTAGTTTTGATGATTTTAATGTTTAAGAACTAAAATGTTAAAGTGATAATTTTGCAAGGACTTAAGGTGAAATAATAGAATGTATGGGCTGTAGAGAGCTATAGGATAATTCAGCTGAACTTGGTTTGGCATGAAATTGGTTAAATTGCAAGTTTTGAGCTTAGGGACTAAATTGCATAAAAGTAAAATATTAGGGGTAATTTTGTAAAATATCAAAAAAGACTTAATTGCATAAAATGAGTTAATTTTACTGTTGGAATTAGTTAATTGAACGAAATTATTATTTTAGATCAAGAATGGGTTGAAAATCAAGGCAATGAGAAAATTATGAAATAGTCTCAGTACTGTAAACTGCTGCAATTTTAATCAGGTAAGTTCGTTCGGTTTAATTTTAGAATAATTTTTATGTAATACATGAACCCAATCGCATAATGTTAGATTATATCGATGTGTGTAATTGAAAATGGAAATAATAAATTGATAATGTGTTGATTACTAACTGAGATACTTTGAGCCGTTACTGCAAATTAGTCTTGTAAGTTCATTAAAAATGAACTCAATTATATTTTAATTGTTTACGAATGTTAGAGCTTAAATGATATAAAATCTATAATATTAAATTGATTTGTTGATACAACAGGAATTGTTAAAATGTTACAAAAATGATAATTCATTATATCGATGGAGATAGGCTACATTCAGACGTAAGACCATGGTTGGACCATGGCAGTGTATATATGTCAGACCATAGCTGGGCTATGGCATTCTTATGATAAGATCATGGGTGTTCACCATCCCAGATGTGACTTGGATTTGAGTCGAGTTTATTGTTCTGGCTTTGCAATTTTTGCCTTCAAATTTTAAAAAGTTTTCAGCATGTTTTTAGTAAGAAATTTTCTACTTTGGGTCTTAGGGTTTAGAGTGTTTTTGTTTTAATTAATTTTAGAATTTTTTAAATTAGGGTTTTGGTATTTTAAATAAGGGTTCAGGGTATTTTAAATTAATCCTCCTAAAAAATTGTATGATTTAAAAAATTAATGGAATTATAATTTTTGAAAATGAATTAAAAATATGGTATTTTAAAAAATGGAATTGAATGATTTTGTCGTTTCAATTATGTTTTTTTTGTCACTTCCACCTAAAAAGCTAAAAATAGAAATATATCAACTAAAATTGATTGAAAATATTTAATTATTTTATTTTTATAATTTAATTATTTTTTTAATAATATTTAATTAATCTGTTGATAATAAAATCGAAGTTCATTTGAGAATCAAATTAAAAAGTTCGAGAATTTTATTATTACTATATGAACTGTTACAACCACCTCACTGATTTTGATGTGGACATTTTGGCATCGAATGACCCGACATAACTTCTGTTGACTCGTCCTTTCCTAGATATCCATATTATCGTGTATTCGAGTCGATAACGGTCGACGTCTTGGTTTGAGAAGCAATTCTCTATCCGGTAACAACTTAAATTGAGCAAGCGTTATAGGCAACCACTTATGTTCATCTAGGACTAGTGGGAATACGTGTCTCTACACGTTGTACATGTATTCTAATTTGTACACTTCGTCGACATAGCTCATGGGATCCAAACGGAGATTCTGACAAGCTGCAATTACATGAGCGCATGGATAACGAAGTGCGTCAAACCTCCCACAGTCGCAAGTCTTATTTCTGAGGTGTACACGATATTGTCCACCGGTAATACCTTGGTTCGGTCTGTCGAACTCTGTCACAGGAAACCATAGGTTGTCACGATCGTGACACACTGCATGCATGGAGTTGGCTCGCGCCTTATTTTGATTAATTTCTTGTAGCACCTTTTGGCACCATACATGACCTCCCTGCATTTGGTCTTTATAACTCGCTGCTCGCTTTGGGAACAGTGCTGCCAGACGAAAGTATGTCTCCTTTACAATGGACATTATCGGCAAATGACGGGTTCCTTCTAAAATAAAATTGATGCATTCCGCCAGGTTTAAGGTCATCTGCCCATATCGTAGGCCACCATCGTAGGATTGTGTCCACTGATCGAAAGGTATGTTACAAAGGTAGTTGCGCCTTGCTCGTTAATTGACCGTAAATTTTCCATCATCTCATAAAAATAGTCCTTATTTATCTCGTACCCTATCAATATAAGTGGATAGCGACAATTACATACAAAAAATATATTAAAAAAATAGTAGTATTTGACAAACCAAAAATATTGGCCACGATTAATTACCCATGTTGATCACTAGTTTATGTTGAGTGGTAAACTTATGTTGCCCATAGTAGTTGGATGCAATGTGCCTTAAACAATATTGATGGTGTGTACTATCCCAAAGGCTTTCATCCTATTCAATTGCAGCTAGTATTCCCGTGCCTCGATGGAGATGACGTATATATCAGGTTACGGGTAGACATGCATCCTCAACCTAGAAAGAAAGAATTCCCAATTGTCACCTGACTCCCCCAATGTTATTGCAAACGCAATTGGAAGGATTCTCCCATCACTATCCTGTGTCACAACCATCAACAGTCGGTGAGTGTATCTACCATATAAAAAGGTACCGTCAATTTGTACCAATGGCTTGCAGTACTAAAATGCATCCCGACATTGCTTAAAGCTTCAAAACAGACGATTGAACACTCGAAATCCATGAAGGAAGTGATCGTTATAGTACGCAAGACCCGTTTCAAGGTTTGTTACGCACCCTGGGACGTACATCTCCAGCACTTGACACCACTGCCACACTTTATTGTATGAAGCATCCCACCCACTGTGCATCTTCTCTAACACCTTCTGCTTAGCTATCCAAGCCTTGTGGTAAGATGACATGTAGTTAAACTGGCTGTGAATATTGGCCATAAAGATCGGCACCTCAATCCTAGGATTCACTTTCACCATCGGTAGTATTAAGCTAGCTATCATAGATGAATCCAGCTTGGGATGATCTTGGGATACACCTGCAGCCAAACAAGTACGTTAAATAATGCAAACCTTAAACTCTAATATTTTAAAACCCTAAACACAATGATAATACTAGAGGCAACACACGTATGCGGATCGGTGAACTTCTTAATCTCCCATAATCTCGTCTTCTTCTTATTAACTGAAGCCATGATTTTCCATAAACATGTACCATATCGCACTGCACACTTGGCCTTGAACTTCTTTGATTTGGATTTAACCACATGGTAGTTAACCCCATTCTTGATGCTATATTGCTTCAATGCACCAAGAAAAACAACCTTGTTGGAAAACTCCTTACCAACTTCTATGTCACCCAAATCCAACGACGAACTTGTGTGGCCACGCCTCCTGTGTGATAGATCTGGAAACTCTAACACATCATCTGGCGATAGATCGACATTGTGCATATGGGCTAGAGGCGAGTACACTGTGAATCGTGGATTTTTTTCTTCTTCATCTGAACCCCTTTCACCGTATTCAAGTTTCGTTGGAACAGTCTTCAGTTCAGAAAAGGCACAACTTCTACACTGTTGGGACTGGGCTCTCGGGGTGGGTCCATATTGAATTCATCATTTGACCCAGTAACATCTGCCATGTTGGAGGTCCCCTCATCAATGGATGTAGGGAGTACATCATCCCTTTTTGTGTAAATTTCAGAACGTCCCTAATCAGATGTGGATTGCCAACCACCAGAGAAGTTGATGCCATTCCCCAATAAGTATTTCTAGCATTAAACATCGATCCACCAAGGTGCATGTCCTATCCACTAATGAAGTGTTATGCAGGGGTCGTGTATTCCGTCGTACCACCATAAACAGATGATTTTGTGTTCTGCCTCCCACTAAGGGAGTGTCGGGTAGGGGTCGTGTATTGCTCTTGAACAGTAGTAGCTGTTGAAGTCCCTTCATCTGGCCTTGAAAATTCCACATATAACTCAAGATAGGGTGATCCACTAGCGAGGTCCGTCTGTACCATCACCTCTAAGCCACGAGCACCTTTGATATCACATAAGTCATATGTCATGGGATCGATCGAAGCACAAAATCGAAGCACAAATTCTATGTTCTGGTTAAAAATCAATCGCATTGTATTTTTCGATAAAAAAACAACACCGTTCTCGGTGTCACGGACCTTCTGTCGTAGTAAATAATAACACTAATACGTCCACTCATTTTCAAACAAATTATCTGTCGAAACAAATTTAAAACAAAAAATATTATGAAAAAATATAAAGAGATCAAAGAATCATAGAATATAAACACGAAAAATCAACTTATACCTTCTCAACAATAAAAAATTTCTATTCTTTTGAACTTCTTCCATTTCTCTTGTTGCAACTTATGCAACCAGAGAATGAAATTTGGGTCATTTATAGTCATTTCTGTATAATTCCCTAGATAATGCAGGTTGAAATTTGTAGGGGAAAAACGCTCCAAGCAGGATGCTCTGTTAATAAAAGCACAGTGCTTCCTGCTTGGAGCGTTTTTCGCAAACAAATTTCAACCCCCACTATCAGATATTAGATTTCCGAGAATCTTGGGTTAGTTTTTCAGAACCATCTTATCAAAATTATTTTTCAAAATTAACAGTACGAAAAAAGTGTCTAGCTAGAAGCTTTTTCTGTACTACCTCCAACATGACATCCTACATAGAGCGTTTTTAAAAAAAAACAAACAAAATCCATCTCGTCAAAATAATTTTTTCAGAACACATCACGTCAATTTTATTTTTCAGAACTCATCTTCTCAAAATTATTTTTTCAGAACACATCACGTCAATTATTTAGATATAAGGACCAAATAATCTAAATATAAATTCGGTTAAATAATCAAAATAACATATAAAATTTTAGAGAAAATAAAAAATTATTTAAATTTTAACAAAAATGCAAAATTTAGATATATTATTTTGAATTTTTAGAAATTTAGATACGTTAGTTTTGAAATTTTAGACTTTAAATTTTTGAAAGAAAAATAAAATTTATGACAAATTTTCAATATATATTTTTGAAAACTTAAGTTTTTTTTTTTGTAATTTTTTAAAAGTTAAATACTTCTTTAATTTTTATATAATATTTTGAAATCTTTAAGTTTTTTAAATTACACCCTAATTTAAATTAAATAAACCTTAATTTAAAAAACCTAAAATTAATTAAAACAAAAGCACCCTAAATCCTAAGGCCCAAAATATTAAATTTCCTACTAAAAACACGCTGAAAACTCCTTAAAATTTGAGGGCCAAAATTGCAAAATTCCCCCTTTGAAAAATACGGAGAAAAGTGCTTCCACGTGGAAGCTATTTTTGGGAAAAATGCTCCTACGTGGAAGCTCTTTTCCTGCACACAAGGAAAATATAGACATTGTAATTCTTTTGTTGAGTAATTTTATCTCGTGTCTCATTAATGAGAATATTTAGGTATTTATACATACTACCACTGTTTATGATATGATTTCATTGTTCATAACTTGACCCCACTATTCTTAGGATTGACACTCTGAGCGGGACTTGGACATCCTGGACACGTGTTCCTTTCTAGATCGCCTTTCAAACCTCATGACCTCCTGCATGCGAACTCATTGGGCATAGACGAACTGAGACCGCTAGCTTCCCATGGCTCGTGCGAGTTGGTGCTATGATCTCCCCTTATTGTCCTCTCACTGTACGTCTTACACATATCCATCTAGTGGGACTTGCACGAGTCGCGAGTCGTTGGATTGTGTGTAGATAACCCGAATCTTATCTGGGTTTCGGGTCGATGATCATTGGTGTATAACACCTTTATTTATTTAAAATTTTAAATAATAAACATAATACAAAAAATAAATAAGATGCATAACTTTAATAGATTCTACTAACACTATTTTGATATTTTTTTAGCTCATCATTAGTGTATGAAAACAAGCAAAAGAGAATTTTCATACCTCCAACAAAGATATCCATCTTATTCTATCTTGTTGAAACCCTTTTTTACAAAAATCCCGATTTTTTATTTTGAAATAAAAGTGGAGTTGCCACCAATCCTTTTTAATTAGATGTGATTTGACCACCTCGAAATATATTTAAAATAATTAAAATGATAATTTTGGTCTTCAAAATAAAAAATGGGTTCGAGAGTTGGTTACGCATGAGGAAGGATTAGCACCCTCATACATTCAAAATTGATACCTAGTTGATTATTTAATGCCTTAGTGTTGAAAAATCGAGAACTCAAGGAGAATTTAAAATGTGATCCATAAACGTGTAAATGGTATGTTTTTATGACATTTGTAAATTAAATTTCGCAAAAATAGCCTTTTATTTCGAGTCAATTGAGAAGGAAAGTCATGTCTCGTAAGTTAGGGGCATAACATATTGGATCCTCGAAAATAAAGATCATTTATTGGTTAATTAAATCTTATATGTTTTAATTTTGAATAGGGTATCCAATTACATAGGTTCGAAGATAAAATCGTACCCCGTGAGTTGGGATACAATTCTCTCGAATCCGCTAAATAAAAGACATTGCCTCGATTTTGAAAATTGCTTATATATTATGTGAAAATCGAATATGACATTTTAATGTGACGTGCGATTAATTTATTCGTACATTATCCAAAAATGGATGAAGATATGTAAATGTAATATACAATATAATAACAAAAACAAATAAAATAGTAACATAAAAAAATAAAATAAAATAACATTATAATAAAATAACAATGCAATAAATAAAATGATAGTAAAAAATGATAATAATAACAATGATAGTAATGGCAAAAATATAATAAAATAGCACGATAATAAAATGACAAATAAATCATGAATATTAAAGTAAAAATAATACACAAAGGACTACAATATAAATTACAAAATTTAAGGGACAATATGAATAACGTAGATTAAATATACTAGAAAATAAATAAAATAAAAAAGACAAATAAATAAACAAACAAATACATAAAAAATAAAGAAACATAAAGTAAGAGATCGAATATAAATATAAAAGAGAATTAAGGGACCGAATTGAAGAAATAAAAAAATCTAAATCACAAAAAAAAAGAGAAAACAAAAGGCTAAATTAAATAAAATAGGACTAAATTGAACCCTAAACTAAATCTAAAGTCTAGATTAAAAAAAGATAATAAAGGATCAAAAGGTACAGGGACCAAAAGGGCAAATGCTCTTGTTTTTGTACACGTGTTATTCCCAAGTAGGTCCACTACTAGTCAAGGGATTAAATTGCAAAACAAATAAAATCACAGGGGAAAAATTAAATGCAAATAAAATAAACAGGACTAAATTAAAATAGGCCAAAATACGAAAGGGTCGAAAGGGTAATTTCCTCGTACCCTTTAAAAGTATGTTAATCCTGAGGATCCGAATCGGGTCCTCGGGTCGAGTCCAAAATGTTGATGTTTTGGGGCTACTGAAATCAAGCCCAAAATGACATCGTTTGGTTGGTTGAAATTTAAAAAAAAAATTAAATTGTAAAATTGTCAAAAGCGGAAGGACCTGAAAGTTCTTATTATTCTCTCAAAAACCTCTCCCCCTTGGCCGACCCTAGGGCGGTGGGTCTCTGTCGTGGCCATCGGTCATGTGTGTGTAAAAATTTTGTATTTCTTGTTTTTGTTCATGTGTGCTTACAAATTTACAGAACATTGGTATGACTTTTATAGCCAAATTACATTTTTGTACATTTTTTCTTCTTTTGTTTTTTGTCTTTTTTCCTTTGTTGCAGGATTCTCGACAGCAGATCTAGAAGGTGTCCTCAGATTGTACGTGTGGGCGTGGCGAGAGGCAACGTGGCGAGGAGTGATGACTGCTGACGTGGCAAGAGCGATGGCACTAAAGGCTCCTAGGGAGTAAATAATCTATATTTTTCATCCACACAATATTTTTTTTTTTGTGAGACATCAATACAATTTATTAAGCATTGAGATTAAAATATCCTGCTTTCTTATCAAGCATTGCATACCTCAGTTCATTACTGAGATGCTAAGTCCGTACAGAAACTCTAATTCTATGGTTGAAATTAAAAGGCACAGCACTGCACATCCACGGTCCCTCTGACACTAATAATATATAGTTACTTCATTCTCAAATTGACTACCACTTACACACTTTATCAACCCATAAGTATTTATTTATAAAGTAGAAACAGGAAAAAAGGGAGATCAGGACCATTTAGCTAAGAGTGACATGGAAGCTGCCCCTAGAAGGAGTGAAAGATTTGATCCAAGCAGCAATCTTAGATTGGTTTGCATTAAAGGGTTCATGAAATCTACCCCAAGGAGGTCAACCAGTGACATGTATATTAAAATCCCAGCGGAAAGGGAGTTGAAGATTCCTTCCACCACTAGGGCTTTGGGGCTATTCTCATTGTATATCTTTGATATTCCCATGCCCAACGCTATTCCCATTGGAGTGGTGAGGAAGAAGATAACTAACATCATTACTATGGCTCTACTCTTGAAGTTTGCCTGCATCCCATGTCATCAGCATAACAAATATTAATATTCCTGCACTACAGCTCTACTTTTACTATAGCCAGGCCTTCACTTTTCTCTTCTACTATCATCATTCATTTTTCCCAAAAGACGAAATCAAAATGGAAAATATAGTAAATTAAAGTTATTCTGTGAGTATTATTATTATTATTATTATAGAGTTACCTGAGAGATGCAGCCACCAAGACCCATGCCATCGAAGAATTGATGGAAAGTCAATGCTGCTACAAGAGGCTTGATTGTCTTTGCACTTTGGGATGCACCCAATGCCACTCCTATTATCACAGAATGAACTACAATCCCCACCTCCAACACCTATCATTCATTGCTATCTTTTATCAGATGTATCATTTTTAATAATATTAATTTCCCACTCTATTTGCATACATTACATCATGAAAACACTTATGTTTGGTTAGAATGAATCGGCAGAGAAACCGGATGTTACCTGTGAAATTATACGTTGGGTGATTATAAGATGATGAGATGATTGGGCAGATCCATATGCATGACCGTGAGTGGGATGCGTATGAACATGAACATGTCTCTCATGCTCCCCTAACATCTCCTCATCACCATTCACCGGAAAAGCTTTGTCGAAATGGCAACTTTTATAGAAACTGGTCGCAAATGTGTCCATCATCATTGTAAGTATAGCAGAAAGCATGGCCAAAAAGCCGGTGAAAGGGAAAATCCCCGAAGGCTTTTCACTGAGGCAAGGGCTAGTTAAAAACTGGTATGCATCCGGAAGTATGTGTACAAAAGCAGTGGCAAGTATCACTCCACCCGCAAAGGCTTTTATCAGAAAGAAAATATTATTTTGGGGTCCAAAAGTTGGGATTTTCTTGGCCATAATTTGCAAAGAAACTCCTACAGCCCCGGCCATCAAGATGGATGAAATTGCCACAAATTTGTATTTCAAAGCCTTGGTTTTGTTGCTGGTATCCTTTGCCCAGACCTCATTTTCACAACTACACTCTGCAGTGACCAAGACAGGAAGGTAAAGAAGAGAAAGAAATAGAGAAGATATGAAGGGATGCTCCTTCGTCTTCATCTTACATGGCCAGTGGAGAGAGTTGTACTAATGTATGTTGATATTTGAGCAATAAAAACTGGATTTTAATGGAAAAGCTAATCGGATGAAAAACACTAAATAAATAAAGATGTTTAAAATGGCGACATGCAACTCCATGCAGTGTGCAAGAGACTGTGTTTGGTGTTGACAAGTGTATGATAAGTGGACTGAATTGCGACATTATGAGAAATCCCAATAATTAACTAATTCCTTTAATTAAGTACCTTTTTCTTAGTAAACTAATCACTTCATAGATCGGATAGGGTCTAAGTATAATATTAATATATTTTATATTTATTTAAGTTCGATTTGACTCGAAATTTAAACGTAAAATCTTTCTCAAATCCACTCATATTTATAATAGACTAATACAAATTCATTTATTTTATTTTATTTTATTTTAACATTTAATAATTTTATAAATTTTTATTTATTGAAATTTTTTTTATTGTCATCTTAATATTATTTTAATATTTACATTAAAGTAGTATTATATATTTAGTATAAGTTTATTTTTTTAATGTGTTTTAAATTATATAATATATATAAAAATAACATAATATAAAATATTATAAACTTAAAACAGGTCGAGCCGGGCCGAACCAAGCTTGGACCTTGAATGTTCAAGTCTAAGTCCGACCCATATTTTAAACTGGCCTAATTTTTTTGTCCAAGTCCATTTTTTGGTCTTAATATTTTTACCCAAACCCTTCTACATTTTGAGGGGCCTTCAGGCTTGGGCAGGTAGCACGACCCATGAACATGTCTACTTATCACTCACTCTCTCCCCAATGAAAAAAGAATTGTATGAAATTGTGATTCTATGTCATCGTTATCCTTTTCAATAAGGGAATAACAAATAATAATTTTCCTCCAGAAAAATTCAAATCCAACTAAAAATATTAAAAATCAAAAAAAAAATTGATTTGTCATTCCCCTATTAAAAAATTATATAAATAACATTAAATCACAATTTTATACAATCTTTTCTCCCCTCTAATTTTACGATTTTAGGTAAAGCTTTCTTAATTTGTGTAAAATTGTATGTTGGAGAAACACCTCTTCGCCTTATTAATTTATGAAAAGTTTTATTCCAATTCTAACTCCAACTATTATTCTCCATTAATTTTCTACCTAACCAGATTTTGACTAAAATGTTGAATTTGAGGTTTTTAGATACCATTCAATTTCAAATATTAACTAAGTGAATTATGCGTGTATGAGTTCATTTCAATTAATTTAGTTTAAGTATAATTATAATTTTAGCTTTTAATGTTTGCATTTTTTTAATTTAGTCATTAATTTTTCAATTTTTAATGAAAATGTTGACTAAAATATTAATTTTTTATTAATATTTGGGAGACAATCATGTGTATTTCATACTAATATGATATTATTTATTTTATATGTCAAATCAATAAATAAATTAAAATTTATAAAAAAACTCATAAAATTAAAAAAAGAAGAAGCATGAAGTACATTTAGATTGACATGTAGATTTTATATTTAAAATTTTAATATTTTAATCAATATTTCAATAAAAATAATAATTTAACTCAAAAAAATTAATTTCATTTGTAAAAACTTATTTTCATCCGACTCAATAAAACTTTCAAACAAAATTCAAAAAATATAAAATTAAAGAGTCCATTTAACAAACTAAGATCCTTTACAAAATAATCCAAATCATGACCAATACAAGTCCAAACCTTCACAAACCCAATACTCAATAACCAAAAGCCCATCCAACCCAAAACATTAACAAAAAAGGAAAAAGAAACCCTAATCTGCCTAGATTTCTTTTGCACCGCTCCCTTCCTCATCAGCATTATGCCACGTCAACACCACATTAGTCATGTGACCTTTCCTCTTCCTTTTCGCTGAAACGATAATTTTAGGAGCCACCATCGCCCTTGACTCTAGAGCTTTGCCTCCATAGTGCTACCTGTAACAAAAATAGAGAAACAGAACAGAGACAACAGAGAACAGAGAACAGAGAAAAAAGTAGGGCAAAAGAATAGTACATCATGTAATACTTTCGACTATAAAAGCCTAACACCAGATCTGTAAATTTTTATCAGAATACATACAAAAGATAAAAAACAAGCAGAAATTTTAGCAACTACATTTTGAAGGTAGCAAACTTTAAATCATTTTATTTTTTTTATTTCGAAACTGCATATACACATATATATAAAAATAGAAAATACGGAATAAATAAAAAAGAATAACAATAAAAAATCAGAAAATTTAGAAAGGTAGCCATAGTTTTTTACATATATTATTGCTTTACTATTATTTTTTATTTATATTTTCGAAAATAAAAAACAAAATACAAAAGGGAGATCTAGGTTTTTATCTCTTAGTCTTCCATTTCGCCACCGTGGTGGCCCTCCGAATCTCTTTATATCCGTGTAGGGGTTCTGATGAACGAAAAACACAAAAAAAAAATTTAAAAATCGAAAGGTCTTTTCGAATTTTTAGAAGTTTGGATTTGTTTTTTGTGAGATTAAATCTCAAATCTAGACTTTAAAAAAAAGGTGAAAAGGGACTTTTTTTAATTTAAAATTGCCCTTAAACTTTATTTCTCTTTTAATTTAGTCCTTCCATTTTTGGACGAAACTGGGCTGCCACATGTCAACATTTATGGATTTATTGCCACGAAACCTCTTTTTTATTTAAAAACTACATTTTGACCCTTAATCTTTTTAAAAATTATATTTTGATCCCTTAGCTTTTTAAAAATTATATTTTGACCCTCGAACTTTCTAAAAATTTTAATTTGACCCCTAAACTTCCCAAAATTTTGAATTTAACCCTCGAACTTTTCAAATTTTTTTATTTAACCTTGTACTTTCCAAAATTTCATTTTTGACCCCATTTTTTCCTTTTTATCACATTTTTACCCCAAAATTTCCATTTTGTTTTAATTTAATCCTCTAATTTTATTTCTTTTAAATTCAAATCTCGATTTTTTGTCACAAATTTCACCGTAAATTTTTACTCTATTTTCGATTTAATCCTGAATTTTCTTTCTTTCTTTTCAAAATCCCTCTTTTACTTTCTTTTTTAAAATCAACTCCGCTATTGTTATTTTATTTTCTTTTCTAATTTTTATTCTCTTTTTTTTTAATTTAGCTCCTTTATTTATTTATTTTTTATTTAACTTTTTATCTATATTAATAATTAACTCGTTTTTTATATATCGTATATTTATTTATTTCCCTATTTAATTACTCGCTCTTATTTTTCCTTAATATTGTGAGGTTCATCATTTTATGAAAGTATCATGTATAGTTGTTATCCGTTATTTAGCATGTCTATTTGTTCATGTATGCTTTAAATTAATATTTGTTCATTTAAAAAAATATATATCACCAAAAAAAAATCATATTTTACTTTTTTTTAAATGTAATTATTTAATAATTAAGGCAATGTTCGAAACTCAAGGGACTAAGTAAAACTGTGCCCCAACTTACGGAGTACGGTTTTATTTTCGAACTTGGTGATTGAATACCTAATTCTTTTTATCGATTAATAATTGCTCTTTACTTTCAATGTATTCGAGATGTTATTTCCCTTAACTTACGGGATGTGACGTAATTTTCGATTAACTCGAGAAGAAAGATCACTATTTTACGAATTTTTCTTAAAAAGCTTCCAAATATTGAAAGTTGCATTTTAAAATTTTATTGGTTATTCGATAAATGGTTTTTTAGTTTTTGAGTACTCGAAATGTCGTGCCCTTAACTTGCGGGGTATGATTTTTCTCAATTAACTCAAGATAAAAGATTATTCTTCGTAAAATCTAAGTCACCTTAAAATACATATTATCAAATTTTATTTTACACATTCAAGGATCATATTTTAAATTCTTTTCGAGTTTTCAATTTTCAACAATTAAGATCATAAAATAATCGATTAGGTACCAATTTTGGGTGTGTGAGGGTGCTAATCCTTCCTTACAAGTAACCGACTCCCGGACCTATTTTCTGGATTCCGAAGATCAAATTGTTTTCTAAAATAAACTTAAATGTTTTAGGTGGTCTAATCACATCGAATTAAAAGATTGGTGACGACTCTCATTTTCGATTTTAAAAATAAAGATCAGGATTTTTTTTTCAAAAACTAGTTTCGACAGCTTGGTGACTCTACTAGGCACAAAATAAGAGAGTCAAATCGCGAGTCGATTATTTTTGATCTTTTTGATTAAAGATTGAGAATTTGATTTAAATTTAATTTGCGATCCTTGCATTTTGTGTTCACATATTTAATTTTCAAATTTTAATTTGTTCATTATCGAATGGAGAGTTTCATGCATTTGCATTGATCGGTTACTTCAACCCTTAAGTGGAAGTGAGAAACTACATCTTCGTGAGGTCTTCACTTTCGTGCAGGATAGTGGATCGCTTTCGGGAATACATTCGTACCTATGTTTTCATGAAGTTTTCACTTCCGGGCAAACATATGGGAAATGTATCCCCTTGAACTGAACTCGTCCGTATGAGCATGTAATGGGTGAGGATAGAGGAATCTGCTGGTTTAGGTACCCTTACTTTAGAACTCAAACCGCATGTAGTCGACTTTAGGAGCCTACCAAGCATCGCGATAAACCTTTAGCAGTCACCTAAATAGGAGAGATGCGTTATTATTTTTCTTTTAATTGAAATTTTATTGTTTGATTTTATCTTTGTGTTTAGCATACTGACTTGCTTTATTTTGTCTTTGTTTTTATTTTTCGCATTGCGTTTCCATCATAAAAAAGGTGTTGGTTCATACTCGATTACCAAATAGAGAGCTTTGTCATGGAAAATAGATTTCTTGGTAGAGTGGAAGACAACATGGCCGTGTGCTTATGGTTGAAAAAAGGACAACGTGAGAAGGGAGACAGTTTGATAAAAGGGCATTCATTAGAATTTTGGGATCATACTCGAGTAAATGTGACCAAAAATAGTGTGCAAGAGTTTAGAGACATTTGGGGTCAGTGGAATGATGAGATGAAGCAAATGTTTTATAAGGAATATGGAGATCTACCCTACTTACTCGAGGTGAAGATAGATAAGCACCTCTTTCGAGCTCTCACCCAACACTGGAATCCCGCATAGAGTTGCTTTACCTTTGAGAGCTTCAACATGACGTCCACAGTGGAAGAATACACTACATTGATTCATTGCCCAAGGAGTCAAGTTGATAAGGCTTACTCGAGAGCTGCGTTTGTCCCGACTTGTTTGAAAAGGTTGATGAACATAATCGGGGTTGTAACAGCCTAATTTTCAGTGGTTCAGAAATAGTGGTTTCGGGACCACAACTTCAATGAGTCGAGTCATAAAATTTTTCATTGTAAATATTTTTGGTGATATATGCATCGTGTGAATTTTGATTCGAAAATATCATTGATTAGATAGTTAATTGAATAGAAAGGACTAATTTGTAAAAAGGATAAAAGTATTGATGTTTAATTAGAAGGACCAAATGAGTAAATTAACCAAAAAAGAATTAGTTAGTGGAATGACATAAGTATTAAGTGAATATAGCATGATTAATAAGATTAACAAAATGGTTAAATAAAGTTAATTATAAAAGTTATAAAAATTACAAGTTTGTCATTAGTATATATATGAAATTAAATTAAAAAAATGAAGAAAACCATCATAATTTCTCACCTTCTTCTTCTTCATTCGACTAAGAGGAGAAAGTTAGGGTTTTTTCACTTTCAAGCTTTAAGCTTTGAAAGTTAGGGTTTTTTCACTTTCAAGCTTTAAGCTTTGATTTGGGTAAGCAAACCTTGATCGTTTTTAGTAATTTTTATGTTTTTGAGTCCGTATCAGCTTAATCTAGCTTGTGTAAGGACTAATTTGTGAATCTGTCAAATGTTAGAGAACTTGCCATTGTTGAAATTGCTTGTTCTTGAAAGCTTTTGATATATTTGAGTGTTTGATACTTGGGTTAAATCTTTTTGTAAAGTGATTTTTGATAAAATTAAGGTTTAAGGACTAAAATGTTAAAATGGTAATATTATTGTAATTGGTTTGAAATAAATGAATTTTCTTGGTTGTATAAGGAGACTATGAGTATTCGGCTGGTATGGGTTGAAGAGGAAATGGGTATTTTGCATGTTTTGTGTTGTAAGGACTAAATTGAATAAAAAGAAAAGGTTAGGAGTAAAATTATAATTTTATCAAAAAGGGGTTTGATTGTGTTAAATGAATTGATTGTATGATTAATATGAGAAATTGAATAATTTGTGAATGTAGACTACGACTGTGTCACCGATCGTGGGAAGGAAAAATTAGCAAAATAGTCCCTGGAATCCATTCACAACTACAATCCAGTCCGGTAAGTTCGTATAGTTAAATTCTAACTTAAACTGATTATTATTATAATATGACTATTGTAATGAGATGAAATGTTAATCGAAGTTGTTGAAGACGAGTGTGAATGAACTACGGAAGACAAACGGGTTCAAGCTATAAATGAAAGGATCCAATGACTAAGTGTCATCGTGAGTAAATGAATCCTTTACGGATTTAAAGGTCCGATGACTAAGTGTCATTGTGAGTAAATGAATCCATGATGGATTAAAGGTCTGATGACTCAGTGTTATCGTGATTATATGAATTCCTATAAGGAATAAGAGGTCCGATGACTATGTGTCATCGTGAGTATTAAATGAAATGAATTCCAATGAGAACAAGGGTCCAATGACTTTGTGTCATCGTGAGAAATAAATGCGAGTGAAACTTACCCAGATGTAAACAGTGTTCTATTGAGTTAATTAGATTTTTGCAACTCTTGAAGTTTGTTAAATCTATTTAACTTTATGTACTTACTAAGCCCTAAAGTGCTTACCCGTGGATTTGCATTATTTGTAGATTCACTTTTTCTGTTCGAAGATCGGATCATCTTGAAGCATCACACTATCTCGGAGTTGTTCGGTAGATTTTTACATCACTTGGTTAATGTGGCATGTACTAGGATGATGTTACTTTTTCTTTATACAATGAGTCTGTGACAAAACCTTGTTTTGTTTGATGAAATGTTGGATATAGTTCTAAGCAACTTGTATTGATATAAATCTTGTATTTGTGTTGTCTTGAATGCATAGATAAAAGTTGTGCTTATATGGAAACAATGAACTTGTGTTTGGTACAAACTCTAGGGATTTAGCTTACTTGTTTCGGTAGAACCCATGTGTGTTTCGGTAGAAGTGCAGGGTAGGAGAGAGGTTGTATACTGACTTGAGTTATATCGGTAGTTAAATTGTGAGTATCGGTATTTGTATGTATAAAAGTATCGGTAGTTTGCATGCTTGTATCGGTAGAAGTTACAGGATGGAAATTTAGCTCTCTAGAGTTTTTAGTATCGGTAGATGCATGACTTGTATCGGAAGAAATTTCACTTGTATCGGTAGAACTAGTACAGGTACCGATTTTAGAATTATTCATTGAATTGACTACTACCGATACTTGATTTTCAGGTACTGGTAGAAGTCCCCTAAAATGTTAGAAATTCTATTTTTACCCTTGGTAAAATAATGTTATGTTTAGATATGGTTAAAAATCATAAGAAATGTTTTTTTTTAAATTGAATAAAGATGTGAACAATCGGATATGTGTAAAAGATTAATAGTATAATATGAATAGATGACACCAGAATCCGAACCGGTGATAATACTCAGGATTTTGGGTGTTATAGGGGTGAGTAAATAATGGGTTGCATCTCGGATCAAAGTAAAAGGAGATAACAAGTGTATCACTTGGAAGAGTCTAAGAGATCTGATACTGGCACACCCATATATGAAGAAGCGCGTCGACATTTTCGCTCTAAGCATTTATGGGTTAGTTATTTTCCCAAAAGCATTAGGGCACATAGAAGATGCAGTTGCTGATCTTTTCGACCAACTTAGCAAGAGAGTCACACTAGTCCTAGCAATCCTCGTCGAGACCTTTAGATTGCTAAATGCTTGTCGAAGAGAAGGAGAATGGAGGTTCATCGGCTGTGCACCACTTTTAATGGCCTGGTTTCACAGTCATTTTTGAAAGATAGAAAAGTTTTCATACAAAGTGTTCTCAATAGATTATTTGCCTCTGAAAGAATTCGTAGCCACACAAAGGGAGCAAAGTATATCCGAAGAGAAGTGGATGGCTATCTTTCAAAATCTTCGGGATGAGGACGTTGAATGGAGGGCACCTTGGTTTATCCATGATGAAAGATTCTCTACTGTTGCGGCAGTTTCGACTGGGTTCCCTTACTCGGAGTATAAGGAGCTGTAGGATATGCCTCTCTACTTGTGTTAACACAATACAAGACAAGAAAATTTATCCCGGTAACACAAGGTTTCGCCTAGTGCGAGTTCACCTACAAAGGGGATAATTACAAGAAAAGAGGCAGAGAGATATCAAACGCATGGAATCAAGTACATATATTGAAAGTATTCAGTGCAAACCCAATGACAACACCGAAATATGATTGGTTGAGAAACAAAAGAGTTAATGATAATGCAGAGTACCAAATCCTGATGATGTTTGACCAATAGAAGAATACTTGCAAGTGGTTCCGTCAGAATTGGACATTATAAAACAAGACTTTGAAAGGAAGAGCTCGAAATTTTGGAAGAGAATAGAAGTTTTAGAAGAGAAAAATATGAAGTTAGGATTGGATGTGGATATCCATAAGCTAGACGATGAAAAGTTAAGAAAAGGAAAGAACAAAGCCGAAGAAGACTTTGAAGATTTAAAGAAGTATTACAAAAAACTTCGTCTGTCCATGAGGACTACTGGGCTTGGCAAAACATCAGAATAATGGCAACGAGAGATTCAAGAACAAAAAGATCGAGCGGAACAATGGAAAAGAAACTTCCAAGATGGTCAAGCTCAAGAGAATGTCATAAAAGGGAAATTGCTGGAAAGTCAAGTTGAGATGGCTGAATTGAAAGCCCAAATAGTCGAGCTAGATGCTAGAATAGTTGAGTTAGAAGAGTCACAGAACTTAAGGCAAGTCGGGGCGAAAGTAAAGAGATGAGGAAAATAGTGCAAGAACTTGAAGCCTCATTGCAGAATAACAAGATACGAATCGATATTCTCGAAAGGAATCTAGAAACAAGTGAATGGCACCTTCAACAGGCTCAGAGGCAAGTTGAAGATAGAGATTGTGTCATAGGCGAAGCACTCACCCAAATGCGAGAAGTGACTAGTCACGTGTAAATGCTAGCCGTTGAAGCTGATGTGTTGAGCATGCAATATGAATCAAAATCAGAACGGGGACAAAAACTAGCCGAACTTCTTAGGAAAATCAAAACTTTAGGCATTAGGGCAAAGTCATTTATGTAATTCACTTTATGTAAAGAAATTTGTCTTCTAGTGAAGTTGTTCTAATGGAATTGAATTCAAAATCAATGTCTTCTCTTACATTGCATACATGCATTCATTCGCATTGCATTTTCATATATTTTAACATAACAACTCTAATTAATTAAAATTTTAAATAGTTAAACCAGAAACCATAGAGAATTCACATCGTTACGATACTAGAAAAGAAATGGATCAAAGAATTGAACGTTTAGAACAAATCCAAAAGGAAATGCAATAGCAAATGCAAGCATAGCTGGAAGACCAATTGGAAAAGGTGCAACAAGATATGAAGGACCAAATTATAAAGTCTCAAAGGAGCATTATAAGTGAGCTGACTCAGTTGCTAAGAGAAGGGGCTGATAAAGGAAAAAGTCTCGCAATAAGTCCAGGGGAAGAAAGTGAGGGGCTTAGATACCTTCCAGGTTATACTTCTGTGCATATCCAAGTGCCGTAGGAAACATACCCATGTGGGGTACCAGTAACAATAAGAGCACAACAACACCCCGGTGGCATGTTAGGGCCTACAAATTTCTAAATGGGATCTGGTTCCAACCCTGGAGATAATATAGCCAACCCCGTCATCCATGACTTGGATGACGTAGAGGAGATGGAAAGACAAAGACCTGAAATCCCTAAACAGCTAAAGGACTGATACAAATGGTTTGAAGAGAAAGTAAAAGCGATGGAAGGTGCTGATGCCTTCTATGAGATTGACGCTAAAGGCCTAAGCCTTGTCTTGGACCTAGTGCTCCCCCCGAAGTTTAAAATACCTAATTTCAATAAATACAACGGGACCAGCTACCTCGAGGCACACACTTCTGTAGGAAGATGACTGGGGATGTCAATAATGACCAGTTATTAATCCACTGCTTCTAGGATAGTCTAGCGGGATCTACTGCAAAATGGTACAATCAGCTGAGCTATGCCAAAATAAGCTCATGGAAGGATCGGGTACAAGCATTTATGAAACAATACAGTCACGTATGTAACTAACATGACACCCGATAGACTGACCCTACAGAGAATGGAGAAGAAGTTAAATGAGAGCTTCCGACAAACGCTCAACGATAGAGAGCCATAGAACCCAAGTACAACCACCATTGTTGGAAAAAGAAACGACAATGTTGTTCGTTAATACTCTGAAGGCCCCATTCATTAACTATATGCTAGGAAGCGCTACCAAGAGTTTTTCTAACATGGTCATGTCGGGAAATGATCGAGAATGCGATCAGAAGCAGAAAGATCGACTTAGAGGAAGGTGTTAAAAGAGCAGCCCCCAAGAAAAAAGAAAATGAAATTAACAACACAGACCTATACAAGATGAGTTATTTGAAGCCGATGGTAATGGCACCACCCAAGACCACAACGAATAACTACCAAAGAACTCCGATGTAGGGGTCTGGCTCGAGGTTGAACACAGAATTCACTCCCATCTCTATGACGTACAAAGAACTCTACCAAAAATTATTCGATGAACACGTCATATCACCAGCCTATCTAAAACCACTACTACCGCCATTCCCAAAATGGTACGATGCGAACACCCAATGCGAGTATCACGCAGGAATAACCAGGCATTCAATTGAGAACTGCGCGACCTTCAAAAGGAAGATTCAACAACTCATCAATGTCGGGGTACTAAGATTCGACGACCCTTCAAAGTCCAATGTATCAGTGAATCCACTACCCAGTCATCCCAATTAAGGGGTGAATGCAATAGTCGGAGGAAAAAGTAAAAAGATCAAAACTCGTGTTGAGGAGGTGAGATCCCCGCTAAAATGGGTTTAGCGTGATATGGTGATCGTGGGTTGATCATCCCAAATTTAGGGAAAGTAGTAAGAACAGAGTACTACTGCGAGTTCCACGATAACGAAGGACACAAAATCCAAGAATACGACGAGTTGAAAACCATTGTACAAGGTTTAATGGATAATAAAGAGTTAGAATTCTTTGAAAAAGATAAAGAGGTGGAAGAAGTATGTGCTTCTGAAGAGGACACAGCCAAAAGAACTTTTGGGGTCAATCACCCAATGATAATCATCTCCCGACGAGGAGCAATGAAATCGGAGAAAGAGTAGTGCCCAAAGTAATAATCCAAAAACCAATAGCCTTTCCCTATAAGGATAGAAAAAAGGCACCTTGGAATTATGATTGTAATGTGATGATATCAAGAGGTGAGAATTCCAAAGCTATATCAAAAGGGGCTCAAGATGTGAGTCTTATCACACTCAGCGGGAAGAGCTATGACCCCATAAGTACAGAAAATGAAACACTTGAGGGAAAAGCCCTAGAAGAGCCCAAAAAATGAAAGACTGATAGACCTAAGTAACCAATCAACGAGCCAGTAACGGAAAAAAAAGCTAGGAAATTCCTGAAATTCTTAAAGCACAGTGAATATAGCATGGTGGAGCAGTTGCACAAGCAGATGGCTCGCATATCGATTTTAACATTATTATTAAGTTTGGAAGCACATCGTAATGCGCTAATGAAAGTGTTAAATGAGACCTATGTAGCTGACGATATCTCAATGAACAAGCTAGACCGCTTGGTTAGTAATGTAAGCGCCGATAACTTCATCTTTTTTAATGATGATGAAATACCCTCATAAGGTATGAGGTCGACAAAAGCGTTACATATCACCACTCGCTGTAAAGGATACACATTACCTGGTGTATTGATTAACAATGGTTCAGCCCTGAACATTCTTCCATTAACGACACTGAAGAGGTTGTCGATCGATAATTCTCACGTGAAAGCATGCCACAATATAGTGAGAGCATTCGATGGGACGGAAAGAAATGTAATGGGTAGGATCGAGATACCATTGTTAATCGGTTCAAACTCATACGAAGTAGACTTCTTGGTAATGGATATCAAACCAAGCTACAACTGCTTGCTTGGAAGACTATGGATCTATTCGGCAGGGGCAGTACCGTCATCACTACACCAAAAATTAAAATTGGTGACTGAAGGACTATTGGTCACAATCAATGCTGAGGAAGATATAATTGCATCAATAGCAAATGATGCATCTTACATCAGAGCGGACGAAGAGGCATTGAAATGTTCTTTTCGATTTGGAATTTGTTAATGCAACCTTCATTGCTGAAGGAAGCAAGATCCCTACACCCAAAATATCACAAAACACGAGGATGAGTCTGCGAATGACAGTCGGGAAAAGAGCGTTAACAGGAAAGGGACTAGGAAATATCTTTAATGAAGGATCAATGTACCAATATTGGTAGATAAACAAGATCGCTTTAGCCTAGGGCACAAACCAGATAAGATGGAGAAGAAAAAAGAGTTGGAGAAGAAATAGGAGAGAAAAAGAGCACGTTTGGCCAGAGAAGAGATTAGGTGGGAGCCAATGGTCTTTCCTCATATATCAAAAACGTTCAATCAGGGGGAATAATCAATTCAAGGAAATGATTGGAAGAGAAGGAGAGGAAATTGATTGAAGCAGTAGGAATAATGAAGGATTTAAGCATCAACGCTGTGTCTGAAGAAAGAAGCCTGTGGGAAATTCGTCTTTACATCCCCTAGAGTACTCTGAACAACTGGACTATAGAGGAACTCCCTATAGTCTTTAGGACCTCTTCAGAGTAATGCTCAAAACACACCTACTACTCTAGGCCTAAGAGTAGTAAGGATCTTTGTAAAAGGGCTCATAATCATTATCAGTTATTTTAATGAAAAATGCGTTTTCTATTTCATTTCGCAATTCTATTTATTTTTTACCAAGTTTGACATATATTTTATACTATACAATAACCATTCTTCAATTCATTTTATTCTTGTTCAATTTGACAAGTATTTTTGCCCTTGTCAAAATGTTCTTTTCATTCATAATCATACCATACATTCAAGCATTCTTAAATTCATTTATTTCTTTGGATATCCTCTTATCCCTCTAACAGGTCTTTTAATGTCAATGATATTAGTGACACCAATGTTGACTCGGAGCCCCTTTTCTAGCAAGATATATGTTCAGAGGAATTTTAAGACTTTGAAGAGAACCAAGATTGTAACTTGTCTCCCGATTTGTTAAGAATGGTAGAGCAAGATGAAAAATAAATCTTACTTCATAAAGAGTCAGTGGAAATCGTGAGTCTGGGAAATGAGGAGGAAAAGTAGGAAGTAAAAACCGGGACGAGCATTTTCATAGAAACAAGGCAGGATCTTATTAAGCTGCTCCAAGAGTTTAAAGACGTTTTTACGTGGTCCTATCAGGATATGCCTGGGTTAAACACCGATATTGTGGTACATAGACTCCCTATAAACGAAGATTGTAAACCTATTCAACAGAAACTTCGAAGGATGAGACCTGACATACTATTAAAGATAAAAGAAGAGGTCAAAAAGCAGTTCGATGCTAGTTTCCTCCAGGTGGTCAAGTATTCAGAATGGGTAGCTAATACAGTCCTTTCCCTAAGAAGGATGGAAAGGTACGAATGTGCATCGATTATCAAGGTTTGAACAAATCAAGCCCGAAAGATAATTTTCTGTTGCCTAATATTGATACCTTAGTTGACAACACGGCGGGTCATTCATTTTTCTCCTTCATGGATGGTTTTTTTGGGTACAACTAGATAAGGATGGATCTTGAAGATATGGAGAAGACCATATTTGTCATGATGTGAGGAAAGTTTTGTTATAAAGTGATGCCTTTTGGACTTAAGAATGCAGTAGCAACATATTAAAGAGCTATGGTAACCTTGTTTCATGATATGATGCATAAAGAGATCGAGGTTTACGTTGATAATATGATTGCAAAATCTCGAAATAGGGAAGAACATGTGAAAGTCTTAAAGAAATTATTATTGAGGTTAAGGAAATACCAACTAAAGTTAAACCCAACTAAATACACCTTCGGAGCTACTTCAGGCAAATTGTTAGGCTTCATTGTCAGCAAGAGGGGTATTGAGATTGACTTAGATAAAGTCAAAGCCATACAAGAGTTATCGCCACCGTGTACTCAGAAAGAAGTTCGAGGTTTCTTAGGGAGATTGAATTATATCGCAAGTTTCATTTCATAATTAATCGAGAAATGTGACCCAATCTTCCGTCTTCTCAAGAAACATAACCCAGGTGTATGAGATGAAGAATGCCAAATGACTTTTGACAATATCAAATATTATTTGTCAAATGCCCCAATTCTAGTACCACTAAGCCTTAATAGACCTGTGATCTTGTACCTAGCAGTCTTTGGGAACTCTATGGGATGCGTGCTAGGCCAACACGACGAGTCTGGAATAAAAAAAAGAGCGATATATTACCTCAGTAAAAAGTTCATTGACTGGGAAACAAGGTATTCGCCAATTGAGAAGTTATGTTGCTTTCTGGTTTGGACCACTCAAAGATTGAGGCAATATATGTTGTATCACATAACTTGGTTGATCTCGAAATTAGATCCCTTAAAATACATGATGGAGTCGACCGCACTAAATGAGAGAATCGCTAGATGGCAAATCCTGCGCTCCGAATTTGATATAGTCTATGTGAACCAGAAGGTAGTAAAGCGGAGCGCAATAACAGACTTTCTAGCCAGTAGAGCTCTAGAGGATTATGAGCCCTTGAATTTCGATTTCCCAAATGAAGACCTAATGTACATTGCAACCATCGAGGAATGAGCTTCGAAAGAACATCATTGGAGGCTGAATTTTGACGGTGCCTCGAATGCCACGAGTAATGGAATTGGGGCAATTTTGGTGTATCTCTAGAAGGTGACTATTATCCTTTCACTAGCAAGCTCGACTTCGACTATACAAATAACATGTCTGAATATGAAGCATGTATCATAGGAATCCATACAGCCATAGAATGAGAGATTAAACTCTAGAAGTGTACGGGGATTCTGCACTTGTAATTTACCGGCTCAAAGGAAAATGAGAAACAAGAGACTCCAAGTTAATTGACTATCAAAAGTTGGTTCTCAAGTTAATCAAGGAGTTTTATGACATTACATTTCATTATCTCCCACGAGATGAAAACCAAATGACTGATGCTCTGGCTACTCTTGCCTCAATGATTAAAGTAAACAATCCAAAGAATGTAAGGCTCATTCAAATGAGCATTTTACAAAGCTCCTGCCTACTGTTACAACATTGACGAAGAAGAAAGGGATGACCATCCTTGGTACCAAAACATCTTACATTATGTAAGAGAGCAAATACCCAGAGCAAGCTACCGAGAATGATAAGCGGACATTGAGAAGACTGGCAATTGATTATGTCTTGGATGGAGAAATTTTGTATAAAAGAAGAGAAGATCAAGTATTGCTAAGATGTGCTAATGCTATTGATGCTAGGAAAATCCTAAAAGAAGTCCATGAAGGTTTTGTGGAACGCATGCCAATGGTTTCACAATGGCCCGACAAATAATGAGATTTGGTTACTATTGGTCCACTATGGAAAGAGACTGCATCAACTATGCCAAGAGGTGTCACAAATGCCAGATTTATGGGGATAACATCCATGTACCGCCTTCACCTTTTCATGTCATGACTTCCCCATGGCCATTTTCTATGTGGGGCATGGATGTCATTGGATCGATTTCACCAAAAGCTTTCAACGGACATCGATTCATCTTTGTGGTCATTGACTACTTCACCAAATTGGTAAAAGCTACTTCCTACGCCAATGTTACAAAAACTGCAGTTAGCAAATTCCTGAAAAGAGAAATCATATGTCGATATGGAATGCCAGAAAGGATCATATCTGACAATGCTTTGAATTTGAACAACAGCACGATAGCGAAGGTTTGTAGTCAGTTCAACATCAAACATCATAATTCATCTCCCTATTGCCCAAAGATGAATGGGGCAGTAGAGGCAGCCAACAAGAACATCAAGAAGATCGTCGAGAAAATGACAGAGACTTATAAGGATTGACACAAGAAATTACCATTCGCCCTTTATGCTTATAGAACTTCTGCCAGAACTTCTACTGGGGCAACACCGTTCTCATTAGTCTATGGAATGGAAGCAGTTTTACCTATTGAAGTAGAGATTCCTTCTCTCCGAGTCTTATTAGAATTAAAATTAGATGAAGCAGAATGGACTCAATCCAGATACAATCAGCTGAATTTGATCGAAGAAAAGAGATTGAAAGCTGTCCGTCATGGTCAAATGTACTAGAAACAAATGATGCGAGCTTACAACAAAAAGGTCCGCCCTAGAGAATTTCATGAGGGAGATCTGGTTCTAAAGAAGATACTCCCCATACAAAAGGATTTCCGAGGAAAATGGACACCCAACTGGGAAGGACCTTATATGGTGAAGAAAGCCTTTTCTAGAGGAGCTCTCATTTTGATTGAAATGGATGGCAAAGAGTTATACAACCTTGTGAATTCAGATTCGGTGAAGAAATATTTCACCTAAAAGAAAAAAGAGAGGTCAATATGAAAACCCGCAAAGGGCATCTTGATATCAAAGGGGTTTTGAGTTGAAAACCCGAAAACGGCGGCTCAAATTTGGAATAGAGAATGAACTTATGATGGTCGCTTCCCTTAGAAGTAACAAAGTGGAGGAATGTTACACCTTGGGAAATCAACAAAGCATTCCAGGCCTCCTAACATATATCAAGCTCAAAATGGTCCTCATCAAGTCTGCTCGAGAAGCTCATACATTGATATCTAGGGCACCTAATTTCGTTTTAGTTCACTTTGTACTTGGCAATTCTTTTTACAAATGTCTACCGCTTTCAAACTTTTCTTCGAGCTTTATCTCCAATAAAATTCAACTTCATTCACCTTAGGACTTTGTCCAAGCATTATAGCATTAAAATAATAGATTGTGGTGATAAAACATACAAAGATTGTTTGCATATCACTCTGAGAGATTCCTAAATAGTATAAGGACCTGAAATGGGACCACTAGTTAGAAAGAACCACACCTGAAGGATGCAAAGTTCCCCGAAATCGATAATTCAAATAATGATCATACCTGAAGGTAGGTCATGATAATACATCGATTATATCATTGAACAATATCAACCTAAGGATTAAAAATCACCGTTCTTAAAAATGACATTTTTGCACGCATCATTTATACCTATCTAATTAAGAGCATCTCATCCTCTTCGATCATAGCATCCTAAATGCATGGCCAAAATGCCAAAGAAGCATATTCAACAGGTCTCATCCCTTAGAAAATAGCGTGATAGACCAACAAAGCAGCAAATCTTGTATTCCTAAAGTTGTAGTGGATCAGATTAAAGCTACAATAGCAAATTTTTATCTCTCTAAAATCACAGTAGAGCAAAGCAAAGCTACACACCAATCTCTTACCCCGATCATGGGGCAGATTGTAGTATCCAATCTTTTACCCCGATCATAAGGCAGATTGAAGCATCCAATCTTTTACCCTAATCAAAGGGCAAATTGAAGACACGCCAATCTCTTACCCCGATCAAGGGGCAAATTGAAGACACGTCAATCTCTTACCCCGATCATGGGACAGATTGAAGCATCCAATCTTTTTACCCTAATCAGAGGGCAGATTGAAGACACGCCAATCTCTTATTCCGATCATGGGGCAGATTGAAGCATCTAATCTTTTACCCTAATCAGGGGGCAGACTCAAGATACGCCAATCTCTTACCCCGATCATGAGGCAGATTGAAGCATCCAATCTTTTACCCTAATTAGAGGGAAAATTGAAGACACGCCAATTTCTTACCCCGATCATGGGGCAGATTGAAGTATCCAATCTTTTACCCTAATTAGAGGGCAAATTGAAGACACCCAATCTCTTACCCCGATCATGGGGTAGATTGAAACACGCAATCTCTTACCCCGATCATGGGGTAGACTGAAGTATCCAATCTTTTACCCTAACCAAAGGGCAGATTCAAGACACCCAATCTCTTACCCCGATCATGGGTCAGATTGAAACACCCAATCTCTTACCCTGACCGTGGGGTAGATTGAAAACGCCATTTAACCTTCTTTAGAGGGCAGATTGAAGATAGGTTGCGAAGAGAAGACAAGATTCAACAAGATCGGATGAAATTGATCTTTTTTTAGTCTTTGCTCCGTTCCTTTTACACAACAATGAGCAAAGAGGGGCAGTTGTAAAAATCCATTTTAATCTGGCCCAATAAAGCTTTCAAACAAAATTCAAAAAATATAAAATTAAAGAGTCCATTTAACAAACCAAGGTCCTTTACAAAATAACCCAAACCATGACCAATACAAGCCCAAACCTTCACAAATCCAATACCCAATAACCAAGAGCCCATCAGACCCAAAACATTAACAAAAAAAAAGAAACCCTAATCTGCCTAGGTCTCTTTTATGCCGCTCCCCTCTATGTCAGCATTGTGCCACATTAGCGCCACGTCAGCCACGTGACCCTTTCTCTCTCTTTTCACTGAAACGGTAATTTTGAGAGCCACAATCGCCGTTAACTCTAGAGCTTTGCCTCCATAGTGCTACCTGCAAGAAAAACAGAGAAATAGAACAGAGACAACAGAGAACAGAGGAAAAAGTAAGGGAAAAGAATAGTACATCATGCAATACTTTCGACTATAAAAGCCTAACACCAAATCTGTAAATTTTTACCAGAATATATACAAGAGATAAAAAAACAAGTAGAAATTTTAGCAACTACATTTCGAAGGTAGCAAACTTTAAATCTTTTTTTTTTATTTCAAAACTGCATATATACACATATATAAAAATAGAAAATACGAAATCAATAAAAAATCAGAAAATTTAGAAAGGTAGCCATCGTTTTTTACATATATTATTTGCTTTATTATTATTATTATTTATATTTTCGAAAATAAAAAAAACAAAATACAAAAGGGGGATCTAGGTTTTTACCTCTTAGTCTTCCATTTCGCCACCGTGGTGGCCCTTCGGATCTCTTCATATTCGTGTAGGGACTCCGATGAACGAGAAACACACAAAAAAAAACAAGAAAATCGAAAGGTCTTTTCGAATTTTTAGAGGTTTGGGTTTGTTTTTTATGGGATTAAATATCAGATCTAGACTTAAAAAAAAGATGAAAAGGGACTTTTTTATTTCCCGACCATTATGCACGGTGGTCGTCGACGCCAACAACCGGTGGCCATGGCGGACGGAGATCGAACCAGTGGTCGGCCCTCTTGGATGCCTTGAGAGAGAAGAGGTTTTTTTTTAAGTTTTTTGGAAAACAAGGGTTAAAAATGAATTCTAAAGTCATTTTTTAGTCATATAAGGATGCCAAAATGACGTCATTTTGGCCTTGTTCCCATGGCTTTTATGAATTTAGTCCTTCCATTTTTGGGCGAAACTGGGGGTGCCACGTGTCAGCATTTATGAATTTATTGCCACGAAACCTTTGTTTTATTTAAAAACTACATTTTGATCCTGATCTTTCTAAAAATTATATTTCGACTCTCAATCTTTCTAAAAATTATATTTTAACCCCTAAACTTTTTAAAAATTCTAATTTGACCCCTAACCTTCCTAAAATTTCAAATTCAACCCCTAAACTTTCCAAAAAATTTTATTTGACCTTGTACTTTCCAAATTTTCATTTTTTACCCCTTTTTCCTTTTTGTCACATTTTTACCCCAAAACTTTGATTTTATTTTAATTTAATCCTCTATATTTTATTTCTTTTAAATTAGAATCTCAATTTTTTTTGTCGCAAATTTCATCGTAAATTTTTACTCTGTTTTCGATTTAATCTTGATTTTTTTCTTTCTTTTCAAAATCCCTCTTTTACTTTCTTTTTAAAATCAAGTTTGCTATTGTTATTTTATTTTCATTTCTAATTTTTATTCTCTTTTTTTTTTTAATTTAGCTCCTTTATTTATTTATTATTTAATTTTTTATCTATATTAATAATTAACTTGTTTTTTTATATATCGTATATTTAATTTATTTCCCTATTTAATTACTCGCTCTTATTTTTCCTTAATATTGTGAGGTTCATCATTTTATGAAAGTATCATGTATAGTTGTTATCTATTAATTAGCATGTCTATTTGTTGATGTATGCTTTAAATTGATATTTGTTCATTTAAAAAAAATATATCACCAAAACAAATCATATTTTGCTTTTTTTTAAAAATGTAATTATTTAAAAATTAAGGCAATGTTCGAAACTCAAGGGATTAAGTAAAATCATGCCTTAACTTACGGAGTATGGTTTTATTTTCGAATTTGGTGATTGAATACTCAAATCTTTTTCTAAAAAAATTAAATTTTAAAATATATTTTAATCGATTAATAATTGCTCTTTACTTTCTATGTATTCAAGATGTTAGTTCCCTTAACTTACGGGATGTGACGTAATTTTCGATTAACTCAAGAAAAAAAAATCACTATTTTACAAATTTTTCTTAAAAAACTTCCAAATATTGAATGTTACATTTTAAATTTTTCTTGGTTATTCGATAAATGTTTTTTTATTTTTTGAGTACTCGAAATGTCGTGCCCTTAATTTAAGGGGTATGATTTTTCTCAATTAACTCAAGATAAAAAAAGATAATTCTTCGTAAAATCCAAGTCACCTTAAAATACATATTATCAAATTTTATTTTACACGTTCAAGGATCATATTTTAAATTCTTTTCGAGTTTTCAATTTTCAACAATTAAGACCATAAAATAATCGATTAGCTACCAATTTTGGGCATGTGAAGGTGCTAATCCTTCCTTACACGTAATCGACTCACAAACCTATTTTTTGGATTTTGAAGACCAAATTATTTTCTAAAATAAACTTAAATGTTTTAGATGGTCCAATCACACCGAATTAAAAGATTGATGGCGACTCTCATTTTCGATTTTAAAAATAAAGATCGGGATTTTTTTTCAAAAAATGGTTTCGACATCATTATTCCACCTTTAAATTATTAAGTTAATTAATCTAGGCTTAATATAACATTTGGTGCCTGAACTTGACACCTTTTTCTAATTTGGTACCTAAACTTTTTTTGGCCCTAATTTGGCACCTAAACTTGACATTTTTCCCTAAATTGCTACCTAACTTTTTTTTAGATTCAATTTGGTACCTAAATTTATTAAATATTATAAAAATTACGTAAAACAATAACAGTGTTGAAATTATTTTTGTTATGCTACAAAAATATTGTCAGTTTTAGAGAAAATTCATGTTAAAAATAGGTATTGAGCTATGCTTAACAAATTAATATTAAAAAAACATTAGGTGCCAAATTAGGAAAAAAGATTCAAGTTCAGGTATCAAATTGGATCCCAAAAATTTAAGTATCAACTTAAAAAAAATGTCAAATTTAGGTATCAAATTTAAGTCTCCTGCACTTATATAAATAGTTTAAGTCGAATTAATTCAATTTATTAATTAAAATAATTATTTTTTATGATAACTGACTATATAACTATAACTTTGAATCCAACGAGTAGTTCCAGTGAAAAAGAGAATAATGTTCATCCTAGGATATCAGAGTTCGAGCACCTGTGTGTACAAGATGTGTGTACATTGTCAAAGAGTTAAGAAAGTATGAACAGATAATACTACACCAATATATTAAAAAAAATTATAACTTATAATTTTGGTCAGTGGTTTGCTTGGTGCACATTTTCCTCTACAACTCTTTGTCTTATTATAATTGATCGTGGGCTTCTTCTATCTCGTGCAATGCAAGTGCTTCCCCAACTACGATTGCAACTTGCCTCGATGGAATTTTTAAAATGTTATTTAAAAAAAATCAGAAAATCAATTAATTTTTTTTATAAAAAATGCATTTACTTAGTCATTAATGTTAAAAAAAATCATTTGATCTCTTTGGCTAATAAAAATCATCTTAACTGTGTTTGATGAAAATCATGAAAAATTGATACATAACGTGTCATGTGAAAGTTACATCAAAAAATTTTATAAAATTAAAAATACATTCAAAATAAACCTAGACAAATATACATTCATATTCATTAAAAAAATCATTCAATACTTTTTAAAATAGATTTTTTAATTTGTAAAAAATATTAAAATATAAATAAAATTAAAAAAAACATATCTAGAATAAACCTAAACAAATGTACATCCCATTCATTTGAATCTTGATATATATTTGTCTAGATTCATTTTACACATGGTTATAAAAAATCATAAAATATCTATAAATACATAAAAAATATTAAAATTAAAAAAATATAATAATTTAATATAAATTCTACTTAAAAAATATGTTGCGTGGATGCAATGGAACCATGTCTCGAAACTTGTTTGGTATGTCTTGAAACCTCTGCCCAAAAATGCATGAATTGCAAGAAAATGTTCTTATGGTCTCAAGACTTGTTTTTGGTGTCTCAAGATATAAATGCAAAAATGCACGAAAGCAACTTTACAAGTCATGCAAATGGTCCCCTATATGCTCCAGAACATATATAACATGTAATCAGATTATTTCACACATAATTGACATGTGAAAACAAGTTTAAAACACAAGATTTCAAAGCATACAATGGAGTAATACTCCAAAATTCCATTACATCTGACATTATTCTTGTAATGCTCTTGATTCGATCTGATTCATCGGATTTGAATCTCAAGTGTTATGTCCTATTACAGATGTAACTTAAAATTTTCTTTACATTTTTGTCTATTTAAAAGTTCTATCTATGGCTATGACAATGTTTCTTATGAGTGTATAATGTATGGATACTGTTACAATTCATGACAATAAAATTTTAGTGATTTTCTATCTTATCTCCTAGTCTGCTGTAAGCACATTGGAACGCTACTTAATCAACTTATGCTCTAACTTGAACATGTCACTTAATTCCTCAATATGCATAACAGTCCAACTCGCCGGTCTTTTGGCATAGTCCTGGCATCGTCCTGGCATCGTCCTTCGACGCATACTTCTTTATAACCTGAAACATGAAATAACTTTCATAAGTTCATAAGAACTTAGTGAGAAAAATCTTATATACATGTTTCATTGTATTACAATGCATTGTTGCTTCGTAATTCCTTTATATATTTTTGGCTTTTCCTTTCACCTTTGACGGGTACATCATTGAGATTTCCATCTTTTTTTTGAAATCATCTTTTTTTCCTCGGGATCATTTCCTTTCTCTTGATATCTTTTAAGGACTTACCTTACTTTCAAATTCTTTAAAGCATTACCTTGTCATTTTGCCAGAGTGCAGCTCATACTCGTGCCAATTACATATTTACAACATCATTACCTTCTATGTCTCTTTAAAATCTTGTTTGTCTTATTAATAAATTCATCATTTCATTTCACATTTACTAACTTTACTATTTACTTTTAGTGCGTGATCTATTACGCCAATTACTTAGTATAGGTTCGTAATATACAGTGTTCTTTCATGATCCATTTCACATATGATTTTTTTTCTTATCTTACCTTCAATGTTAATCATACTTATCAATACTTATCAATTCTTTTAAAATTCACCATGAGCTTTTTTTTCTTTTCTTTTTGTTCAAGGTCCGCCATAGAGGTGTTTTCCTTCAAAAGTTGTCACAAGGGCGATTTCTTAGGTTACACCACAAAGGCGTTCCCTTTTTATTAGATGGACACAAGATTTCTTTTACAAAGACAACCACAAAGGCTTCTTTTCTCTTCACCATAAGGGCGTCCTGTTCAGAATGGAATGATCATTTTGATTCAGGCATTCAGGTTAGCGAAAAGAAAAAATTCAATTTTAATTTTAATTGTTGCTTTTTGATTTTTGGTTTTTTTCCCTTTTCTTTGTCAAATCATTAAGACTTTAATGATTTTTTTTATATAAAATTTTCTGGAGCAGACTATTGCTGTTATTCGAGCTAGCCATGGTCTTCTTCAATTGGATTCCTGTTAAATTGTGAGTCTAATATAAAAATTCTTTTATTATTAATTAGTTAAAATTCTTATGCTGCAAATAAAAAAAAATTATTTTGGATTAATTATAAAGAGGATTTTAGTTTTAGTCAAAAATTTTAAAAAAATATATCATATGAGCAATCCGTTATTGAATTAACAAAATTTTTAATAATAGTGACCAATTCAAAAAATTATTTTAATTAAAGTGACTAAATTGACAAAAAAAATTAAAGTGACCAATATTTTAAATAACTGTGTCTATATATTACAACTAAAAACAAAAAAATAAAAAACATAAAAATCGAAATATTTTTGGTGAATTACAAGGGGAGGGCAAAACCCTAATAGCAACGCAACTAGCGCGACTCAAACTCAGGCCATACCTGGAATAATGAATACCCTAGACCATTATGCCAACACATGAGGTTCACAAAAATCGAATTTTGAAGTTCAATGTGAATCAACTTGAAATATATACAATATCATTATAAGTTTTGATAATATCGATTGTTTTTTAGATAATGCCTAAAATTAGACATAGCCTTTACCATGGCAACATGGATGGCTGAGATATTTCAGGTGGAAGCACGAGCTATAGTGGAAGGGATGAAATTGGCTTGGCAGAATAGGTATAAACAGGTTGAGGTTAATTGTGATAATGCGTTACTTATATATACTATTTGCAATGGATTCACATCTATTAGCAACATTGTTGAAGTTCGATTAATTCATGAATAGTGTAATAAAGATTAAGTTTCGACATGTTCTACGGAAAAGCAACAAAGTAGCTGATTGTTAAACGAAAGTATTTTATGAACCACCACAATATGCCTTACGAATTCTAAAAGAAGATGGCCATAGCTTTCTAACTGAAGGGGTCCCTACTACTATCCACTCCTGGTTGTATGAGTACTTTATTTTATTTACTAAAAAAAAAATTAGACATAATCTTTCTCAATTTATAAATAAAAATAAAAAAATAATATATTTTAATATATTTAAATGCACATTTTTTTATATTAACAATAATAATTATATCAATCGTCCGAATATTTGTATATCCAAATTCAAACCTTTGTTTTTTACTCAAAATCGGAACTTGACCATTCCTGAAATTCACACAATGTTTGAATTCTACATTGGGATGATGAGATGAGAGCTTACGTAAGCAAAAGGCTTTGATGTGAACCCCCTAACAAAAAAAAGAACGCGGACCGGCCGGTCACCTCCTTCTCATGTTAAATGACCATAAAGCCCTCTCCACACCCCTCACCCTTTCCAGCTTTTTTCCTTTTCCTTTAATGAATAGCTATTAGTCCACTTCTCAGTGATCTTCCAAAGTTGGGGCGCTGCTCTGAAATTTAGCAGAGAAAAGGAAGAAGAAGATAAAGCAAAATTCAGGTGGAGAAAAGAAAGATCAAATATGTCTCTCAACTCTACCACCATTCCTCTTCTCTTGCCTTACAAAATGGGAAACTTTAACCTCTCGCACAGGTTAGATAGACCATTTCAGAAAATTAAGGAAATTCATTATCTGATATCATGCTTTGATGATCTAGAATTCTGGGCGAACGGATCTTAGTATTTAGTTCCTTTTTATTTTCTTTCATTGATTCATCACTTTTCTTCTCAGTAATAATAATAATTGTGGTCACTATTTGCCCAAAGTTTTGGCCGTAAAATGTAGCTAATCGACAAAGGCAATCAATTCAGAGAAATTTTGAAGGTTTTTTTTTCCTATTTTACGGAATTCCCAGAGTTCTTTGGGTAATGAATGAATTTGTTTTTAAATTTATGGAAAAATGATACAGGGTAGTTTTAGCACCGTTGACAAGAAATCGATTTTACAATAATATTCCACAAACACATGCCATCTTATACTACTCCCAGCGTTCAACCAATGGTGGGTTTCTCATCGCTGAAGCTACTGGAATTTCCACTACAGCACAAGGGTAACCTTGTCTCCGTTGCCTTCTTTGAAAAAAAAGGATCAAGTGGTGGGTGTCATCAGTTGTTTAACAACCAAATTAAAGAGATTTTCGTTAATGATATTGGATTTGAAGGTACCCAGAGACGCCTGGAATTTGGACAAAAGACCAAGTGGAAGCATGGAAACCGACTGTGGAAGGTGTGCACGACAAGGGGGGCATCTTCTTTTGTCAACTTTGGCATGTTGGCCGCGCCTCTAGTTATGGTACTCTCAATTCCATCCTTTCCCTTCTTTTTTTTTTGAATCATCAAATTTATTCCTTTTAATTGATCGACCGAATCGAAAAGAGGGATTGTATAAAATTATAATTTTATTTATTTTAATTTTTTTATAGGAAAATGATAAATTAAATTATTTTTCATGATTTTTAGTTTTTTTAATTAGATTTAAATTTTTTTAAAAAAAATTGAAAATAAAAAAAATTAATTTGTTATTCTTTTATTGAAAATGTATAGGGATGAGGTGTAATGATTGTTTCATACAATTTGCTTTTTAATTTCCACTTTCATCCTTCAACAATGCATGCCTTTTATCTGTTTTTAGTTTTAACTTCACATACCTGTTATAAGTTCAAAACATGTCATAAATTTTTATATTCTTTCAAATTTGAAATTTGGTTTATGTATTTTTATTTTTAAAAATTTAGTTTATATATATTTTAGATTTTAAATTTTAAGTTTAATGGTTAATACTATTAAAATTATTTTATTAAATACAAATTCATTACAATGTTATTTATTTAATTATATGACTATTGAGTGAGTTTTTTTATTTCAAAATGACAAACCACTAAATTTTATGAAAAAAATTAAAAATATTAAATTTAAATTTTGAAATTTGAAAAGATTACAAGAATTGATCTCATATTTTAACTTTCTTATAATATTGATAAATGTTTATGAACAAAAAAAAATGGATAAAATTCTTGAATAAAAGATATTGAAAATGTTAAATGAAGTATTATAGGCAACAACAAACTCTATTAATTAATTAGTTAGAGAAACTTTTAAACTCTTGTTTTAGTTATGTATTTTTTTGTCCTTCAATTTTATTAAAAAAATTATTTGTCTTTCATTAAAAAATTTTTTTTGCTTCTTTTTAATCATTAAATTTATATTATTTATCAAATAATCTCAAAATGGATAAAACGTGTCACGTTAACAATTAATTAATTTTTTAAAAATTAAATTTTAATTTTTTAAAATAATTTTGTATTTTTAGATTTTTAAAAAATTAATTGGTGGCGTGGTATCCACGTGTATGCTAAGTTAGCAAAGTTAACAAATGTTAACTTTGCATTCATTTTGTGGTAATTTGACAAATAACGAAAATTTTAAGGACTATAAAAGATGAAAAATTAAATGGAGGGTTAAAATAATTTTTTTTTTGTAAAATTAAAGGACTAAATAAGTTATTATGCAAAAGAATAATGAAAATATTCCTTTTCTTTTTGAATATATACTGGTGTGATTACATGGTAGTATCTGTTCATACTTTCTTAACCCTTTGACAACGCACACACACTTTGCACATACAAGTGCTCAAACCCGAGTCTTCTAGAATGAACATCATTCTTTTTTTCACTGGAATTACTTGTTGAATTCAAATATTCTCTTTTTAGATGCCGCATCATGGTGCATGGACCATGGACCACAGCATTTCAATCGCACTATTAATGTCTAACAACCAACATACTTTATTAAGCCTGGCCCAGTCTAGAGAAAGGGAAAGATAACGTAAGAAATAGCAATCCGATGTTCCATATTCTATTGTAGCCCCAGCTAATGAGTATTGTATGTCAACCACTATAACACAATGCTAAGAATCGTTTCATTTAGGTGAAGAAATGTTCTAATGCCTTGTATAAAATTTTGTACTACAGCTTTTCAACCTAATGGTCAAGCCCCAATCTCCTGTACTGATAAAGGGGTGACACCGGGCCTTGATGGGATGGATTGGTCACCTCTTCGTCGGCTTAGAACCGATGAAATTCCCGGCATTGTCAATGATTTCAGGCTGGCTGCTCGAAATGCCATTGAAGCGGGTGAGAATATATGTATGAATACATGTTTAAGTTATCAGAGATTGAAAATTGATCATTGTAATTAAGGCTTGAGTATTAAGCAGGATTTGATGGAGTTGAGATCCACGGTGCAAATGGTTACTTACTTGATCAGTTCATGAAAGACCAAGTGAATGACAGGACGGATAAGTACGGTGGAAGCTTGGAGAATAGGTGTCGGTTTCCGCTCGAAATAGTTGAAGCGGTGGTGAATGAAATAGGAGTTGATAAGGTGGGAATGAGACTCTCACCTTACGCCAGTTACATGGAAGCTAGTGAATCAAACCCTGAAGCACTAGGCGTTTGCATGGCGGATGCAGTTAACAAGTTTGACATTATCTATCTTCACGTTGTTGAGCCACAGATGGTTAAAATAAACGACAAGTATGAAACTCCTCATAGTCTTCTACCAATGAGGAAAGCCTTCAAGGGGACATTCATTGCTGCCGGAGGGTACAACAGAGACGACGGCAACAAGGCTATTGCTGATAATTACTCCGATTTGGTTGCGTTTGGGAGGTTGTTCTTAGCTAATCCGGATTTACCAAGGTGATTTCAGCTAAATTCTCCTTTGAACAAGTACAATCGAGACACTTTCTACATTCCAGATCCCGTCCTTGGTTACACAGATTATCCATTCCTTGAAGATATTAGTTCCTCTTAATTAAAACGTTATGTGCATGTGAATCTCATGTGATGGCCTGATGGTCAAAGGTGTTCATCGTCTCAGGTGTAGCTTGAGTTTGAATCGTATTAGTCGCGTTTTTTGTTCGAGCTTTATCCTATTATTATAATTCATCCAAAAAGAAAACATTATGTGCATTTAATAGGAGAAAATGTATTCAAGTATAAGCCGAATCTTACATCAAGGACCCTTGATGATAGTAATTGTTGTTGAAATTGTTTAATCAAGATAATTATTAATTATTGAAGTGATTTTTTTATAATTCTTATTTAAGCTAAACTTTAATAACAAGATAATTATTCTCTAGGTTATTGATTAGGATAAAATGCCATTAGATCTGTTTATGGTCGAGTTATTTGTCTAAAATTTGAGAGGGTTTGGGTAAAAATATTATGTCCGAAAAATAAGCTTGGGTAAAAAAAGTAGGCCCGTTTAAAATATGGGTCGAACTCCGAGCTTGAGCCCGGCTCGACCCAACCTATTTTAAGTTTATAATATTTTATATTATGTTATTTTTATATATTATATAATTTAGAATACATTAAAAAAATAAACATATACTAAATATATAATACTATTATAATGTAAACATTAAAATAACGTTTAAGATACTATATAAAAAATTTCAATAAATAAAAATGTATAAATTTTTTAAATATTAAAATAAAATAAAATAGATATTTTAAAAAAATAAAAAATAATATGGGCGGACCTAAAATGAGTTTGGGTTGGTTTTTTTGCAAATATGGGCAAGTTTGAGCAAAATTTTAGGTTCAGATTTCAGGCCGGATCGGGCTTGGACAAACATAAAATATGTTAATATCATGCTTAAGCCCGGCCTGAATCTTGTCCGACCCGGCCCACAAACATCTGCAAATTTCATTTATGGTAGGTGTTTAACTTTAATTGATCTTCTAGTTCTTAACCTAGTTTATAAAATGCATGTGAACAATCAAAGATAAACAAAACCCCATGTGATGCTCTGATGGTTAAAGGTGTTCACCGCCTCAGGTGTAGCCTGGATTCGAATCGCGCTAATCGAGTTTGTTGTTCGGGCTTTGCCTTATTATTGTATTTCACCAAAAGAAAAGATAAATAATAGAAAAAGTTATAGGCTAGAAGACAAATACCAAAGCATGATAGACAACTTATGGGGTAAAGCTACTTTCTTGATCAACAATGATTGGAGTGGCGTATTAAGTTAGTTTCATGTTTTCTTTAAAATTTTACATCTTGCATCAAAGTTACGTTCTTTTCTTGTTCACATAATAAATGTATGCTTTCTGTGATTCATTTGAGTTGTGCTAGTTTTGGATGATATATTGGCATGCATCAATGATTAAAAGCGGGGGCGAATTCAGGAGTTGACAATGCTTGACCTTCTTAAAACGATTTTTTTTTATTTAGGTTCTTGAAATTTTTTAAAATTTTAAATTAATAAAGATAAAATTATACTTTGACTCTTCTAAAAATGATAAATTTTTAATTTAATCCTTTAAAAATTATATTTTTATTATCGTAAATTTATAATTTAATTTTGCCTCTTAAATTTTTTTTTGACTTCGCCCTTGATTAAAAGATTAAAATAATTAATTATGAATTATGTTTCTTTGATTATTACTTTTTTATATTTAGTAATCGTTTTTAATATTTTTATGATTCCATTGAATTTAAGAAAATTAATTAAACCCTCAAAAATCATTAATACAATAGAGGTTAAACCCAAAACGGTTTACTTGTTAATTGTATTGTTTTGATTTTTGAGAGAATTGAATAAATGGTTTTTTTTGGTGATGCGATTTTAAATGGTGTTAGAAAATGTAATTTTGAAATTTCATTTCCATAAATTAAATCTGTAAAAGAAAAATAAGAATATTTATAAAGTTTATATGAAAATATATTAAAGATCGGATAAGTAATTTAACCGAGAATTTTTTTATTAAAGCTCGAATAAGAATATTTAGGGTGGGTTTGGATGGACGGTGTGATGCAGTGCGTTGTGTTTAGCTTACTTTTTGTCTCACACTACAGCATCACTACAATATATAATTGATAACTCCTAAAAAGAGTTATATTTTATACCTTTTTAACTTTGAGAAAGTGTTTGGACTTAGGTAAAATTAAGCATTTTAGGATAGAATTTAGCAATTTTCATGCATAAAGCTTGATTGTACGTGAATTATAGGATTTTTACTCTAATTTGGGAAGAAAAGGTGATGTGGTGGTTGTGTGTAGTGTAGGTGCAGGATAAGGAATAAGGAATCCAAGATGAAGGATTATGCCTTGACAAAGTTTTGTTGTCATGGCAATCTTGGGAGTGTTGACTTAGTAGACACAGTCCATTCTAGAAGTTGTCAGCTGAATTTGACCTGCTGGAGGAATACACCAGAAGCAATGCAGAAAGTGTGCACTTGTTACAATCCTTCTAGAATTGGTACGGAAAGAATGAGCTATGGAAAGTATTGGCCTAAATAAGATCTAAAAATATTCGTGAGGAAGAGGAAGAAAAGCATGAAGTGTAAATTGTGAAATTCGATTGAAGAATTGAGGGAAATCACGCATGAACACTGATCAAGAGTGGATTTTGAGGTAGGTAGGGAAAAAGACGAGCTCCATTGAAGAGCTGAGCACGAGGATGAAGGTGTCTACCCTCCAAATCTAGCCAGAGTTGTAGAGACGGAGGAGGCTGGTGACAGCAACTCCAAATCACAATGTTGAATGAATATTTTTGGGTTTATTATGGATGATATTTTGTTAATATTTTATGAATGTTATTTGGTTAATTCTATTTGATTTACTGTTTTATTCACTTGGTACTATTTACATGCATGCTTACCATAGATACGATAGGGGTTTAAGTATGTGATAATACTGAAGGAATTCTATGTGTAGTATAGCTTCTAGACAATAGCCATGACATTCTGGGATATTAGAATATAATCTGAATAGACTCAACTTTATTATTTAGCATATTCTACCCTTTGATATCCTGCTAACGCATTCACCGTCATTCATCACCAACCATTTACAATTTACCATTTACTTTCCAGTACTTAGTTTATTTTAGTTCTTCTATATTTTACTTTGCCATAACATAATTCATATAAACTTTTCCGTAACATCATTCTTTTATCATGACATTAACATACATTAACTTTACGCTGACATTATTCTTTTTCCATGACAATAACTTAGTTAAATTGTATTCATTCCGATCCCTGTGGAGACGAGAACTCACTCACTACTTTATTACCTGAACAATATGTACACTTGCACATTTGCACATACATTTTACACGCAACAAGTTTTTGGCACCGTTGGCGGAGATCAGCAATTTAATGAAATTTCATGTAGTTATTGTTAAGTGCATTGATTTTTGTATTTGTTAACTACATATTTTTTTTATAGGTTTTGCTAGTGTATGAGAAGAGGCATTCCTCTTCAAGGCTATAGATTTGATCCAGAGATAGAAAGAACCCTAAAAAGAAGAAGAAGGGACCTAAGGAACATGGCTAACAATCAAGGTGTAGAGGATCCACTAAATCTTGATGGCAGGAATCTTCCTGTTGCAGCATTCGATTCGATGATAGGGACAGACTAATACGGGAGCATGATGTTCCAATTTTAGAAGATTTAAGCCTTGGCATTGTAAGGCCACAGATCCAAGCACCTCATTTCGAGTTAAAGTCAGTAATGTTCCAAAAGTTACAAACAGTTGGGCAGTATAGTGACATGCCAACTAAAGACCCAAGGCTAAATTTAAGATTATTTCTTGAGGTCTGTGATTCATTTAGACAGCAGGGTGTTCTTGATGATGCCTTGAGATTGAAGTTGTTTCCATATTCGTTGCGGGATAGAGCAAGAGCATGGCTGAATGCTTTGCCCTTTGGAACAATATCTTCGTGAACGATCTTTGTCAAAAAATTCTATTAAGGTATAATCCTCCTAACATGACTACTAAATTGCGTAATGACATTACATCTTTTAGGCAAGTAGAAGATGACGCTTTGTATGAAGCATGGGAGCGGTTTAAATATCTCCTAAGAAAATGCCCAATGCACAGTTTTCAGTATTGGACTCAAATGGAAATGTGCTACAATGGTTTAAACGCACACACTCGCATGGTGGAGGACGCGTCTACTAACGGGACATTGTTAGACAAGTCTTACAGTAAGGCATATGAGATTCTAGAAAGGATAGGTAATAATGATTATCAATATTCTACTAGGAAATTGGGTAGTGGCAGAAAAGCTTCAGGAGAAATGGAACTCGATGCCATAACATCACTGACAGCTCAGGTATCCTCTCTAGCCAATATGATTAAGACTATACAAAGACTTGTTGCAGTCAAAGAGGTAAGGATTACCGAGACAATCTGTGTCTACTGTGGAGGCAATCACAAGTTTAAAGAATGCCATTTAAATCCTGAACATGTGTTTTATGTGAACAATTTCAACCGCAACAACAATCCTTATTCCAACATGTACAATCCTGGTTGGAAGAATCATCCAAATTTCAGCTAGAATAATCAAGGAGGGAACCCAAGCAACATGGTGCACCAAAATGCCACCAATGCTCCATAAGGATATAATCAAGCAATGCCACGACAAAATTAATAACAACCATCAACGCCAACTTTATCGATTGAGAATTTGCTGAAGGAATACATGTCGAATAATGATGTTAAGATTCAAAGCCAAGCTACATCCTTGCGAGCCTTGGAGAATCAAGTAGGCCAGATAGCCAATGTGCTGAATGCAAAACCCCAAGGAGCATTAACAAGTGATACAAAGATTGCCAAAACGAAAGGAAAGGAGCAATGCCAAGCCATCATACTCAGGAGTGGAGTGAAGTTACCATATCGTGTTACTATCCAAAATGCCACAGCAAAAGAAAGAGGAGATACATATCATACCCATGAAGAAGAAGCTGAGTTACCGAAAGAAAAACCTTTGTCTGAGAAGGTTGAACAAAAATCAGTGTTAGACCTAGATATTATGGTTGATAAAAATGCCACAACAAAACATTCTCAATAAACAGAAGGAAGGCCACCACCACCATTTCCCCAACGATTCCAAAAATCAAAACAAGACTTCCAATTTAAAAGATTTCTGGATGTTCTAAAACAACTACACATCAACATCTCACTTGTTGAAGCTTTGGAGTATATGCCTAATTATGTCAAATTTATGAAGGACATTCTATTGAAGAAAAAGCGGCTGGGAGAATTTGATACTGTTGCTCTCTCTGAAGGATGCACGACAATGTTGATGAACAAATTACCACTAAAGTTAAAAAACCCAGGGAGTTTTACTATTCCTTGTTCTATAGGCAATCACTATGTAGGCAAGGCATTATGTGATCTTGGAGCAAGCATAAATTTAATGCTTATGTCTATTTTCAGGAAGCTTGGGATTGGGAAAGCGAGGCCTACAACAGTAACGTTGCAACTTGCGGATAGATCATATGCACATCTAGAAAGTAAAATCGAGGACGTTTTGGTAAGGGTTGATTAATCTATATTTCCTGTCGATTTTATCATTCTTAATTGTGAAGCTGATAATGAAGTACTCATCATTTTGGGGAGACCTTTCCTTGCTACGAGAAGAACCCTAATTGATTTACAAAAAGGAGAACTCACAATGAAGGTTAATGATCAGCAAGTGACGTTCAATGTTTTTGATGCTGTGAAAAATTCTAATGATAATGGAGCATGTCATGACATTAAGCTCAAAGACATAGTACTTGAAAAAGAAACACGATGCCATGAAGTCAATGGGATATATAAGGGTAAGACTAAAAAATACCCTCATAAAGAAACTTTATCAAGGCAATTTGAACCTGGACAAAGAGTTTCATTATTTGATTCAGAATTATTCCAGGATAGATCGAACTTTCATTGGTTCGAACCTTTTAAAGTTATTAGTGATATTTCTCATGGTTTTATGGATAAAACATTAAGAAATTTTTTAGCACACTGAGAATTCAAAGGCACAAGCTAAAACCTGATGGAAAGACTATAGTGAGTAGGGAGGACTATTTTAATTTTTTTCGGTATTTTTAAAGTTTTTGAAGTTTTTACTGCATTTGATTTTACTTTATTTCATTTTGTTTTAGTTTTTCTTATTTCAATTTGTGTTATTATAATTACAGCTTAGTTGATTTTTTTTATTTTAATTGAAAATTTAAAAGTAACATGCAGATGCATTTAGAGGTTACACGGAGGGGATTTTATAGCCTAAGGACACAAGGATAACCAACAGTTCGACTAACGTGGCTGATAAAGTCAAGCAAAAGTCCAAATCAATTTTTCATCTTTCCCCATGACCCTTTAATTATGCCTTTTACTACACACACCCTCGTTTTCTGCAGACCATCATGACGAAAAAAGCTAGCTGTCTTAACCCTAAGCTCTACTTTAACCTAAATTGTTGAATATATTTACCCATACCCGCCGTTTCAACCTTTTTCTTCTTCATTGCGTTTTTCCTTTTGAAAGTTTCTATTTTTACTCTCTAAAAAAATCTAAGCAATGGCACGATGCATGTCTGATAGTCCATCACTGCCAGCACGCACATTCTTCAACAGTGTTGCTAAGAAGAAGTTTGACAAAAACATTAACAAGAGGGAACCGTGGCTAGAGAAAGGGGGTTGCTATTCAATGATGAAGCAACAAAGTATGGAGTGGAAGTTTTGTCCGTTATTCGAACACATCGAAGGGATATGTTCTACCTTCATCCTAATGATATATACTCAAAGATAGTGCGAGAGTCTTACGCACATCTCACCACTCCAAAAAATGCATTTGTGTATCTTAGGGGTAAATCTATCTTATTTGATGAAGATGTTATTAATGGTCATTACTATATTAAAAACACAAATGATGAATACACTCCATTTTCGGAAACAATTGATGAAGAAGGTATGAAAAGAGTTTTATTGGATTTATACGTGCTAGGGATAGAATGAATAGTGTAACACTCGAAACCTGATACCATCATCAGTTAGGGTCCCGATGTCCTTTCGATCATCTATCACAATTTATCTCACGTTACTGTTTCATTTAACCATATTTTAATAGAGTAATGCAACAAGCATGACATGAATCATCAATTGAATATCAATGTAACTCAGAAAGGGAAAAAATGTCATTTCCATGATTTTTGCAGACTTTTATCGATACCTATTGGACAAGTATCGGTAGTAGTCAAGTCAGTAGGCAATTTAGAAATAGTACAGATTTCTACCGATACTTGTGATAGTTCTACCGATACAAGTGTAACTTATACCGAAACAAGTCATGCTTCTACCGATACTAAAAACTCTAAAAACCTAAGAAGTCCTACCATGTAATTTCTACCGATAGAAGCATCCTAACTACAGATACAATCATGAACAAAACTACCGATACTTATTAAGCAACTACCGATACAACCCAAGTCAGCAAACAGCCTCTCTCCTACCCTGTACTTCTACCGATACATACAAGAGTTCTACCGAAACAAGTATGCAGAATTCAAATATTCACACAAATTCATCAACAAAACTTCATTTCATAGACAGAAGGTGTAAATGGACAACACATTGTGATCAAGAACAACCCTTAACTTTACATTTTAGTTCTAGATGCCTATTAACAATATTAAGCAAACATTCAAGAGTTCAACATTTAACAAAGGTATTACAAGTATCATTTAATCTCTAAACAAGTGTTTACAAAAAAATAACATCATCCTAGTACATGCCATATAACCAAGTGATGTAAATACTACCGAACGAGCTCCCAAGATAGTGTGATTTCTTCAAGATGGTCTGATCTTCAAGCAGAAATATAGAATCTACAAAACAACAACAAATTCACTGGTAAGCTTTCATAGCTTAATAAGTTCGCAAGGTTTATCAATTTACTGAAACATGTGTTGTACAAATCTGTAAATTAGTCGAACAAGAATAGAACTGTACTTTAGTAATCAATATTCGATTTACTCCCTGTTGACCCAAAGGCCATTCCTGTTACCAGTATACAGTGCTATTCACACTAAGCTGACAAGAACTCACATCACATACGGTACCTCAGCCATCGATACGGTATAACTGTTCCCTACGATGCTGCTCACACTAAGCTGACGAGAATATGCAGAACGAGCATAAATCTCAACTATCGTAGGGCTTGTAATCCATTCTCGGATTCATTTCACTTTTCAATGACTCACAATACTGTAGAGAATTCGTAACAAATGCAGGATCTCAGCCATCAGACCATTTTCTATCTTTGGCACAAAATCGGGAAATTCTCATCTCGTTGTTTCTATCTTTCACGTTTACAAATCGTCATTTCCTATATCCAATAATCATAAGAAAGACTAGATTGTAGTTGTGGTAGGCTCTAAGGACTATTCTATTAATTTCCTTTTTCAGCGATCTGTGGCATGATCGTAGCCTACATCAACAAATCATCCAATTTCTCACATTAAATCACACAATCAAATCATTTAACACAATTTGGTCTTTTTTAGAAAAATTACGATTTTACCCCTAACCTTTACTTTTATTCAATTTAATCCTTAAGCATAAAACATACAAAATAACCTTTTTCTTGCACAATCAATACCAACTGAATAATCATAGGTCTTCGCAAGTCCCTACAATTCCATTGTTTCTTACCAAATACACATAATTTCATCGTTTTAATATTTTAATCCTTAAACCCTAATTTCATCCAAAATCACTTTACAAAATCACTGAATCTACTCGCCAAGCCTACAAATCCATCAAAAATTTTCAAGAACAAACATTTTCAACAATGACAAGTTTTATAACATTTGACATATTCATAAATTGGTCCTTAGATTAGCTAGATTAAGCTAATATGGACTTAGAAACATAAAAATTACTAAAAACGGTCAAGATTTACTTACCTAAATCAAGCTCACAAGTTCAACAATGAAAACCCTAACTCCCTCAGCTTTGTCGTGAAGAAGATGATGAAAATGAAAGAAAAATGCTAATTTCTTCTTTAATTTCACATTTATACCCAAAGGTAATTTTGTAAATATTTAGATTTTCATAATTAGCTTTATTAATCACTTAGTTAACCTTAATTAAACCTATTTATAATTAATATAACTCATGTTACTCCACCACTAAAATACTTTAGGTTAATTTGCTCACTTGGTCCTTCTAATTAACCAATTCAACTTTTGCACCTTTTTTGATTTAATCTTTTTTATTCAATTCACTATCTAGACATTAAAATTCCATAACCAAATTTGACATCATAAATAATGAAATAAATAAAATTTGAGACTCAAATTGCCGGGGTTGTGGTTCTGAAACCATTGTTTCTAACACCACTGAAAATCGAGCTGTTACAACTTTCCCCCTTCAGGGAAATTTCAACCCGAAATTTCTTACCAATGAACAGGTTGGGGTACTGTGTTCTCATCGAAGCTTCTGTTTCCCATGTGGCTTTCTCAAGCCCATGTCGATTCCACAATACCTCTACCAATGGTACTATTTTGTTTCGTAGTTCTTTTACCTAGCGAGCCAGAATCCTAATTGGTTCCTTTGAATATGAAAAATTCGACCGTATCTCAACCTCACAAGGTGTAATCACATGAGAAGGATTTGATCTGTACCGTCTCAAAATTTAAACATGAAACACATTATGAATCTTCTCGAGTTCAGGAGGTAAGGCCAGCTTATATGCTGTAGGACTAACCCGTTCAATGATCTCATACGACCCAATAAACCGTGGACTCAACTTTCCTTTTTTTCCAAATCACAACACTTTTTTCCAAGGTGAAACTCTCAAGAAAACTCGTTCCCCAACTTTAAACTCTATATCTTTTCTCTTGAGATCCACATACGACTTTTGTCGATCAGACACTACTTTTAAACAATTACGGATTACTCGAATCTTATCTTCAGTCTCGTGTATCAAATAGGTTCCAACCAGTTTAGGCTCAGTCAAATCTATCCAATACAAGGGTGTTCTGCATTTTCTACCATATAGTGCCTTAAACGGTGCCATTTTAATACTGGACTGATAGCTATTGTTATAAGCAAATTTTACCAACGACAGATATTTCTCCCAGCTACCTTCGAACTCAAGTATACAACATTGTAACATATCTTCCAAAATCTGTATCACCCACTTTGACTAACCATCCGTTTACGGATGATATGCAGTGTTGAAATTCAACTTGGTTCCCAAAGCTTCATGTAACTTGCCCTAGAACCTCGAGGTAAAACATGGATCCCTATCAGAGATAATAGATGCTGGCACTTCGTGCAATCGTACGATCTTTGATACGTATAACTCATCTAACTTCTCAAGTGGATAATTGATAGCATTAGAAATGACACCTATTTTCTCCCTAAATTTGTGTATTAATTGTCTCTTTTAGGACATATTTAGCATGCATGATAGACATTTCATACTTAGTTTTTTTGTTTTCTAACTCATTGTCGTTTGGTTTAAATTCTTGTTATTTTATCTCTTTTTGTGCACTAATGTCGCCACATGCAACATATATATATTGCGTCTAAAAATTGTCAGTGCAAGGACGCATCTTAGTAGATCAAGGCTAAAAGAATCCATAATGCAGCCACAAGTATAGCTTGGAATTGCGGCAAAGATGTCGACGCATAGAAATCTTTACTTTGCATGAATGAATTCAAGCTACAAGTATATCTGGAAGCACCAGTGCAGGAATTTCACAGTTGTCACCGTAATTAATGACTCCAGATAGCGACCAGAGATGCGATGACAATCTGCAGATTTATGAAGATCACACCAGATCTGCGTGAGTGCGTAGCTGGACTGTAACAAACTTTGCTAGTTGTAAATAGAATTGGATCTGAGAAAAGATGAGATCTATCATTCTTGAAACTAGAAAGTATTCAGAGTTGTGGCCACAAGTTGGTCTAGAAATGTGGCAAATTATCGCCGAAAATTATAATTTGCGCCGATATTCTGCAACAGTCCAACATACAAATAAGATCTACATAGCTGTCAATTACAGACTTTTACAACTGTATAAAGTAGTTGGGTTTGAGAATGGAGGAAATCTGCAATTTCTTGAGCCTATAAATAGAGGAAAGAAGATGGAAGAAAATATCAAGAGTTGAAGGAATTAAATTTGCAATTACTTTGTGTTTTTGAAGATTTTAAGTTGGAGAACGGTGAGTTGACTGAGCGGAGGAGCAACCACTTCTGACGAGGAGTGCTTGGTGCAGGCATAAGAAGAGCGGTTAAGGAATAGTCCTAGTGGTCTAGAGATAGTATGCTTTGATGTATTTGTTGACCCCTCTCTTTCTGTTGATGAATTACTCTTGACAGTTGAATGAATATGAGAATATCTTTCAGTGTTAGATTACTTTGAATCTTACTTAATCTTTCTCATCTATTTATTCTTGAATTCAATTACATTAAACACGAGAGTGGAAGTGCAGTCTACCGACATCAAGAGATGCGGTGACAAGTTGAGTTAACAAGCAAGTTAGGCGAGAGTTGCTTAGGATTGGAAGAGATTCTATCACTTGTTCTTAAGTGCACATTGTTACCTACATCGAGAGATGGGGTAATTGTGGGCACCTCAGTGCTGTAGTTCGTAAGATTTCATTGGAACCTCAGTGCTGCGACAATTCATCTATACAATACCTTGTCGACGCATCCAGCATTGCGACTTAGCAAAGTTAGCAATCCATTCCTGCGTGTGTTAGAAAAATCATCTTGCCAAAGGCTGTCACTGTAAGAGTTTGTGTCGATGCAATTACATACTTTCTAGGGCTTTGTTGCACCCCATCGTTACTACCCAGGAACAAGAGTATAGTAATGCAATGACATTTCTCAGTCACTTATAGAAAAATCACAAAAAGAAAAAAAAAAGAAAGTAGAAAAAAAGAGAAAAGAAGAGAAATATATTGCAATAAATGTTGTATTGGTTAAGGAAGGGTTAAGATTCAAAGCATGTTACTAACATTAGTGAAGTTGCAGTTTTAATTATTCATGCCTATAAATTGTTAGCACATTATTCTGTCATGGGAATGCAATTTGTACATTAGAATTCCAGAAAATTTTAGTTGTTAGAATAATAATTGCGGTGACATATTTGCTTGTGAAGTTTGGTATTTTTACGCAAGGACAAGTAAAAACTCAAGTTTGGGGGTATGATAGCATTAGAAATGACACCAATTTGTGTATTAATTGTCTCTTTTATGGCATATTTAGCATGCATGATAGACATTTCATACTTAGTTTTCATGTTTTCTAACTCATTGTTGTTTGGTTTAAATTATTGTTATTTTATCTCTTTTTGTGCACTAATGTTGCCACATGCATCATATATATACTGTGTCTAAAAATTTTCAGTGCGAGGACGCATCTCAGAAGATCAAGGCTAAAAGAATTCAGAATGCAGCCACAAGTATAGCTTGGAATTGCGGCCAAAGATGTCGATGCATAGAAATCTTTACTTTGCATGAGTAAATTCAAGCTACAAGTATATCTGGAAGCACTAGCGCAGGAATTTCACACGTTGTCATCACAATTAAAGATTCCAGATCGCGACCAGAGATGTGGAGATAATCTGTAGATTTATGAAGATCACACCAAATCTGCGTGAGTGCACAGCTAGACTGTAACAAACTTTGCCAGCTGCAAATAGAATTGGATTTGAGAAAATATGAGATATATAATTCTTGAAGCCAGAAAGCATTCAGAGTTACGGCCACAAGTTGGTCCAGAAATGCAGCAAATTGTCACCATAAGTTATAATTTGCACCAATATTCTGCAACAATCCAGCAAACAAATCAATTTGCATAGCTATCAATAACAAACTTTTACAGCTGTACAAAGTAGTTAGATTTGAGAATGGAGGAAATCTGTAATTTCTTGAGCTTATAAATAGAGAAAAGAAGATGGAAGAAAATATCAAGAGTTGAAGGAATTAAATTTGCAATTACTTTGTGTTTTTGGAGATTTCAAGTTGGAGAATGGTGAGTTGACTGAGCGGAGGAGCAACCACTTCTGACGAGGAGTGCTTGGTGCAGGCACAAGAGGAACGGTTAAGGAGTAGTCCTAGTGGTCTAGTGATAGTAAGATTCGATGTATTTGTTGACCCCTCTCTTTATGTTGATGAATTACTCTTGACAATTGAATGAATATGAGAATATCTTTCAGTGTTAGATTACTTTGAATCTTAATCTTTCTCATCTATTTATTCCTGAATTCAATTACATTAAACACGAGAGTGGAAGTACAGTCTACCGACATCGAGAGATGCGGTGACAAGTTGAGTTAACAAGAAAGTTAGGCGAGAGCTGCTTGGGATTGGAAGAGATTCTATCACTTGTTCTTAAGTGCACATTGTTTCCTACATCGAGAGATGGGGTAATTGTGGGTACTTGAGCCTTGATTAAATAGAGAGCTGTAGTTGGTAAGATTTCATTGGAACCTCAGTACTGCGACAATTCATCTATACAATACCTTGTTGACTCATCTAGCATTGTAGGTTAGCAAAGTTAGCAATCCACTCCAGATCTTCACACTTGATCACAATTTACTTTTATGCATTTTAAATTCTCAACACTTCAACAACAATTTGATTTACTTTTAGATGCACTAACAATTAACTTTTATTACATTGACAGTTTTGACTATTTTAATGTGCAGATTAACTTAATTACGCTGACATCTGTACTCACATTTCATTTAATTCTAGTATTAGTTGCTTCGACATCTAAACATCAAGAACCCATTCCTCGTGGGATCGATATCTGATAGAATTATTCTATCAGCTATACTTGCTTCGACGTGTGTCCGTTTCCATAACTGCTGTGACGTTACAGACATGATCAATAATCTACTCGAATTGGGATGAAGTGAGCTGACTTCATTAATCTATCTACAATTACCCAGACCGAATCTTTCTTCCCTTTTGTCACTGGAAGTCTTGTAAAAAATCCATAGTAACCTACCCCCATTCCCACTGAGGGATGCAAATCGGCTGTAGTAATCCAAACAGTACCTGGTGCTCTGCTTTCACTTACTAGACATCTAGTCACAAACTCTGAAATCTCTCATTTCATACCTAGCCACCAATACATTCTCTTTAGGTCGTTATACATTTTCCCACTTCCTGAGTCAATGAAATAAGTACTGCTGTGAGCTTTTGTCAGAATGTCTCATCTCAAATCTTAATCATCCGGAACACATACTGTGCCTCTGAAATACAACATACCATTTGCATCAACTGTAAACCCTGTGGAAACGTCTCTCTACATATGTTATTTCTTAGCTATAATCTTTGGATCATTTTTTTGCAACTCTCAGATCCGCTGTAGAAATAACGGTCTCGTCCTAAGCTCAACAGTGACAGAACTATCACTCTCTAATGCCAAATGAGCATTCATTGCTCTCAATGCAAACAACGATTTTCGACTCAAGGCATTAACAACAACATTAGCCTTTCTTGAATGATAATCAATCACAAGGTCATAATCTTTTAATACATCTAACCATCGGTGTTGTCTCAAGTTCAGCTCCCTCTGAGTTATCAAATATTTCAAACAGTTATGGTCGGTGAATACGTGACATCTCTCACCATATAAATAGTGATGCCAAATCTTTAATGGAAAAGACTATAGCAGCTAATTTCAAGTCATGAGTTGGATAATTCTTTTCATGTGGCTTTAACAATCGAGAGGCATAAGCTATCACCTTCTTGGCTTGCATCAACACACAACCCAAACCATTCAAAGACGCGTCACTGTAAACAACAAATTCTTTCCCTGACTCAGGCTGTTTCAATACTAGAGCTTCTGTTAACATTTTCTTTAGTTGCTCAAAACTCTGTTGGCACTTCTCTAACCAAGCAAACTGGGTGATCTTCTGTAGTAACTTCATCAACGACAGAGCTATAATAGAGAAATCTTTCACAAATCGACGGTAATAACCTGCTAAACCCAAGAAGCTACGAATCTTAGAAACATTCTTCAGAACCTTCCAATCAAGAATAGATGAGATTTTTCTCGGATCCACTCGTATTCCTTTTGAGGATACCACATGACCTAGAAACCAACCTCTCGAAGCCAGAACTCACATTTGCTGAACTCCACGTACAACTATTTTTCTCTCAAAATTTACAACACCTCTCTCAGATGCTGAGTATGCTCTGACTCCATTCTAGAATAAATCAGTATGCCATCGATAAACACCACTACAAATCTATCCAACTAAGGTTGAAACACTTGGTTCATCAGATCCATGAATGTCGCTGGGGCGTTAGTCAACTCGAATGGCATCACTAGAAACCCAAAATATCCATACTTGGTTCTGAATTCTTTTTTCATCACGTCACAATCTTTCACTCACATTTGATAATAACCTGACCAGAGATCTATCTTGGAAAATACGGTTGCACCTTTCAATTGATCAAATAACTCGTCAATAAGAGGCAACAAGTACTTTTTCTTGATTGTCACCTTGTCTGTCTGTAACCTATGCACATTCTCATCGAGCCATCTTTCTTCTTCACAAATAACACAGGAGCAACATAAGGCAACACACTCGATCATATAAAACCTCTGTCTAATAATTGTTGCAACTGAGCCTTTAATTCTTTCAACTCTATTGGTGCCATTCTGTATGGCGGAATCAAGATCGGTGCGATGCCAGGTAACAAATCAATACCAAACTCTACCTTGCTAATCGGTCGCAAACCCGGTAATTCTTTTGGAAACACATCTGTAAACTCATTAATAACTACTACCTATTTCAACTCTATCCCTGAATCCTGGGTGTCGAGTATATATGCTAGAAATGCTTTACAGCCTTTACAAACCATTTTTTGCACCGAGATAGCCGAAATTACTCGGGTTTCACTATTCAATCTACCAGACTTAGCTGTGATTACTTCTCCTGTTGGGCATTTCAAATCAATCTGTCTTTGCTTGCAATTTACTATTGCATTATGCTCAGATAGCCAGTCCATACCTAAAATCACATTGAATTTGGTGAAAGGTAATAGCATTAGGTCAGTAGGAAATTCACAACCCTGGACTTTCAGTGGACATTTACGACACACCAAATTAACAATGACACTATGACCCAACGAGTTTGTGAATTGTACTTCAAATTCAGTCGACTCGATCGACAGATTTTTATCAGTTGCTAATGCAGTACAAATATACGAATGAGTCGAACTTTGATCAATCAAAGCACACATAACATCAATAAAAAGATAAAATATACTGGTCACAACATTAGGAGTGGTAGCTACTTCTCTAGCTCTGATGGCATATGTCTGTGCAGGCGCTCGGACCTCAGATCTAGTTATATTACCCCTATTATATCACCTCGATTTTCGCTTGCACCGCTTCTCTATCCTGGGCGTCTACCTTTCTACGAAGTAATAGGGGTGTTCACACTCTGTTCCACTTTCACTTTTGAAGTCATCGGGTAATTTCACGTGAAATGATTCGTACCTCCGCACTGGTAGCAAGCTCCTTTCATCTTTCGGTGCTCACCCACATGGTACCTTTCGTAATGATCGTATGGTGGATTAGGTGCATTTTGTGCACTAGCTACACTGTCTGTAGGACGATTCTGAAATTTAAACTCTGGAAGTCCTAACCTACTCCTGCTAAGAAATCCAAAAGAGACTGCCCCACGAGTTTCACTTTTTTTGAATTTCTTCGGTAGTGGCATAGAAAAAGTCTTGGTGATATTCTTTTTCCCAGACTTTCAAAACCTTTTCTCTCTCTGCCTCTTTTTATTGTAGATTTCTTCCATCTTTTGAGCTTTGTCTGCTAGAGCCATAAACAGTTGCAACTCAGAATCGCCCACCATAATCTTGATCTCATCATTCAGTCCGTCTTCAAAAGGAACAGACATAGCTTCTTCTGTCGGCACAATCTCCCTATCATACTTACTAAGCTGCATAAATTCTTGCTCATATTCTGCTACTATTTTGTTTCCCTATCTTAATTCTAAAAATTCTTTCTTCTTTTTATCCAGGTACCGTTTGTTGACGTATTTCTTTTTGAACTCTATTTGAAAGAGTTCCTAGTTAACTTCATTCTCAGGCATCACTACTAGGATCATCGTCCACCAACTGTAGGCCTCGTCTTTCTGTAATGAAGCAGCACACCTCAAGTAGTCTTCTGGAGGGCAGGCCATCTTGTTCAAGACTCTTAATGTATTTTCTAACCAGTATTCAGCTCTAGAGGGATCATCTTCTATACTTCCCCGAAATTCTTTAACCTCATATTTTCTAACCCCGTCCATCGAAATACGATGTCTTTGTTCCACCACTGGAGGTGGCAGAGGCATAGTTGGAGGTACTACTAGTCAGGCAGCAGGCTGTGTAATAGGGGGTAGAAAAAGTGGTGCCATTGGATTATTCCTTATAAACTCCGAAAATCGCTACCCCATTAATCCGAAGAACATGTTCTTTGCGTCATTTTCTGTAATCGATAATATCGATGCATCGTGACTAGCCTTGGAATTATTTTCGAGACATTGTTGTTTACCTCGTTAGTTTCATCTTTTTCTGAGTCAGATATCCTGTGTTTATCTATAAAAACTGTAGTTAGATCATTTAAACATAATCAATACAGTCCAGAAACTGCTAAATTGTATGCTTTGATACCATTAAATGTAACACCTAAAACCCGATACTATCGTTGGTTAGGGTCCCGGTGTCCTTCCGATCATCTATCGTAATTTATCTCACGTTACTGTTTCATTTAACCATATTTTAATAGATTAATGCAATAAGCACGACATGAATCATCAATTGAATATCAACGTAACTCAAAAAGGGTAAAAATGTCATTTTCATGATTTTTGGAGACTTCTACCAATACCTGTTGGACAAGTATCGATAGTAGTCGAGTCAGTAAACAATTTAGAAACAGTACATATTTCTAGAGATACTTGTGATAGTTCTATCGATACATGTAACTTCTACCCGAATAAGTCTTGCTTCTACCGATACTAAAAACTCTAGAGAGCTGAGAAGTCCTACCCTGCAACTTATACCAATACAAGCATCCTAACTACCAATACAATCATGAACAGAACTATCGATACTTATTATGCAACTACCGATACAACCCAAGTTAGTAAAAAACCTTTCTCCTGCCCTGTACTTCTACCGATACATGCAAGAGTTCTACCAAAACAAGTATGCAGAATTCAAATATTCACACAAGTTCATCAACAAAACTTCATTTCATAGACATAAGGTGTAAATGGACAACACATTGTGATCAAGAGCAACTCTTAACATTACTTTTTAGTTCTAGATGCCTACTTACAACATTAAGCAGCTATTCAAGAGTTCAACATTTAACCAAGGTATTACAAGTATCATTTAATCTCTAAACAAGTGTTTACAAAAAATAACATCATCCTAGTATATGCCATATAACCAAGTGATGCAAATACTACCGAATGAGCTCTCAGGATAGTGTGATTTCTTTGAGATGGTCTGATCTTCAAGCAGCAAAATAGAATCTACAAAATAACAATAAATTCACTGGTAAGCTTTCATAGCATAATAAGTTCGTAAGGTTTATCAATTTACTGAAACATGTGTTGTACAAATCTGTAAATCAATCGAGCCAGAACAAAACTGTACTTCAGTGATCAATATCTGATTTGCTCCCTATTGACCCAAAGGTCATTTTTGTTACCAGTATACGATGCTGGTCACACTAATCTGACAAGGACTCACATCACATACGATACCTCAGCCATCGATACAGTATAACTGTTCCCTACGATGCTGTTCACACTAAGTTGACGGGAATAAGCAGAACGAGCATAAATCTTAGCTATCGTAGGGCTTGTAATTCATTCTTTGATTCATTTCAGTTTTCAATGACTCACGATGCTGTAGAGAATCCGTAACAAATGCAGGATCTTAGCCATCAGACCATTTTCTATCTTTGGCACAAAATCGGGAAATTATCATCACGTTGTTTCTATCTTTCACGTTTCCAAATCGTCATTTCCTATCTCTAACAATCATAAGAAAGACAGACATAAACAATTATTAATAAGTATTTAACATTACGAACTTACTGGACTGGATTATAGTTGTGGTAAGCTCTAGGGACTATTTTACTAATTTCCCTTTTCAGTGATCTGTGGCATGATCGTAGTCTACATCAACAAATCATCCAATTTCTCACATTAAATCACACAATCAGATCATTTAACATAATTTGGTCCTTTTTAGAAAAATTACGATTTTACCCTTAACATTTACTTTTATTCAATTTAGTCCTTAAGCATAAAACATACAAAATAGCCTTTCTCTTACACAATCAATACCAATTGAATAATCATAGGTCTCCACAAGTCCCTATACTTCCATTGTTTCTCACCAAATACACACAATTTCATCGTTTTAATATTTTAGTCCTTAAACCCTAATTTCATCCAAAATCACTTTACAAAATCAATGAATCTATTCGTCAAGCATACAAATCCATAAAAAACTTTCAAGAACAAGCATTTTCAATAATGAAAAGGTTTATAACATTTGATAGATTCACAAATTGGTCCTTAGACTAGCTAGATTAAGCTAATATGGATTTAGAAACATAAAAATTACTAAAAACTGTCAAGATTTACTTACCTAAATCAAGCTCACAAGTTCAACAATGAAAACCCTAACTCCCTCAGCTTTTTCGTGAAGAAGATGATGAAAATGAAAGAAAAATGCTAATTTCTTCTTTAATTTCACATTTATACCCAAAGGCAATTTTGTAAATATTTAGATTTTCATAATTAGCTTTATTAATCACTTAGTTAACCTTAATTAAACCTATTTATAATTAATATAACTCATGTTACTCCACCCACTAAAATACTTTAGGTTAATTTGCTCACTTGGTCCTTCTAATTAATCAATTCAATTTTTGCACCTTTTATGATTTAATCTTTTTTACTCAATTCACTATCTAGACATTAAAATTCCATAACCAAATTCGACATCATAAATAATAAAATAAATAAAATTTGAGACTCGACTTGTCGGGGTTGTGGTCTCGAAACCACTATTTTTGACACCACTAAAAATCAGGCTGTTACAACTCTCCCCCCTTAGGGAGATTTCGTCCCGAAATTTCTTACCAATGAATAGGTTGGGGTACTGTGTTCTCATTGAAGCTTCTGTTTCCCATGTGGCTTCCTCAAGCCCGTGTTGAGTCCACAATACCTCCCCAATGGTACTCTTTTGTTTCGTAGTTCTTTTACCTTGAGAGCCAGAATCCTAACTGGTTTCGCTGAATACAAAAAATTTGGCTGTATCTCAACCTAACAGGGTGTAATCACATGAGAAGGATTTAATTTGTACCGTCTCAGCTTTGAAACATGAAACACATTATGAATCTTCTCTAGTTCAGGAGGTAAGGCCAGTTTATATGCTACAGGACCAACCCGTTCAATGATCTCGTACGGCCCAATAAACCGTTGACTCAACTTTTCTTTTTTGCCAAATCACAGCACTTTCTTCCAAGGTGAAACTCTTAAGAAAACTCGTTCCCCAACTTTAAATTCTATATCGTTTCTCTTAAGATCCACATACGACTTTTGTCGATAAGACGCTACTTTTAAACAATTGCTGATTACTAGAATCTTATCTTTAGTCTTGTGTATCAAATAGGTTACAACCAGTTTAGGCTTACTCAAATCTATCCAATACAAGGGTATTCTGCATTTTCTACCGTATAGTGCCTCAAACGGTGCCATTTTAATACTGGACTGATAGATATTGTTATAAGCAAATTCTACTAACGACAGATATTTCTCCCAGGTACCTTTGAACTCAAGTATACAGCATCGTAATATATCTTCCAAAATCTATATCACCCACTTTGACTGACCATCCGTTTATGGATGATATGCAGTGTTGAAATTCAACTTGGTTCCCAAAGCTTCATGTAACTTGCCTAGAAGCTCGAGGTAAAACATGGATCCCTATCAGAGATAATAGATGCTGGCAATCTGTGCAATCGTACGATCTTTGATACGTGTAACTCATCCAACTTCTCAAGTGGATAATCTACCCAGATAGGGATCAAGTGAGCTGACTTTGTTAATCTGTTTACAATTACCCAGATCGAAACTTTCTTCCTTGTTGCCATCGGAAGTCCTGTAACAAAATCCATAGTAACCTGCTCTCATTTTCACTCAAGGATGGAAATCGACTGTAGTAATCCAAATGGTACCTGGAGCTCTGCTTTCACTTGCTGACATACCAGACATCTAGTCACAAACTCTGAACTCTCTCCTTCCATACCTAGTCACAAATACATTTTCTTTAGGTTGTTATACATTTTCCAACTTCTCGGGTGAATGGAATAAGTGCTACAGTGAGCTTTTTGTCAGAATGTCCCATCTCAAATCTGAATCATCCAGAACACATACCATACCTCTGAAATACAATATACCATTCATATCAACTATAAACCCTGTGGAAACTTCTCTTTACATCTGTTATTTCTTAGCTACAATATTTGGATTATTTTTTCAGCAACTCTCAAATCCGCTAACGGTCTCGTCCTAAGCTTAGCAGCGACAGAACCATCACTCTCTAATGCCAAATGAGCATTCATTGCTCTCAATGCAAACAACTATTTCTGACTCAGGGCATCAACAACAACATTAGCCTTTCTAGGATGATAATCAATCACAAGGTCGTAATCTTTTAATAGCTCTAACCATCAGTGTTGTCTCAAGTTCAGCTCCTTTCGAGTCAGAAAATATTTCAAACTCTTATGGTCGGTGAATACGTGACATCTCTCACCATATAAATAGTGACTCCAAATCTTTAATGCAAAGACTATGGCAGCTAATTTCAAGTCATGAGTTGGATAATTCTTTTCATGTGGCTTTAACTATCGAGAGGCATAAGCTATCACCTTCTCGACTTGCATCAACAAACAGCCCAAACCATTCAAAGACGAGTAACTGTAAACAACAAATTCTTTCCTTGACTCAGGTTGCGTCAATGCCGGAGCTTCTATTAACATTTTCTTTAGTTGCTCAAAACTCTATTGGCACTTCTCTGACCAAGCAAATTGGGTGTTCTTCTGTAGTAACTTCGTCAACAGTAGAGATATAATAGAGAAATCTTTCACAAATTGACGGTAATAACCTGTTAATCCCAAGAAGCTACGAATCTCAAAAACATTCTTCAGAATCTTCCAATCAAGAATAGATGAGATTTTGCTCAGATCCACTCGTGTTCCTTTTGAGGATACCACACGACCGAGAAACCAACCTCTCGAAGCCAAAACTCGCATTTGCTAAACTTCGTGTACAACTATTTTTCTTTCAAAATTTGCAACACCTCTCTCAGATACTGAGTATGCTTTGACTCCATTCTAGAATAAATCAGTATGCCATCGATAAACACCACTACAAATCTATCCAACTGAGGCTGAAACACTATGTTCATCAGATCCATGAATTTCACTCAGGCGTTAGTCAACCCGAACGACATCACTAGAAACTCATACTATCCATACCTAGTTTTGAATGCATTTTTCATCACGTCACAGTCTTTCACACGCATTTGATAATAACCTGATCGGAGATCTATCTTGGAAAATATGGTTGCACCTTTCAACTAATCAAATAACTCGCTAATAAGAGGCAACTAGTACTTTTTCTTGATTGTCACCTTGTTTAATTGTCTGTAATCTATGCACATTCTCATCGAGCTATCTTTCTTCTTCACAAACAACACAGGTGCACCCTAAGGCAACACACTCGATCTTATAAAACCTCTGTCTATCAATTCTTGCAATTGAGCCTTTAATTCTTTCAACTCTATTGGTGCCATTCTATATGGTAGAATCGAGATCGGTGCGATGCTAGGTAACAAATCAATATCAAACTCTACCTCCCTAATCGGTGGCAAACCTAGTAATTCTTCTGGAAACACATGTGTAAACTCATTAATAACTACTACCTATTTTAACTCTGTCCCTGAATCTCGGGTGTCGAGTATATATGCTAGAAATGCTTTACAACCTTTACGAACCATTTTCTGCACTGAGATAGCCGAAATTACTCGAGTTTCACTATTTAATATGTTGGACTTAGCTGTGATTACTTCTCCTATTGGGCATGTCAAATCAATTTGTCTTCGCCTGCAATTCACTACTGCATCATGCTCAAATAGCCAGTCCATACCTAAAATCACATTGAATTCGGTGAAAGGTAATAGCATTAAGTCAGTAGGAAATTCACAACCCTGAATTTTTAGTGGACATTTACGACACACCAAATTAATAATGACACTATGACCCAACGAGTTTGTGAATTGTACTTCAAATTCAATCGACTCGACCGACAGATTTTTATCATTTGCTAATGCAGTAAAAATATACGAATGAGTCGACCTTTGATCAATCAAAGCACACACAACATCATTAAAAAGATAAAATATACTGGTCACAACATCAGAAGCGGTAGCTTTTTCTCTAGCTCTTATGGCATATGTCTGTGCAGGCGCTCGGACCTCAGATTTGGTTACATTACCTCTATTATCGACTCGATTTTCACCTGCATTGCTGCTCTATCCCGGGCTTCTACCATTCTACAGAGTAATAGGGGTTTTCACACTCTGTTCCTCTTTCACTTCTGAAGTCATCGAGTAATTTCGGATGAAATGATCCGTACCTCCGCACCGGTAGCAAGCTCCTTTCATCTTCTGACACTCACCTGCATGGGACCTTCCGTAATGATCGCATGGTGGATTAGGTGCATTTCATACGCTAGTTACACTGTCTGTAGGATGATTCTGAAATCTAGACTCTACTAGTCCTGACCTACTCTTGGTCAGAAATCCAGAAGAGACTGCCCTGAGAGTTTCACTTTCTTTGAATTTCTTCAGTGGTGGCATAGAAAAAGTCTTAGTGATATTCTTTTTCCCAAACTCTCGATACTTTTCTCTCTACCTCTTATTATTGTAGATTTCTTCCATCTTTTGTGCTTTGTTTGCTAGAACCATAAACGATCGCAACTTAAAACCACCCACCATCATCTTGATCTCGTCATTCATTCCGTCTTCAAAACGAACACACATAGCTTCATCTGTCAGCACAATCTCCCGAGCATACTTACTAAGCTGCACAAATTCTCGCTCATATTCTGCTACTGTTTTGTTTCCCTATCTTAATTCTAAAAATTCTTTCTTCTTTTTATCTAGGTACCGTTTGCTAACGTATTTCTTTTTGAACTCTATTTGAAAGAGTTCCCAGTTAACTTCATTCTCAAGCATCACTGCTAGGATTGTCGTCCACCAATTGTAGGCCTCGTCTTTCAGTAATGAAGCAACACACCTCATGTAGTCTTTTGGAGGGCAAGCCATCTTGTTCAAGAGTCTTAATGTATTTTCTAACCACTATTCAGCTCTGGACGAATCATCTTCTATACTTCCCCAGAATTCTTTAACCCCATATTTTCTAACCCTGTATATTGAAATACGACGTCTCCGTTTCACCACTGGTGAAGGCAGAGGCATAGCTGAAGGTACTACTAATCGGGCAGTAGGCTATGTAATAAGGGGTGGAGAAGGTGGTGCAATCGGATTGTTCCTCATAAACTCCAAAAACCAATGTCCCATTAATCCGAAGAACATGTTCTTTATGTTATTTTCTGTAATCGGTAATATCGATGCATCGTGACTAGCCCCAAAATCGTTAGTACAGACATTGTTGTTTACCTCGTTAGTTTCATCTCTTTCTGAGTCAGATATCCTGTGCTTATCTGTAAAAACTGATGTTACATCAGATCCAAAGAACATGTTCTTTGTATCTTTTTCTATAATCGATAATATCGGTGGATCGTGACTAGCCCCGGAATCATTAGTTGAGACATTGTTGTTTACTTCGTTAGTTTCATCTTTTTCTGAGTCAGATATCCTATGCTTATCTGTAAAAACTGTAGTTAGATCAGATCCATCTATATCACACTATTACAAGTTTATATGGAATGTACTTCTAAATAATTTAAACATAATCAATACAGTCCAGAAATGGCTAAATCGTAAGCTTTGATACCATTAAATGTGAAACCCAAAACTCGATACTATCGTCGGTTAGGGTCCGATCTCCTTTCAATCATCTATTTCAGTTTATCTCATGTTACTGTTTCATTTAACCATATTTTAATAGAGTAATGCAATAAGCACGACATGAATCATCAATTGAATATCAACGTAACTCAAAAAAGGGTAAAAATGTCATTTCCATCATTTTTGGAGACTTCTATCGATACATGGTATTGATAATAGTCAAGTCAGCAAGCAATTCAGAAACAATATAGATTTTTTATAGATACTTGTGATAGTTTTGTTGATAAGTATAACTTCTATCGATACCAAAAACTCTAGAGAGCTGAGAAGTCCTACCCTGCAACTTCTACCGATACAAGCATCCTAACTACTAATACAATTATGAATAGAACTATCGATACTTATTATGCAGCTACCGATACGACCCAAGTTAGTAAACAACCTCTCTCTTGCCTTGTACTTCTACTGATACATGCAAGAGTTCTGCCGAAACAAGTATGCAGAATTCAAATATTCACACAAGTTCATCAACAAAACTTCATTTCATAGACATAAGGTGTAAATGGACAATACATTGTGATCAAGAACAACTCTTAACATTACTTTTTAGCTCTAGATGCCTACTTACAACATTAAGTAGGCATTCAAGAGTTCAACATTTAACCAAGGTATTACAAGTATCATTTAATCTCTAAACAAGTGTTTACAAAAAATAACATCATCGTAGTACATGCCATATAACCAAGTGATGTAAATACTACCAAACTAGTTCCCAGGATAGTGTGATTTCTTCAAGATCGTCCGATCTTCAAGCAGCAAAATAGAATCTACAAAATAACAACAAATTCACTGGTAAGCTTTCATAGCTTAATAAGTTTGCAAGGTTTATCAATTTACCGAAACATGTGTTGTACAAATTGTAAATCAATTGAGCCAGAACAGAACTGTACTTCAGTGATCAATATCTGATTAACTCCCTGTTGACCCAAAGGTCATTTCTGTTACTAGTATACGATGCTACTCACACTAAGCTGACAAGGACTCGCATCACATGCGGTACCTCAGCCATCGATACTGTAGAACTCTTCCCTACGATGTTGTTCACACTAAGCTGACGGGAATATGCAGAATGAGCATAAATCTCAGCCATTGTAGGGCTTGTAATCCATTCTTGGATTCATTTCATTTTTTAGTGACTCACGATGCTGTAGAGAATCTACAACAAATGCAGGATCTCAGCCATCGAACCATTTTCTATCTTTGGCACAAGGTTGAGAAATTCTCATCTCGTCGTTTCTATCTTTCACATTTGCAAATCATCGTTTGCTGTCTCCAACAATCATAAGATAGACAAATGTAAGCAGTTATTAATAAAAATTTAACATTACGAACTTACCGGACTGGATTGCAGTTGTGGATAGGCTCTAGGGACTATATTGCTAATTTCCCTTTTTTGTGATCTGTTGCACGATCGTAGTCTACATAAAAAACATCCAATTTCTCACATTAAATCATACAATCAGATCATTTAACACAATTTGGTCATTTTTGGAAAAATTATGATTTTACCCCTAACCTTTACTTTTATTCAATTTAGTCCTTAAGCATAAAACATGAAAAATAACCTTTATCTTACACAATCAATACCAGCTGAATAATCATAGGTCTCCACAAGTCCCTACAATTCCATTGTTTCTCATCAAATACACACAATTTCACCGTTTTAAATTTTTAGTCCTTAAACCCTAATTTCATCCGAAATGACTTTACAAAATCAATGAACTTATTCATCAAGCATACAAATCCATCAAAAACTTTCAAGAATAAGCATTTTCAACAATGGAAAATTTTATAACATTTGATCGATTCACAAATTGGTCCTTAGATTAGCTAGATTAATCTAATACGGATCTAGAAACATAGAAATTACTAAAAACGGTCAAGATTTATTACCTAAATCAAGCTCACAAGTTCAACAATGAAAACCCTAACTCCCTTAGCTTTTTCATGAAGAAGATGGTGAAAATGAAAGAAAAAAATGCTAATTTCTTCTTTAATTTCACTTTTATACCCAATGGCAATTTTGTAAATATTTAGATTTTCATAATTAGCTTTATTAATCACTTAGTTAACCTTGATTAGACCTATTTATAATTAATATAACTCATGTTACTCCACCCACTAAAATACTTTAGGTTAATTTGCTCACTTGGTCCTTCTAATTAACTAATTCAACTTTTGTACCTTTTATGATTTAATCCTTTTTACTTTATTCACTATATAGACATTAAAATTCCATAACCAAAATTTAATACGATGCTAATGACATCTTAAATAATAAAATAAATAAAATTTGACAGTTGACTTGTCAGAGTTATGGTCTCGAAACTAGTGTTCCTGGTACCACTGAAAATCGGGCTGTTTCAACTCTCTCCTTTAGGAAAATTTCGTCCCGTAATTTCTTACCAGTGAACAGGTTGGGGTACTATGTTCTCATAAAAGCCTTTGTTTCTCATGTGGCTTCCTCAAGCCCGTGTCGATTCCATAATACCTTCACTAAGGGTACTCTTTTGTTTCGTTGTTCTTTTACCTCGCGAGCCAGAATCCTAACCAATTCCTCTGAATACGATAAATCAGATTGTATCTCAACCTCACAGGGTGTAATCACATGAAAAGGATCTGATCTATACCATCTCAGCATTGAAACATGAAACACATTATGAATCTTCTCGAGTTCAAGAGGTAAGGCCATCTTATAAGCTACAGAACCAACCCGTTTAATGATCTCGTACGGCCCAATAAACTGTGGACTCAACTTTCCTTTTTTGCCAAATCGCAGCACTTTCTTCCAAGGTGAAACTCTAATGAAATCTCGATCCTCAATTTCAAACTCTATATCTTTTCTCTTGAGATCCGCATACGAATTGTGTTGATGAGACGTGCTTTTAAACAATCGCGGATTACCCGAACCTTATCTTCAGTCAATGATCAAATTGGTTCCAACTAGTTTAGGGTCACTCAACTCTGTCCAATACAAAGGTGTTCTGCATTTTCTACCGTATAGTTGTAACAACTCAATTTTTAATGGTGTCGAAAATAGTGATTTTAGAATCACAATTTCGATGAGTCGAGTCGTAAATTTATTCATTTTAATATTTATGGTGTGGTATGCATCGTAATAAATTTTGGTTTAGAAACTTTATTGATTAGATAGTTAATTGGATAGAAAGGACTAAATTGTAATAGGTGCAAAAGTATAGATGTTTAATTAGAAGGATCAAATGAGTAAATTAAAAAAAGGACTGTTAGTGAGTGGATTAGTATGATTTATATTAAGTGTAATAGGTAATAATTAAGATTAAAAGTGATTAATTAAGACTTAATGATGAAAGTCTTAAAAATTACAAAATTTGCCATTAGTATATATATATATTAAATTAAAAGAAAATTTAGTGAAAATAAGACCATTTTTCACTCATCTTCTTTATCCTCATGAAAAAAACACAAGAGAAGCTAGGGTTTTCTTTGTCAACTTTGAGCTTTGATTTGGGTAAGCAAACCTTGATCATTTTTTGGTAATTTTTATGTTTTCGAGTCCGTATTAGCTTAATCTAGCTTATACACTGACTAATTTGTGAATCTGTCAAATGTTATGAAACTTGCCAATTTTCAAAATGCTTGTTCTTGAAAGCTTTTGATATATTTAAATGTTTGATGCTTGGGTTAAATCTTTTTGTAAAGAGATTTTTGATGAAATTAGGGTTTAAGGACTAAAATGTGAAAATGATGAAATTACATGTATTGTTATGTAAATAAAGGTGTGAAGGGGTGGGATAAACACCCTAGAGAATTCGACTAAGGTTGGCTGTGTGAGAAAATGATTATTTTGCATGTTTTGTGTTGAAAAGACTAGATTGAATAAAAGGAAAATATTAGGGGTAAAATCGTAATTTTCCTAAAAAAGACCGAATTATATTATATGATCTGATTGAGTGTTTTAATGCATGAAATTGAATGATTTGTGGATGTAGATTACGATCGTGCTACAGATCGCGGAAAAAGGAAATTGGCAGATTAGTCCCTAAAGTCTTTCCTAAACTGTAATGCAGTTCGATAAGTTCGTAATGTAAATTTTACTTAATAATTCTTATGTGTATGTTGTCAATGTTCAACGAATTGGAAGCACTTTACATTGAAGGGATCGAAGAAATGAAACAAAAGAGATAGTAGGCTTTATGCCATTGAAAAAGTACCGACGCAATGGCTGGGATATCGCATATGTTGCGAGTCCTCGACAGCTCGTGTGAGCAGCATCGTGATTCAAAAAATGGATTATAGGCCCTTCGATGGCTGGAACTTATGCTTTATGCATACTCCCGATAGCTCGTGTGAGCAGCATCGTTAGGGAACAATTTACAGTTCAGACAGACATCATACCGATGGCTAGGGCATATGTTGCGAGTCCTCGATAGCTCGTGTGAGCAACATCGGGTACTGGTAACAGAAAGTTATAGACAGGGAAATGAAGTTGTATTTAACTCAAGAAAAATGGGAATTATCTTGGTTCAGTTAAGCTATAGTTGCTTATTACGAATGTTGGTAACTCCTTAAACTATCGAACTTACTAAGCTATGAAGCTTACAAAAGATGTTGTTGTTGTTTTGTAGATTGATTTGCTGATTGAAGATCGGATCATCGTCATCTTTCGAAGTCACACTATCGATGAGTTTGTTGGTAGTTCTTGCATCACTCGGTCTTATGGCATGTACTAGAATGTTGTTATCTTTTGTTTTGTAACAGAGATGGTAAAATCTTATTATGTCGATGGAATGTTGAATGTAGAAATGCATGTAGTGTAAGTTGGAGTATAGACTTAAAATGCTATGTAATGACTAGGAAACTATATATATTATGTGTGTTTGCCTTAATGCATATTTAGAGTGATGTATGATGGTATTGATAAACTTGTGTTTTGGCATAATTCTTGAGATTTTTCATACTTGTTTCGGTAGAACCCTTGCATGTATCGGTAGAAGTACAGGGTAGGAGAGAGGTTACTATTGACGTGGGTTGTATCGATAGTTGAATTGCAAGTATCCGTAGTTATGTGTTTTGATGTATCGGTAGTTTGTATACTTGTATCGGTAGAAGTTGCAGAGTGAGAATATTAGCTCTCTGGAGTTTTTAGTATCGGTAGAAGCATGATTTGTATCAGTAGAAGTTATACTTGTATCGATAGAACTAGCACAAGTACTGATAGAAATCTACACAGTTTCTGAATTGTTTACTAACTTGACTACTACTGATACTTGTCCATCAAGTACCAATAGAAGTCTCCTAAAATATTGGAAATGTCATTTTTGCCTTGTTGAATTGTGTTTATGATTAAATGACAATATATATAACGTGTGGAGTGAAATGCTTTAATAAATAAAGCTGAATATCATGAAATTAAAGATGAATAGTAAGAATCAAAACCCTAACTGGTGATAATATTCGAGTTTTGGGTGTTACAATAGTGCCTCAAACGATGCCATTTTAATACTAGACTGATAGCTATTATTATAACCAAATTCTACCAACGACAGATATTTCTCCTAGCTACCTTTGAACTCAAGTATACAACATCGTAACATATCTTCCAGAATCTGTATCACTTCCTTTGACTAACCATCCGTCTACGGATGATATGCAGTATTGAAATTCAACTTGGTTCCCAAAGGTTCATGTAACTTGCCCCAGAACCTTGAGGTAAAATGTGTATCCCTGTAAGAGATAATAGATGCTGACACTTCGTGCAATCGTACGATCTCTGATACGTATAAGTAGCCAACTTCTCAAGTGGATTATCTAACCGAATAGGGATGAAGTGAGCTGACTTCGTTAATCTGTCATAATTACCCAGATCAAATATTCCTTCCTTGGTGTCATCGAAAGTCCTGTAATAAAATCCATAGTAACCCGCTCTCATTTCCACTCAGGGATGGAAATCGGCTGTAGTAATCATGATAGTACCTGGTGCTCTGCTCTCACTTGCTGACATACCAGACATCTAGTCACTAACTCTGAAATCTCTTATTTCATACTTGGCCACCAATACATTTTCTTCAAGCCGTTATACATTTTCACACTTCCCGGGTGAATGGAATAAGTGTTGATGTGAGTTTCTGTCAGAATGTCCCGGCTCAAATCTGAATCATCTAGAACACACACTCTACCTCTGAAATACAACATACCATCCGTATCAACTATAAACCCTATGGCGACGTCACTCTACATCTGTTCTTTCTTAGATACAATCTTTGGATCGTCTTTTTATAACTCTAGAATCTGCTGTAGAAATAATAGTCTCGTCTTAAGCTCAGCAGTGACAGAATCATCACTCTCTAATAGAGAGATCCATAGATCGAGTTAATACGATAATAGGGGTTTTAATTAGAAAGAAAATTCAATTAATCAACCTAGAGCCTGTTGCTTTTATGCTTGAATAGAGGTATTAGCATAATTTAAGGATTTTTACGGATCAAGATACTAAGTGAATAAATTGTTTAATTCATATTGATAATGACAGATTAAATCTAGGTGGATTTTTTCCAGGGTATTATTTCGCTTCTTGGTTTTTTTCGATTATTTTCATGATTTATTCTTTATCGTATTCTTTAGTTAATGTAACACCCAAAACCCAACACCGTCGTCGGTTAGGGTTCCAAGGGTTATAGAACAGTTACCGGTAATACAATCATAATTTCAGTTCTGATCTTAATGATTCATTAGTATATTGAAGTACATTTCTGATTAATCACATTATACTCGGTAATGTCATTCAATTCTTAAGGACTAGATTGAATTACAACAAAAGCATTTCACGAAACATCAAAATTCAACGAAACAAGGGTCACGCGATCGTGCCCCAAACTGTTTGCTAAATCGTGTGGATACATGAGATACCCTTACACAGCCTTGTCACAAACCATGTGAACATGAAAAATACCCCACACGTCCGTGTGTAAAACCGTGTGTTGGGCCGTGTGTCTACTCGAATTAAGGTCACACGGTCGTGTCCCAGCCCGTGTGTTACCCGTGTGTACCCTGCACCTAATTTACCCAGGGCACATGCTCGTGTACTGGCCCGTGTTCTAGGCGGTGTGTACCTATGAAATATTACAAACTAATATGCAAAATCACCAATAAGCTCCTCAACTTGTACCTAACTCAATATAGTTCAATAACCTATGAATATATAGCAAAAACAAGACAGATCATACTCAAAATCAAGCCAAACCATAGTTATGCATTGAACTAAATGAAGATGCCCATTTCCATACAAAAAGGCATTTCAAAACATGCAAGTCTAGCAAGTTTGATTTCATCACCCTTCAAGTAGTATACATTTACCTAAGTACCTTCTAAGTTTAATAAACTTAAGCAAGTTACAAGTTTTGTCAACCTAATACATGTCATATATAACCAAGTGATATAAAGTCTACCAAACAAGCTCTCGGGATAGTGTGATTCTTCTTTGAGGATTCGATCTTCAACAGTAAAACGAATCTACAAAAGAGTAAACAAATACATGGATAAGCTTACAGAGCTTAGTAAGTTCGTTCGAGCAATTAACTTACAAAATAACATATTTTGAATAAAGAGGATAAATAAACGTCTTCATTATTTCCAAATTCGCATCTCAAACAATCTCTTCGAGTTTCCCAATAATTTAGCTCATATGAGCTCTTCAAGTCTCCCAGTAAATTTTAGCTCATACGAGCCCAATCAGTAAATCGCTCTTACGAGCCAATATCGCTCTTATGAGCCAATACAGTATATAACTCCCAGTACAGTATAACGCTCTTACGAGCCAGTTTAGTATAACGCTCTTTCGAGCCAGTACAATATATCTTTAAATCTTCCATTCTCGTACCAACATCAAGATTATGACCAAGACAATAGAAATTAGAATTATTAAATAGAAATATAATTACACGAACTTACCGGACGAATTTGCAGCTAAGACTAAGCTCTAGGGACTACTTCACTATTTTTTCCTTTTCCTCAATCCGCAGCTCGCTCATGATCTAAATCAAGAAATCATTCAATTTTCACATTAAATCATGCAATTAAATAATTTAAATCCTTTTTTGTAGAATTTATGAAATTACCTCTAACATTTAATTTTTATTCAATTTAGTCCTTAGGGCCTAATTATGCAAAATAATTATTTCCCACTAGATCTTTTAGCAGTCGAACATCAAAGGGAATATACTCACATCCTAAAAACAATTATTTCATAGCAAATACATGTAATTTCATCATTTTAACATTTTAGTCCTTAAACCCTAAAATCATAAAAAATCACTTTACAAAATCAACCAATCTAACAACCAAACTCCCAAAATTTTCATAAACTATCAAGAACAAGCTTATTTATCAATGGAAAAATATTTAACATTTGATAGATTCACAAATTAGTCCTTGGGTTAGCTAGATTAAGCTAATACAGACTCAAAAACGTAAAAATCACTAAGAACGGACGAGATTTACCTTCTCAAATGAAGGATTCAAGCTTGGCCGAATAAGGAAGAAGATGAAAGAAGAAAATAAAATGGTTTTCTAATTCTTTTAGTTGAGTTACTTAAGTTTTATGAAATTACCCTTTTAACCTTTATTAATTCAAAAGATTTTCCATTTAAAATGACCAAGACTGTCCACTTACTTATCCAATGGTCTAATTACCATTTTGGTATCCTAACCAACCTTCCAATTATAAATTTATCCCTTTAATCAATAGAATTCAACTTTTGCACCTTTTACGATTTTACTCAATTAACTATGCAAACAATAAAATTTCTAAATCAAAATTTAATACGATACTAATGACATCACAAATATTAAACAATTAATATTTACGACCTGAATCTTAGGAGTTGTGATCTCGAAATCACTGTTTTTGACACTACTGAAAATTGGACTGTTATAGTTAATTAATTTAATTAATTTTAGTTTTAAACAATCACTCGAATTTATCGGTTAAATAATAGGAAGACAGTAGCTACTAGTACTTTTAGTCCTCGTGGGAACAATATATGTGCTCACCATAACTATACTATTAATTGATAGGTGCACTTGCCTTAGTCATATTTTTAGTTAGCTTCGACTGCATCAAGTTTTTTGTGCCGTTGCTTGGGAATGAAATATTAGGGAAAGTTTATTTCTATTACTTTGGGCATTTTTTTGTTTTAATATTTGCATTTTTAATTTAATTTTATTATTTAAAATTTTTCCTTTTTTATTTGCTTCTAGCAAGTTTTTTGGTTTATGACTAGAGGAAACCCGTCGGGACCATTTCTTTACAATTGTGAGATTGAAAAGACTGCTTGTAAAAATCATAGAAAAGTTAGAGAAGCAAGGAAAAGTCAGCAAAATTTAGTAGACGATCAAGAGGAAAAGGATATTACTATGGAGATGGGTGACAATCAAAATAATCAACTTCATCATGTTCTTCCTGCTCGTCGAATCATGTATGATTATGGTAAGCCTACTCTAGTTGGGACTGAATCGAGTATTGTGAGACCCACCATTGCTACAAACACGTTTGCAAAATGAAGATCTGAATACTCATTTGGCTAACTTTCTTAAGATTTGCGACACATTCAAGATCTATGGCGCTACTGATGACTCCATACATTTATAGTTGTTCCCATTTTCTTTGAGGAGCAAGGCAAAAAAATGGTTGAATTCTTTGCCACGAGGTTTTATCACGACTTGGGATCAAATAACTTAGAAATTTTTGTTGAACTACTTCCAACCGGCTAAAACAGCTAAGTTGAGGAATGATATCTCTTCTTTCGCTCAAATTGATTTGGAGACATTAAATGATGCATGTAAGAGATTTAAGGATTTGTTGAGAAGGTTCCCTCATCATGGCTTACCTTTGTGGTTACAAGTTCAAACCTTCTACAACGATTTAAATCCATCGACTTGGCAGTTAATTAATGCAGCAGTTGATGGAACATTGAATAATAAAACACCCAAGAAAGATTAAGATTTTATTGAAGAAATAGCACTAAATAACTATCAGTGGCAAGTCATGAGAATGAAACCAATGAAAGTAGGCGAGGTTTTTAATATAGACGCAGTCGCTATGTTGGCATGCCAACTGGAAGCACTGAGTAAGAAATTTGATAGTTTGAATTTTTCTGCTCAGGGAAATCCAATGATGCAATGTGATGCAAATGGAGCGGGGATTATGAATTCAAAACATTCACCTTTCAAGTCTAACATGGAGCATGAGCAAATAGACTTTTTAGGTAATAATTTTAGACCTTAAAATAACCCCTATAGCAATACTTATAATGTAGGATGAAAGAATCATCCAAATTTTTCATGGGGTGGTCAAGGAAATCAAAAGTCACAACCCTCTTCGGCTTTTCAGTAGCCTTATCAGCAAGAGAAAAAATTGAACCTTGAAGAGATGTTTGCTAAATTTATTTCAGCTTCTGAAACTAGATTTCGAAACAATGAGACAACTTTTAAAAACCAACAAGCATCAATTCATGGCCTCGAGACAATTTTGAAAAATCAACAAGCATCAATTCATGGTCTTTAAAATCAAATCAGATAGCTTGCTAAACTAGTTTCGGAAAGACCACAAGGTAGCCTACTAGTAACACTGAAACTAACCTAAAGGAGCAAATCCATACAATCACTATTCAAAGTGTGGAAGGGTTAGTCGAGCTTGAATAGAATTCGAAGCTAGAAGCTATTGTGAAAAATAATGAGATTGAGGAAAATAAGAAAGAGTATAAGCTGACTTAGAGAATACAAACCTCGAATTCCTTATCCAGAAGCATTGAAGAGAGACCACAAAAAATAAAAATATGGTAAATTTCTTGAACTCTTGAAAAATTGCATATTAACTTACCTTTTGTTGAAGCCCTTTCACAGATGCCGAAGTATGTAAAATTCTTAAAGGAGCTGTTAACAAATAAGAGGAAGTTAGACGGCTTGTCGACTATGGAGCTTAATGCAGTTTGCTTGGCCATTCTCCAAAACAAACTACCCAACAAACTTAAAGATCCAGGGAGTTTTATTACTCCTTGTCTCATTGGTTGTTTACATGTTGAACAAGCTTTGGCTGATTTGGGTGCTAGTATAAATGTCATGCCTTATAAGATGTTCAAAGAACTTGGTCTTAGGGAAACTAAACCCACTAGGATGAATATTCAGTTAGCTGACAGATCAATTAGGTATCCTGGGGGTATTATTGAGGATGTACTTGTAAAAGTGGATATGTAATACCCGAAACCGTCATCGATTAAGGTCTTAGTGTACTATTGTTCATCTATCATTGTTTCTCTTTTATTTTCATTTCAATCAGTCTTATTTTAATAAAGATGTGCACTTAACATATCATAAATCATCAATCAATTAAAAATCACAACTCAACAAGGGCAAAAAGGTCATTTCCATGATTTTTGGACACTTCTACCGGTACCTGATGAACATGTACCGGTAGTTGTCAAGTCAGAAAATGGTTCAGAAATATTGCAGAGTTTTACCGATACTCGAGATGATTCTACCGATACATGTGACACAACTATTGAAACAATTCATGCAACTACCGATACCAAAAACTCCAGAGAGAAAAAATCCTTATCCTGCAACTTCTACCGATACAATCATTCTTACTACCTATACATCAATACCATAAACTACCGAGACAACCCAGGTCAGAGAACAACCTCTCTCCTACCCTACACTTCTACCGATACATGCATAAGTTCTACCGAAACAAGTATGCAGGATCTCAAGAGTAATTCCAAGATACAAGTTTAATATCTCAAACACAACCAGTATAAGTTATGCATTAAAATATCACATAACATACGTAACTTCTAAGTCTTACAAGCATTATAAGCCTGAGTATCTAAGTCATACTTCATGCCATTTACACAATCGAAATAGAAGGATTTCAACATCTTTTAGTTCAATCTCAAGTTAATATCATCCTAGTACATGCCATATAACCAAGTGATGAAATAACTACCGAACAACTCCGGGATAGTGTGATGCTTCATGTTGATCCGATCCCCGAATAGCAAAATTGAATCTACATAACAACAGCAATTTCACAAGTAAGCACTTCATTGCTTAGTAAGTTCATAATGTTAAATAGACTTACCAAACTTCAAGAGTTGAAAAATCTAATCAACTGCATTGATTAAATTGTATACATTCGGGTAAGTTTCGATTCACATTTGATACTCACGATGACATAGAGTCATCGGATCTTTAATCCGCAATGGATTTCATTTCATTCATATACTCACGATGACACATAGCCGCCTGACCTCATATTCCGTAAAGGACTCATATACTCATGATGATACGTAGCCATCGGACCTCATAATCCGTAAAGGATTCATATACTCACGATGACACATAGCCATCGAACCTCATAATCCGTAAAGGATTCATATACTCACGATGACACATAGCCATCAGACCTCATAATCCATAAAGGATTCATATACTTATGATGACACATAGCCATCGGACCTCATAATCTGTAAAAGATTCATATACTCATGATGACACATAGTCATCGGACCCTTTTCATTTACGGCTCAAAGCCCGTTGCCTTTCGTTTTCTTTATTCTCATCTTCCATCTCTCGATCACCATTTCAATTAACTACAATGGTTTACAATACAAAATATGAAATTCAAACTAGAATTTAACCATACAAACTTACCGGATTGATTTGTAGTATCGGCTTAAGTACAGGAACTATTCGCTAGTAAAGCATCCAAGTCTAGCTCCCAAAATTGTATAGCCGCTAATGACGTGTCCTTTGTGTCCCAAATATTCACGAAGTTCATATGTGTCATATACCATGTTTAATTCAATTAACTTTCATCACATTATACCTTTTCCAGCAAACATCCGTATAATCCTTATTTATCAGATAAGATATCGAATTAACTAACCATGTCATTTAGTTCAATTTCTATTTGTCATATATCAACCAAATTAATTCATTCGCAACATGAATAACAACAAACACAACTCATAATTATTTAAGCGTTTCGTTGTCACCTGATTTCAACTATATCAATACAATTTCATTTCAATTTAATTCAATATCTCAATTTAATATTTACTAAACAAATAAATTTAAATAACATACTTAAATCATTTCAATAATTTACAAACAAAAATTGAATAAACTATTTACTGTACGAACTTACCAAATGAAATTGCAGTTAAAGTGAACTTCAGGGGCAAATTCGTAATTTTCCTTTTTCCACGATCGAGATGATCTTCATCTATTACAATAATTTCATTAAATTATTTAAATCAACATGAATTTTTAATCATTTGATGCAATTAAGCATTTTTGGTATTTTTACAAAATTGCTCTTAACTTTTCATTTTTATTCAATTTAGTCCTTTAGCTCAAACTTGCAAATTTAACCATTTTTAAATAGAATCAAGTTCAACCAAATACTATAGTACTTCAATACAGCCCACTTTTGCAATTATTTCACCTTAAGTCCTTGCAAATTTATCACTTTAACATTTTAGTCCTTAAACAATAAAATTATCGAAAACTACTTCACAAAATAATCAAATCTAACAACCAAGCCTATAAATCTCACATAAACTTTCAAGAATAGGCTTATTCATCAATGACAAAATTTATAACGTTTGACAAATCGCAAATTAGTCCTTGGGTTAGCTAGATCAAGCTAATACGAACTCAAAAACATAAAAATCACTAAAAACGGGCGAGATTCCACTCACCAAATTAGAGCTCAAAACTAGCCGAATGTGCTTGGTGTTCTCCAAGGTTTTCTTTCGGCCAAAGATTGAAGAAGAAGAAGAAAAATAAGGATTTTCTCACCTTTCTTTAGTTTAATTACTTAAATTTTATAATTTACTCTTTTACCCTTAATTATAACATTGAATTTCAACATTTTCAACTCCAAAACCATCCACTACTTTCATTGGTGTTCTAATTACCATTTAGGTTCTTCAACTAAACCTCCAATTGACACCTACTACTTTTAATTAAACTTTTGCACCTTTTACGATTTAATCCTTTTCATTTAATTAACTATTTAAACGATTAAATTTTATAACCAAATTCTACTACAATACTAATGACCTCGTAAATATTAATAATTAATATTTACAGCCTGACATATCAAAGTCGTGACATCAAAATCATCATTCCCGATCATATAGGAAAAAAAACTAATTAGTAAATCTTTATTTAATTAGGATTTAATAGCAATTTACCAAAATCTAAAGAATTACACTTCATTTCTATTATTAAGCCATTTAAAGAGGGTCAAATTTCATAATTGGTCCTTCAATTGTATTAAATTTCGATTAAACAAACTTATTTACAATTTTGCCTTAAACTAAAAAAGACTAAATGAATAAATAATCCAAAAGTTAGTGGGAGGTAATCATATCCTCCACCGCTTGGACTTTTTACCATGGTGTAATTACCACTTTGGTCCCTTTTATTTTTAATCAATAGCAATTAACTTTTAACCCTTTTCAATTTAATCATTTTTCATTAATTAAGCAAGTAATCATCAAAATTACCCCATCGAACTTCAATTCACATATAATAAGACTCTTTAAATATTCAATAAAAATATTTATGGCCCTTAATTTTAGAGACGGGGTCTCGATACCTCATTTTTTAAAACCACTTGACTTTTAAACCAAACCATTTATACTAACTTTTAATTTAATAATTAAAATTCCCCAATTCAAAATTCTATATAAAATTAATATTGACTTATTTAATTTAATCACTCATTATAAAAATTTTCCCGTCGGGTTTGTGGTCTGAAACCACTATTTCCGACACCACTGAAAAATGGGCTGTTACAGGATAAATTGATATTCCCTGATGATTTTGTTGTATTGGACATGAATGAGGATATTGAAGTACCTATGATCTTAGGTTGACCCTTTGTAGCCACTACTAGAACATTCATTGATGTGGGTACTAGTGAACTTGTGCTTCATGTAGGTGATGAGCAAATTACTTTTAAAGCATATGATTTTGTGAGAGTCCCTAATGAGCGAAATGATGCTAATTCTTTTGTTAATGTTAGTAACCATGTGGCTCAATGTTCTTTGCAGGAAATCCCTCATGAAAATGTGATGGAGTCATATTTGATTCAAAGTGAGAAAACTCAAAGGGTAAATGAAGATCGAATGTTGCAACTTGATGAACTAGATGAATGGCGAATGAAGCTTGAAGAGAAACCGAGGAAACACAAGAAAGAATCAAAACAAAACCATGAAGTGCATGTGAAGAGGATGAACAAATGTAAAGTTTGAGACACAGTGTTACTAGACCAATCGGATCCACGAATTTTTCCTTAAGAATTCAAGTCAAGAGGGTCCGATCCATTTATGGTAAAAACCGTTTTTTCTTACGGTACAATTGAGGTAACACATCCTAATTACGATACATTCAAGGTAAACAATCATTGCTTCAAATTTTATTTTGTTGGTAATATTGATAACGAGGGAAAGGAGCTTCGGCTTCAAGATTTATCGTAACCATGAGCTTTAAAGTGAAGTCGAGCTTAGACTCTAAATAAGCGCTTCTTGGGAGGCAACCCAAGTGTTTTTATTTCTATTTATTTATTTTACTTCTTTAAAAAAAACAAAAAGAACACTTTAATTTTATGTTTTATTATTTAACTAAAATAAAAAAAATGTCACACACAGGCTACACAAGGTCGTGTGTGAGATCGTGTGCCCTACACGACCTTGCACATGGGTGTGGGAGAAGCGAACGATGATCGCACATGACCTGAAACACGACCGTGTGTAGCACACGATCAGGACAAACGGGCGTGTGTCAGATCGTGTGACCACTAGGAAAAAATTTTAGAATTTTGAAATTGCACACGGCCTAGACACATGGGCGTGTGTCAAACCGTGTAACCACTGAAGCTTATTTTATTTTCATTTGAAATGGCACTCGGCCTAGACACACGAGGGTGTGCCAAACTGGGTGCCCACTCGAACTTAATTTTTTCATTTTACTTCTCACACGGTTGTGCCGCCACTTTAACCCCTTCAAAAGCTAATTTTTATACATTTCCCTTTTCCCCCTTGCGCCTTTCTCTCCATGACCACCTGTCACCTATAACACCCAAAACCCGAAACTATCGCAGGCTAGGGTCCCGGTGTCACTTAAATTATCTATCACTGAAAAAATCATGTCATCCATTCTTACATTATTAAAGAAATACACTCAACACGTCGTAAATTATCATTTATTTATAAATACAATTCAACAAGGGTAAAAAGGTCATTTCCTAGATTTTTGGAGACTTCTATCGATACCTGTTGGACAGGTATCGGTAGTAGTCAAGTCAGAAAGCAATTTGAAAATAGTGCAGACTTCTACCGATATTTGTGATAGTTCTACCGATACAAGTGTAACATCTACCGAAATTAGTTATGCTTCTATCGATACTAAAAACTCCAAAAAGCTTAGAAGTCCTACCCTACAACTTCTACCGATACAAGTATTCTAACTATCGACGTAAACATGCACAGAATTACCGAAACTTAAAATGTGACTACCGATACAACCCAAGTCAGTAAACAACCTCTCTACCCTATACTTGTACCGAAACATGCAGGAGTTCTACCGAAATAAGTATGTAGAATTCTCAAATTTATACAAGTTCATCTACAAAACTTCATTCATAGACATAAGGTGTAATGAATAACACCTTTGTGTTTAAATACAACACTTAGCATACCATTTAAGTACTAGATGTCTCATACAACATTGATCAAGCATTCAAAATTCATCATTTAACCAAGGTTATACAAGTATCTTAGTCTTAAAATAAGCATATACAAAATATAACATCATCCTAGTACATGCTATATAACCAAGTGATGTAAGAACTACCGAACCAGCTCCTGGATAGTGTGATGTCTTCGAGGTAATCTGATCTTTAACCAGCCAAAATGAAATCTACAAAACAACCATAATACACAGGTAAGCTTTTAGCTTAGTAAGTTCTTACAAAGTGAATCATTATTCAACATTAAGCGTTGTAACAACAATTAACATCAGAATGCAGAATTTTCCCTTCAATCAATCTTATGCTCTATCCAGTCATAAGTCTTCCTTAAATTATATTCTCATTCTCATCCCTAGACATGAGTCTTCCTTCAATCATAATCTCATTCTCTTCTCGAGACATGAGTCTTCCTTTAATCATAATCTCATTCTCATCTCGAGACATGAGTCTTCCATTTATACAAATTCTCATGCTCAACCCGAGACATGAGTCTTCCTTTTTATACATCAAATGTTTAAATTACATCCTCATCAAGTAATAATCACTAATTCAAATAGAAAATTTAGTTAACGAACTAACCGGATGAAATTGTAGTTCAAGTGAAACTTCAGGGACTATTCAACGATTTTCATCTTTCCACGATCTGTGACCCAATCTTGATCTATCACAAAATAATCAATTTTCCCATTAAATCATATAATTTAATCAATTTACACATATAAGTCCTTTTTCAAAAAATTATAAAATTACCCTTAAACTTTGCATTTCTATTCAATTTAGTCCTTTAACCTTAAACATGCAAAATAACCATTTCCAATTCAACTCATGCTAACCGAATACACTAGGGTACCCAACACATACATATAATTTATTTCACATCAAGTACATGTATTTTACCATGTTAATAATTTAATCCCCAAATCCTAAAATAATCAAAAATCACTTTACAAAATCAATCAATCTAACAATCAAACTTCCAAAACCATCATAAACTTCCAAGAATAAGCTCATTCATCAATGGAAAAGTATTTAACATTTGACAGATTCACAAATTAGTCCTTGGATTAGCTAGATTAAGCTAAAAACGGACGAGAATCGACTCACCAATTGAAGCTCAAAGCTTGGTCGAATGAACTCCCTTGCTTAACTTAGGGTTTCAGTTTTGAAGGTGAAGAAGAAGAAGAAAAATAATGAATTTCTACCTTTGTTTGTTTAAATGACTTAAATGATATAATTACCTATTTGCCCTTTTTAATTCTCATGAAATTTTAACCAAAAAAGAGGTCAAAACCATCCACTCACCCAGTAATGGTTTAATTATCATCCAAGAACTTTACCCTTCCTTTTAATTAACTTATAACACCTTTAATTAGTAGAACCAAACTTTTACACCTTTTACGATTTAATCCTTTTAACTTAATTAACTATCTAAATGATAAAATTTCTTAACCAAAATTTAATACGATGATAATGACATCATAAATATTAAATAATTAAAATTTATGACATAACTCGTTGGAGTTGTGATCTCAAAATTACTGTTTCGGACACCATTAAAAATCGGGCTGTTACACCCTTTGTCTCCGATTCACAACCACCATCCTTCGTTGTCACCTCGAGTGCACAGCACACCGTTGATCCATCCCTCCGCTCATCATCGCTATCGTCGACCCATCTTTTCACCTCCACGCGCCTTACTTCTCCCTCCCCCTCACGCAACCCCACGCAGATCTACCCCTTCCTCCTTTGCTCACATGATGACAGCGCCCAACCCCCTTCGCACATCGAGCATCATCGATCCGATCTCCTCTTTGACCTTTTTCCTTGTGCCACCACGCACAACCCAAAACTCATTGCCTCCATCCCCAGGTCTAAACCTTCGTCTCACCACCTGTCTCATAGCCACACGTCCCGTTAGTTCCTCTCCGGTCTCCTACCCTACACCGATCATCGACCGTCATCCTTCTACCTTCCACAGCCATCGCCAATGGCCAACCTTACCACCATTCGATTCATTCTTATTATTATTATTATTATTATTATTATTATTATTATTTTCTAATTTCTTTCATTTCAGTTTGTTTATAGGTTATTATCAATAATATTACTTTTAATGGTATAGTTGTGTTAGCTTATTGTTAGAATTAAATCTATTAGGTGTAGCCTATTTTTATTATTAGTCTTTCTATTTTTGTGTTTATTATTTTCAGTATTTGCTATGTTCGTATTGGATGAGTTGATCGAATCTTTTGATTGGTTGTTTAGTTTGGATTTGATATTTGTTGTGCGGTTTATTGGACTGAGAATATTGTGCTGAAATTTGATTATTCTATTTTATTTTAGGTACACAATGCAAAACCCACGAAGAAAGAGCAAGGTCCCCCGCCCATTCCAAGAAAAGAAAAGTCATTGGGACCTCCTCTTCATCCACTTATCATCCATTCCTTACATTCGATCACCCACCTCATGAGGAGCGGTTTCAATCTTTGGAAGCTAGAGAATTAGGCATGGGTAGGTTCATCGATTGGGACGCCCTTCAGATTATAGGCTTATTTGCACTGGTGCAGTCTCTTTTAGCTGGGATGCAATGAGAGCGGTTCTTCGCGATTATGGAGCCAACGTATACCAAGCTTACTTACAAGTTTTATTATACCCTTGCGCTCCATTCAGTGTCACCATCGGAGGACGACCCATGAGCCATATCATTTCGTCTTGGGGGTATCACTCGACACTTGAGTATTACGGATTTTGGTATTGCTCACGGCCTATCCGTTGATGATATCTTAGCATCGACCAAGTGCCCTTTCCTTTCACGAGAGATCCATCATTAGTCGTCTCATTACTGGTCGAAGATAACCAAGATTGATGTTCTATATAACTCGAGCCGGTGTAAGGCTCGGTGCCTCTCTCTAGCATTACACTACATCCACGCTATCCTAGCTCATACGTTGACTGGTCGAAAAGAGAGTATGATCGTTGTGGGCACTTTAGACGTATACTTCTTACGGAGCATGCACCGACGACATCCGATTGATTTAACCCACTTCATTGCCTAGTGTTACCGTAATCAAAGTGAGCGATCACGGAGAGGACCTCTCTGTATGGGTCCATATATCGCACGCTTGTCTCGTCACTTTGGCCTACTCAATACCCTTGAGCAGATTGGTACACTGACTTTGGTTGGGGACATGACACCATTAGGTTTAAATATTCTGAAACAGATGAGGATGGTTATTCGTCAGCATGGGCCCTTCTGTGATTAGTATGTGTTGGCACGAGAGACTTAGCAGCACAAGGATGACGAGCCTCTAGATGATGATCCACCACCGTCACCTTGACCCATTCTTAGTCCTACTCCTCCACAGCCTTCTATTGCTGCATCTACGCATTCAATCACACTCGACGATATTTATCGTACATAGTTGCAGCAGAATGAGAAGCTCGATCATCTCGAGCACAATCATGATCAGTCAGGACAACTTGGGAGCATCAACATGCTGTTGCATCAAATTCGTCAACATCTTCATATCTCTCATTTTGATGATGCACCGCACGACCAATTCCTAGTCCTACTCCTCCACAGCCTTCTACTGCATCTACGCATTCGATCACACTCGACGATATTTATCGTACATAGTTACAGCAGAATGAGAAGCTCAATCGTCTCGAGCGCAATCATGATCTATCAGGACAACATGGGAGCATCAACACACTGTTGCATCAGATTCGTCAACATTTTCGTATCTCTCATTCTGATGATGCACCGCAAAGCCCCACCGCCTCGCACGACGACGACCATTGATCTCATTTATTTCTAGTTGCTTTATTTATTTCTATTTTAAGTAGTACTTTTATTTTATTTCTGATCGTTCTTTTTTATTTGTGGGACCTCTTTAGTTTTATTTATTGTTTGAACTATACTATTATCATTTTCATTTTTATGGTTGTTTTATTCTAGTTGTTAACTCTCTCTCTTAATTATGTCTGTTTATTTTCTTCTTAGTTTGCTCAAAAAATTGCACTTCATTTAGACTCGCTACATTTCCAATTTTACCAATTAGACAAAATCATTCTAGTTTAGGGAAGTTTCAGTTACCTTCCTCCTTATGATATTGTGCAATTCTTATATCTGTTTGTACATTGAGGACAATGTACATCTTAAGTGTGAGGATATTGTGTATACTTGTGATAAAATCTCTGAATTATTTGTTGTGTTTAAGTAATTTTCTCATACCCCATTAAAGTGAATTTTTTTATTTGGAATTTTTATTTATGTTGTTTTGGATTAATTTGTGAATTTGTATGTATTGATTGATTTAATCTTTAAGACATGAGAGAGTCAAGCATGATAATTTATTTTTCAAAATTAAATATTTTATCTTATCTCCCTAAATTGAATTATTATCTTGAAATTTTGAATTTGTAGATTTGACATTAAAACCATAATTTTTTGTGAGCTTTTGAGCCTATAGAGCATATATTTTATTTTGTGCTCATGTTATTTTTGGTTGTGTGTATGTCGACTTGATTTGTTATTCTAGAACTTTGATTGTGCATGTTGAGACCACATTATTGATTTGATATACTGAGATGATTGAGACATTTAGGATTTAACCCCCATAACTTTTAAAAAGTTTACCTAATCAATTAACCCCTAGTGAACCCCATTGATCCTAACACCATTTTATTGATTAAACTGTAATATTAACCCATGACCTATATATATGTTATATATTTATCTTTTTTATTGACTCCCTTTTTGTCTAGATTTGATTTGGTTAAGTTGTCTAACTATGTTTCACTATTTAAATTGCTGAATTTTATTTTGTTTGAAAAAAGAAAAAAAGAAAAAAATTGAAAAAAATTGAAAAAAATTGAATTAAAAAAAGAAAAATAAAAAACTGTGTTTGAGCTAGAATCGTTAGTTCCATATACTATTGAAAAGCTCATGTTTGTTCTTTATTATTCATGTTGATGTATTTTCTTTCAATTTAGCAACTGATTGTTTTTTTCTCGTTTGATAACTTATCAACTCGATCTCGATTTTAATCAACTTTTATGACTTTTTTCATACTCTTAACCTAAGCCCCGTTACAACCCTTTTAAGACCTCTTGATTGATGTAATGGAGATTTGATTTTCAAGCAAGCCTATGGTAATGACATTTCCTGTTCGACTATTGAGTGCATATTTCATGAACCTTAAACACTTTGAGTGCTTTGAGTGAATCCTTTAGTAAGGATGCCAATTCTTATTGATTTCAAATTTAAGGTAATTATTTAGATAAGGGGAGACACCCATGTTGTTGTGCTTAAAACATTTTTTAACTTGGATTGCTTGTATTCTTTAGTGCCTTTTTGGTTGAATTTCCAATGCATGATTGTTTGTAAATTATCTTGAAACATTACTGATGAAAATAAAGAATTGAGAAAGTTAACTTGAATGTGGGTTGAGGATTTTTCTTGAGGACAAGTAAACGCTTAAGTGTGGGGATATTTGATAAGTACCAAAAGTAACATGTTTTATCATCATTCTTAATACGTTTTGGGATGATTGTTCGATTTTAACGGTGAATTTTATGCTCATAATCCTTTATATTCACGTTTTTATACTTAGGAGAGCATTTGAGAATGAAAAGAGAGAAAAATGATAAAAAAAAAACTAGACAAAAAGAGCATATTTTAGGAGCCACACAGGCTGTTGGAACGATGGAAATGTGCAAGTGTACACAATCATATTCAAGTAGAAAGTGACAAGTAAATGTCAAATATCGTACCCACAGGAATTGTGTTAGGAAAAATATTTATGAAATATTTAATCAGCAAATTGGTTAGGAAAAAGATAATAATTTGGAAGAGTATCAAACTAAACTAAAATTAATCTAAGTTAAAAAATAAGTTTAATTCTAATGCATGATTTCTATGTTTTAATCAATATGAAATAAACGTGTTAGGTTAATTGCTATAATTACTTAATTAAAACTAAATCATGTTCATGCCTGTTACGAAATAAATTCATGGCAACTTGATATCTTGCTAACTTATGAACAACATTACTTACAAAAATCAATTTATCTCTTGACAATATTCCTATGTCAATTCAACCGACTAAACTAATTTTTAATAAGTAAATGTGTTATGACACATACATACTTTATGAACTCAAAGTAATCTCTTGAACATACACACCTATGCCAATACGACTGATTAAATTAAAATTCACAAGTAAAGGATCAAGTGAAGTAACAACATACACCTATATTGAAACAATTTAATCACGAAAATCCTACAAGTTATGCAAGGCTATGTATCATTCAATACCATCACTAATTTAACCTTCAGCTTCCTTAGAAGATTAAATATACACAAATTAAATAGTGTGTCCATTAATCACAATTTCAACGTGCTTAAATGATTAATTCAGTACTTATATCATAAGGGTAATGCAATTATAATTTAGGCATGATAATATTTAATTAAACAAAACATCCAGGGCCTATAACAACATAAACACAATTCATGATTAAATCAAGCAATCAACACAGTCAACCCAACACTTAAAGAAATTTAAGCCATTTTAATTAAATAAATAATAACAATCATAATAGTATTCATCATAATAACAACAAAAATCTAAAAGAGAGAAAAATAATAGGATTAAATCTAGCGATGATAGCATTAGAAATAACACCTATTTTCTCCCTAAATTTGTGTATTATTTGTCTCTTTTGTATCATATTTAGCATGCATGTTAGGCATTTCATATTTAGTATTTATGTTTTCTAACTCATCTATGCTTGGTTTAAATTTTCATTATTTTATCCTCTTTTTGCACTAATGTTGACACATGCAGAATATGTTCACAACTGTCATCGCAGGGATCCATCTCAGGAGATCAATGCTAGAAAAAGTTTGAAGATGAAGCCACAAGTTAGCTTGGAATTGCAGCCAAAGATGTCGACGCATAAAAATATTTACTTTGTATAAGTGAATCCAAACTAGAAATACACCTGGAAGCACTAGCGCAGGAATTTCACACATTGTCGCTACAATTAAAGATTACAGATCGCGACTAGAGATGCGGCGACAATCTGCAAATCCATGAAGAACACACCAGATCTGCGTGTGTGGACAGCTGGAATTTAACTAACTTTGACAGCTGCAATTAGATCTGGATCTGAGAAGAGATGAGGTCTATCATTCTTAAAGCTTATAAATAGAAGGGAAAAGATGAAGAAAGATGATCAAGGAAAAAGAAATTAAATCTGCAATTACTTTGTGTTTTTGAAGTTTTATTAGAGATCGGTGAGCTGACTGAGCAGACGAGCAACAACTCTTGACGAGGAGTGCTTGGTGCAGGCACAAGAGGAGCGGCTAAGGAATAGTTCTAGTGGTCTAGGGATAGTAAGCTTTAATGTATTCGTAAACCCCTCTTTTATGCTGATGGATTATTATTGATACTTGAATGAATATGAGAATATCTTTCAATATTAGATTACTCTAATTTTTATTTAATCCTTTTCATCTATTTATTCTTGGATTCAATTGCATTAAACACGAAAGTGGAAGTGCAGTCTACCGACATCGAGAGATGCAGTGACAAATTGAGTTAACAAGCAAGTCAACGAGAGCTGCTTGGGATTGGAAGAGATTCTATCACTTGTTCTTAAACGCGCAGTGTTGCTTACATTGAGAGATGTGGTAATTGTGGGTACTTGAGTCTCGATTAAATAGAGGGCTGTGGTTGGTAAGATTTCATTGGAACCTCATTGTTGCGACAATTCATCTACACAATACCTTGTCGATGCATCTAGCATTGCAAATTAGTGAAGTTAGAAATCCACTCCAGTTCTTTGTACTTAATCATCATTTTACTTTTCTGCATTTAAATTTCAAAACCTTCAATAGCAATTTGTTTTACTTTCAGTTACAATTACAATTTTAACTATTTTAGTGTGCAGATCTGATTTAATTGCACTGATATCTTTACTCACATTATCTCTAATCGTAGTTTTAATTGCCTCAACATATAGACATCAAGAACCCATTCCATGTAGGATGGATCCGATAGAATTGTTCTATAAACTATACTTGCTTCAACGTGTATCCGCTTCCACAACTGTTGTGACGATACAGGTCGATCAAGTTTTGGCGCAAATGCCGGGGAATGACATTTGTTTGATGTTTACTATTGCAGTAGCAATTTTTTCTTACTTAACTCTTTGTTTTTACTAATCTATTTCACTTTCTTTTGTTGATTTTCTCTTATTATTATTTTTTAAAAAGTTGCATGTCCACAAGAAGAAATTCTAAGGATATTGTAAGCTTTGACCCAAAACTCGAGAGACAACTTAGATGGAGTTCCTCCAATACCACCACAACGAATAAATAATTTACTACTACCACTTCCACAAGAAGAACAAGTGCAAAACAGAACAATCAGGGACTTTTTTGTTCCTATCCTTGATGATTTACAACCAGGGGTTGTACAACCAGCTATACAAGCTGGAAATTTTGAGCTGAAATCGGTTATATTTCAAATGCTCAATTCAAATGGGCAATATGCGGGCCTACCTCATGAAGATGCACGAGAACATTTAAAATCATTTTTGCTTATTTGCGCATCTTTTGGCCAACATGGTGTCCCTGATGATGCCTTGAAAATGTAATTATTTCCTTATTCATTGCAGGGAAGAGCGAGGACATGGTTCTTGGGATTACTGGTTGGATCAATTACATCATGGACTGCGTTAGCAACGCAATTCATTTTACGTTTTAATCCGTCGACAATGAATGCAAGGTTGCGCAATGACATTATAACATATCATCAACTGGATGATGAGAACTTACATACAATATGGGAGTGTTATAAGACTCTACTTAGACGCTGCCTAATGCATGGAATTCAACAAGAGACTCAGATAGAGATCTTTTATAATGGTTGAATGCTCAGATAAGGAATCTTGTCGACGCATCTGCTAACAGTCCTTTGTTGGATTGCACCTACACTAAAGCTGTACGAATTCTAGAGAGAATTGCATAGAACGATTATCAATATCCAATCTCTCATTCTGCGCAGGTAAAAACTAATCCTGATGTTCTTGAATTAGATGCTATTTCTGCTTTGAGTGCGCAGGTATCCTCTTTGGCCAATGTTATATAGAATTTGAAGGGGACAAGTGATGTTGCCCCTATCCAAGTAGCCCAACAGATGATGTGCCGACATTTTCTTATGAAATTTGCGACGATAACCATAGTTATGAGGACTGTCCACAACATGCTGAAAATGCATTTTATGTCAACAACATTCGAGAAAATTCCTATGGTAACTCATACAACAACAGAGCTCAACAACCTTGGGGGAATCAAAATGAGTCTACATATAGATATGGAAATTCTTCAACTCAAGGAAGTTATAGACTAGGGAGTTACAATAATCATTAACAGCAGAATTTTAATCAGAATTCGTAGGTACATTCACATCTTGATCAATTACAGGTACATAGCTAGATGCAACCACAAAGGCGATTGCAGATGCAAGAATGCAATGCCACATATGTAAGGACAGCACCATCAACCACAACAGCAGTTTTCTCAACCAAGGTCAGACCCTATGGCTACTCTTGAGGCGCTGTTGCGAGAGCATATCACGCGAACTAAAGCAATAGTGCAAGGCAATTGGCTTCTAATCTAAGTACAAGGCCACCAGGTGCTCTACCTAGTAATACTGAGAACCCAACGCAAAAAGGGAAGGAGCATTGTAAGGTTATTATGCTACGAAGTGGAAAGCAAACAGTTGAACCAAGCAGACATTCCGACCAAGAACATGTTGATGCATCCGCATCAACGCAAGAAAGAGAAGTTGTAGCTAAAGGAAAGAAAACAGAAATAAATGAGGAAGAGCCAACTGTAGTGACATCTATGCCTACTATTTGCCCAGCAAAAATGTCGACGCAACTGCCTGTGTCGATGCAACCGGTTATTCCATCACAACCTACGACAGTATACCTTTTCCATTTCCGCAAAGATTTAAAGAGAAAAACTATGATAAGGACTATCAAAAGTTTGTTTCCACTTTGAAACAATTATATATTAACATACCTCTTATAGATACTCTTGTTCAGATTCCCAGTTATAGGAAATTTATAAAAGAGCTATTATCAAAGAAGAAGAAATTGTTCGAAATCGAGATGATTGCGCTCACAGAGGGGTACAGTGCTATGTTAACTAACAAATTGCCACCAAAAATGAAAGATCCTGGCAGTTTCACAATCCAATGTTCCATTAGAAATCATTATCTAGGTAAAGCTTTATGTTATTTGGGAACTAGTATTAATCTCATGCCTTTGTCTACATTCAGGAAATTAAGAATAGGATCAATGAAGTCCACTACGGTGACATTACAACTTGAGGATAGATCTCTAGCGCAACCTGAAGGCCAAATAAAAGATGTCCTTGTACAAGTAGATAAGCTTATGTTCCCAATCGATTTCATAATCCTTGACTGCGAGGCAAACAAGAAAGTGCCCATCATCTTGAGGCAACCAGTTTTGGCAACGGGACGCACTCTTATTAACGTTTTCAAGGGTGAGCTTGTTATGCTTAATAACGATGAACATGTTACCTTCAGTGTGTTAGAAGCATCTCCGTCGAGAAGTAAGGAGCAATGTCACCATATTGATGTGCTGGACGAGTTAATCTTGGAAGAATTTACTGAACGAAGTTCAGTATTTTTAGATGAAGATGTGGCGACATACGTTGATGAAATCCTAATTGGATGTGACCACAATGCTGAGGTTAGCAGTTGTGAGCTGAGATAGAATTAGCAGTTGGAATCTTTGGATCTGTCTAATAGGATGATCCCTATGTTTAAACTGTCAATTGAACAAGCTCCTACCTTGGATTTGAAGCCATTGCCGACGCATTTATGTCTTTCTGGGTGACAATGACACGTTACCTGTAATTGTCAGCGCAACCCTCGATGCAACATAAGAAGAGAAGCTCATCGTAATTTTGAAGGAGAAAAAAAGAGCTATAGCCTGGAGCATTGCAGATATAAGAGGAATCAGTCTCTTTTTTTGCATGCACAAAATCAGGTTGGAAGATGAAGGGAAGCAATCCATTGAGCAACAGCGACGACTCAATGAAAAGATGAAAGAAGTAATGAAGAAGGAGATTATCAAGTGGCTAGATGCGGGCATCATCTACCCCATTTCTGATAGCAATTGGGTGAGCCCTGTCAATGTGTGCCCAAGAAGAGTGGTTTCATAGTTATGAGTAATGATAAGAATGAGTTGATCCCTACTCGCATTGCAACTGGCTGGCGAGTATACATGGATTATCGTCGACTCAATGCAGCCACAAAGAAGGATCACTTCCTACTACCGTTCATTAACCAGATGCTAGATAGGCTAGCTGGTAAAGCTTCTTATTGTTTCCTAGATGGCTACTCTAGATACAATCAAATTGCCATTGTGTCGGAAGATCAAGCAAACACTACGTTCACATGCCCATTTGGAACCTTTGCATTCCGACGTATACCTTTTGGATTGTGCAATACACCAGCCACATTCCAGAGGTGAATGATGGATATCTTCTCGAACATGATCAAGGATTCTTTAGAGGTATTCATGGACGATTTTTCGGTCTATGGGCAAACTTTTGACCAATGCGCTAACAACCTGGCGAAAGTTCTAAAGAGATGCGAGGACACAAATCTAGTTCTGAATTGGGAAAAATGACACAAATCTAGTTTTGACCAATGCGCTAACAACCTGGCGAAAGTTCTAATGAGATTTATTCAAGATTTTTCCAAGATTGTTAAATCATTATGCTCATTACTAGAGCATTATAAAAAGTTTATGTTTGATGACTCCTGTTTGGACGTATTCATCACAATAAAGAAGTAGCTGGTACAAGCTCCAATTGTCGTCGCACCGGATTGGACACAACCGTTTGAATTAATGTGTGACGCAAGTGATTATGTTGTAGGAGCTGTGCTAGGTCAACACAAAGAAAAGGTATTTCATTTTATATATTATGCTAGTAAAACTATAACTGAAGCGCAGGTAAATTATACAACTATTGAAAAGGAATTGCTAGCAGTAGTGTTTGCATTTGACAAATTTCATTCATATCTTGTCGCTGCAAAAGTTATTGTTTACACAGATCATTCTGCATTGAAATACCTTTTTACAAAGAAAGACACTAAACCAAGATTGATACGATGGATCCTACTCTTACAAGAGTTTGATGTTGAAATTAAGGATAGAAAAGGATTCGAGAATCAAGTAGCTGACCACTTATCTCAACTGGAAGTTGGAAGTGAATATGAGAATAAAATCCAAATTGTCGATGCATTTTTAGACGAGCAACTATTCTTTTTCGAGGCATCACCCTGGTATGCTGATGTTGTCAACTATCTTGTGTGTGGAAAGCTACCTTTGAGTACTGTTGGTCATAAGAAAATTAGATTTTTGCGTAACGCTGTGAAGTACCATTGGAATGAGCCATACCTATTCAAGGTATGCATCGATAACATTATTCGTCGCTGTGTTCCTGAAAAAGAAATGACTTCCATTTTGAGACATTATCATGATGCTTCTTATGGAGGCCATTTTTATAGTGCAAGGACTACTGTAAAGGTCCTACAATCAGGATTCTATTGGCCCACATTGTTTCGAGATGCCAATAACTTTGCACAACAATGCGATCGATGTCAACGCACTGGCTCAATATCTCGACACAACGAGATGCTCCAACAGTCGATTATGGAAATGGAGTTATTTGACGTTTGGGGTATAAATCCATGAGGCCATTTCCAAATTCTTTTAGGAATGTGTATATCCTGGTTGCTATTGATTATGTATCAAAGTGGATCGAAGCAATCGCGGTGCCAAAAGATGATGCTCGAACTGTGTTGAAGTTCTTCCACACATACATCCTTATGAGATTTGGCACACCTAGGGCATTAATAAGTGATCAAGGTACTCACTTTCACAACAATCAAGTAGTGACAGTTTTGAGAAGATATGGTGTGAAGCATCGCATGGCCACAACATACCATCCACAAACAAATGACCAAGTGAAGGTATCCAATCGGCAGATTAAAAGTATCCTTGAAAAGGTGGTAACTCATCTAGGAGGGATTAGTTTTCGTGGCTACATGATGCATTGTGGGCGCTTCACACCGCATATAAAACCCCGTTGGGGATGTCGCCATATCAACTAGTGTTTGGTAAGTAATGTCACCTGCCAGTTGAGTTTGAGCATAGAGCCATGTGGGCAATCAAATGGGTGAATTTGGACTATGATGCTATTGGAAGGAAAAGATTATTGGACATTACTGAACTGGAAGAAATATGCTGCAATGCCTATGAGAAATGTCACAATATATAAAGAAAAGACCAAGAGATAGCACGACAATATCATCTTGCGTCGAAAATTTAGCCCTGGTCAATTAGTACTTTTATTTAATTCACGTTTAAAACTGCATCCAGGTAAATTGCGTTCAAGATGGTCAGTCCCTTTTAAGGTTGTCGAAGCATTCTAGAACAGTGCGGTGACGATTGAAAATCTGAAAATGGGCAATAGTTCAAGTTGAATGGCCAACATATGAAGCATTATGTGAACCCAAAAGTTAAAGAACCAAACGAGACCATCGATTTGGTTACATTTAAATAATGTCAACGCATTTTACATTTCTTTTTATCTTGTCACTCTTATTTGTTTCCTTTTTAATTTTATGCAGGAATAAAAATCGTCTTTTTGTGGATACATCACAAGCGCAACTTGTCGATGCATTCTGTGATGACTCAGCAAAGCTTTTTCGGTAAGAATCGCACCGATTGATTTCTCTCTTTTCCCAGCCATTTGATCAATCAAAAGGGTACAATCTGTAGCCTAACATTTATTGGCTGCAGACATAACGTTTTCCCATGATCTTTGCAATAATCACGACTCTTGCCATTGAAAGGTTATAAAACTCTTCTCTGTTGACTTCTTCTTTCCATTCACAATCGTCATTGTTGCTGCAACTCATTTTCTTTGTTATTTTCATTCTTAATCTCACAAGTTTATTTTTTTTTCTGCAAGTTTCTTTTAACCTTTTTACTGAGTTATTATGGCAAAAATAAGAGGTGCGAAAACACTTTCTAAAACCCCAAAAACTTTTACAATCGTGGCTCGGTCCACTGAACAACTTCCACCAAAGGAGTCGATCCTATTCCTGTCTAAAGCGACCAAGGACCGCTACAATGATGTGATGTTGAAACGCAACTGCCACCCAAAGTAGGGTCTCCAACTATCCCCACATCAAACTTTGGGAAAGCAAATCGTATGAACAATCAGTCGGATGGGCTGGGAACTCTTTTGCGACCACCCAGCCTGATATTCCCCTACAATGGTAAGGGAATTTTTTGCTAATCTTGTAGATTTCGAGCAAGAATTTGTCTTTGTAAGAGAAGGCTTGGTACCATAAAGTGCTGTCCATATCAACGTTCTATTTCGGATTCTTGAGAAGGTAGATGACCATACTCCATTTTTGGAAAAGCTAGACGATGAAGGAACTGACAAGGTACTGAGAGACCTCTTCGTTGATGGTGTCGTTTGGACGGGCACTGGGCCACACAACTTTACCATGCACCATCGTTATCTGATAACCTATAGTAAGGTGTGGTTCCACTTTATCAATAGTCGCATCCTACCTTCTATACACAGCATAACGGTGACATTAGATCGCATGTCCATTCAAAGGACCGTCACATCGATGTTGGTGAAATCCTCTACGACCAAATTGCTGAGGCAGCATCCAAGCAAACAGGTATCTACCTTTCCCTTCCTTAATAATGCTGCAGTGTAAATCAAGGGGGATTATACCCCGAGATAGTAAGGAAGTATTGGATAACAAGAGCCTTATCAATAATATCTCCGTTGAAAGAATGACGAGAGGCCAAGAGACGCCATTGATGAAGGAAATACCTAAGAAGAAGGACAAGGGAAGGGGAAGAAGAAGGAAAAATAGGCTGATGAGCCCACAGACCCTCAATTGAGGAAGAAATTGGCTGCAATGGAAGTAAATATTGATCGCATCGACATGTGCCAAATTCGTATTGTCAGTGCATTGGAAGAGATGGACTACGGAAAAAATCTATTTTATGTGTACACCAGAATATGGAAGAAATCTATTGTTGACGCATTGAGAAGAATGAGTCCAAATCTACTGCATGAGTTCCTAGTCTTTGCACCCATTGTTAGGGAAGCTCCCTCATCTTCCGAACAGCCTACTCCTGATGGTAGGCCTCCACATGTCTCCTCTCCAACGAGAATCCACATTTCAGATGACGAGGAGCATGAGGGGCATTCTAATGCTATGGAAGATTGCTTCAGAACTATAGCTAGCTTGTTCGATGAAGAGTTCTCAAATAGCCTTGGGGCTAATATGGCAGAGCAAGTAGCTATGGTTGAGGAGGTGACTACCCCGATTGTATCTATGGGTGTATACACAAAGGAAGGCGCTAACAAGACCCCTACTGAGCAGAGACAGCCTGGGGAAGAGAAAGCAGAACAAGAAAAAGGTCATGAGAAAGAGGAGGAAAAGAAAGAAGATGAATAAAGGAAGGACCCTACAGAAGAGCAGGAAGAAAAGCAAGACGATGCCCCAACAAATATCACTGAGGATATTGTCGAAGCACCCGTAAGTGTGGGGGCATCTAGTGACGACATGGCTCCACTTGATGCGAGCCAGGCTGAGGCAGTTACTAGTAGCACAGAGGAATTCAATCCTCTTGCCATTGTGCTATATGTGGCACCGCTAGCTGAAATCCACCCATCAGATTTGACAATCAATGAGGCTGCCACCCAACTAGCTGATGAGGAGCAATCTGTCGATCTGGTTGGTTCGAAGGATAAGAAGAGGAAGCGCAAGGATAAAAAGAAGAAACACAAGGAAGAAGGAGAGCGCCCAAGGAAGAAGAAAAAGAAAACCAAAGCATCCACTGCATCGGCTACTCAATAATAAGTTAGTTTTACTTTTCAGTAGTATGCATTTTATTTAGTTGTCATTGCATTTTCATTTGTCACTGCATTTCATTTGTTAGTACATTTTCATTGTAGTTGTATTTCCATTCTTATTTGTATAATATTGTCAGTGCATTGGAGATAATGCAGACATTAAGTTTGGGGGGGATATTGTGTGAAATGGAAATGTAATTGCACCCACATGTTTGAATTTTACTTGTTTTTTGGTTAATGAAAAGTATGCAAATTTTCAACAAAAAATATGACCATAATTTTTATTTTATGCGTAATTCTTGAATTATTTGGGATGTTGATGCATGAATTGGATGAATATGAATGAATATTGAACCTTTTATTTGTGGATGAATGATTGGAAATGCATCGGTAATGAATGGATGGTATCAATCTTTGAGATTTGAACTGACTTGCCAATTACATCGACATTGTTATAATAAAAGACACTCCAATGTGAGTGCATTATGACTTGTTAAGGGAGAACACTCTGCTGCATGTGTTCAAAAAATCATCTAGCCAAAGGCTGTCACTGGAAGAGTGTGTGTCAGCGCAATTACATACCTCCTGAGGGTTTGTTGCACCCCATCGTTACTACCCAAGAACAAAAGGTAGGTAATGCAATGACATCTCTCAGTCACTTATAAAAAAAATTTACAAAAAAAAAGAAAAAGAAGGAAGAATAAAAGAGAAAAGAAGAGAAATATAATGCAATAAATGTTGTATTGGTTAAGGAAGGATTAAGATTCAAAGCATGTTACTAACATTAGTGAAGTTGCAGTTTTAATTATTCATGCCTATAAATTGTCGACACATTATTCTATCATGTGAATACAATATATATATTAGAATTTCAGATAATTTAAGTTGCTAGAATAATGATTGCGATGACATATTTGATTGTGAAGTTTGCTAATTTTTGTTTACTTAAGGACAAGTAAAAATTCAACTTTGGGGGTATGATACAATTAGAAATGACACATATTTTCTCCCCAAATTTATGTATTATTTGTCTCTTTTATACCATATTTAGCATGCATGTTAGGCGAGTCAACTTGACTGCTTAAGTACCAAGCTCTTTCAATGTTCAATCTTAGGCATGTACATATTTATTACCACACTCTTATTTTTCTAAGTTGTTCAATTATTATATTCAACCTCTTAATTTATTATGCAGGAATTAAAAACTAAGCTAATGATCTAATCCTAAATTCATTTAAGAATTAAAGACTGAAAATAAAATAACAGAAATTAAAGAAAGACAAGTTTCCCCCTTTTATTTATGTTCAGACCCTCTAGACTTTGACTCTTCTTTTGCTTCATAGTCCCTATTGTTGCTCGAGTCACCATGCTCCTTCTTCACCATTGGAGTCCATGGTTCAATTTAATCTTATTTAATTGTTATGTAAATTCTTAAAACATGTAGTTCATATTATATTATGAATGAATGATGTTATTAAGTGTGAAAAGAGAAAATTGTGGAAATGAATCACTTAATGTCTGTCAGTTTAACTGGCTAGTGCTGGGTACACATTTTTTGGTTTATCTGACTAGTGTTGGGCGCAAAATCATTGGTTAATCCAACTAGAGCTAGGCTCACTTATTGCGGTTTATCTACTAGGCAGTGGGTACCAAGAATTGACGGCAAAATCATTGGATAAAACAACTAGAGCTAGGCTCACTTATTGCGGTTTATCTGCTAGGCACTAGGTGCCAGGAATTGTCGGGATAATTGTTGGTTAATCCAACTAGAGTTGGGCTCATTATTAATACTGCCGGTTTATCCAACTAGCATTGGGCACAAATTCTATTGCAGTTTATTCGCTAGGAACCGGTTGCCATGAATTGACGGAACTATACATTGGAATTGGATGAGATTTTAGAGAAGGTTGGTTAAAAGGTACCATTGTGTAAGAACTATGAATATATATACTTATGTTTATAGTTGATTAATTTGAGATAGTTGATAAATTTGAAATTATAGGTATATATATATATGGATTATATATATAAATGGAATCTTGCTAATGTAAATTAATTTCTCATGGTTTCAGATTAGATTATTAGTAGATTTGGACTCGGCATCTCAGTAAAAATCCTGTACTCAAAGTCGGTGAAGTCCTCTTTTCATTTTTGGGCATGGACCTTGGATGAATTAGACGTCTAGAAACCTTTAAGTGATGTATAGCTATGAATACGACTCATATGGAGGTTGGTTTGAAATATTGTGGATAATATAATGATCTTTGTTAATTTTCTTGCTTTGTGAATATTTAAATGTAATGTGATGAAATGATGTGATATATACATGAATTTGAATAGTTAATCTCCTGTGAATAATTGAGTTGTGAGTTTGGTTGATTTGTATGCTTAAAATGTTTGTTAAAGTAGAATTAAAATAGGTAAGATGTTAATGTGGTTAATAATGTTGGAATGATGCATAATGATGTATCACATATCTTTATGTTAGGTATTCAAAGTCATGTTGATATATAAATGGCAGGTTTAGTTATTGCACTTATCCATGAAATGTGTTAGGATTGTTAGCCTAGGTATGGGTACATTTTAAAAACCATATTGGTTAGGTACAAGTAAGGTGTTTATGAATTGTTTTGATGCTTAGAATATATCTTGAAACATAGGAAGTTGCTTCATTTGCATGTTATCTTGTTGAACAATTTAGGGTGAGGAAATAACTTATTTAGGAAGCAATTTAGGTACACACGACCAGTGACACGGGCTGTCACACGGTCATGTGCCATGTTAAGGTGCAGTGTAGGTCACACAGGCTAGGACACGACCGTGTGGCCCAATTTCGTATAGGAACACGGTCCCACACACGGGCATGTGGTGCAAGACAGTATAGACCCACGGCTTGTCATACGGTCTGTGCCACAATCGTGTGGCTGTTTTCTAGGTATAAACATGGCCAAGAGTAGAGGCGTGTGTGTGAGGATACACGGGCATGTGTTTGAGACATACGACCATGTGCCCTATTTTGAGAAAGATTTTATGTTGCTTCTAAAAGTTTTAAAGTTGTTTGAAATTAATCCTTGATTGATTATAATGCTTGCATATGACATGTATGATTTAAATTGTGTTAATATGCATGTTTATTAGTATGATTCTATATGTCTACATTAATGGCTTAAATGGAAATCAATAGTTGTTAGAAGTTCATTAATGATCGTAAAATTTCTCGTAATACTCCGAGACCTTAATTCGGCGACGGTTACGAGTTAAGGGTGTTACATTTATTTTAAAAACAAAAATGGAGTCATCACCAATCCTTTTTAATTAGATGTGAGTAGATCACCTCGAAATATATTTAAAATAATTAAAATGATAAATTTGGTCTTCGAAATAAAAAATGGGTTCGGGAGTCGGTTAAGCATGAGGAAGGATTAGCACCCTCATACGTCCAAAATTGGTACGTAGTTGATTATTTAATGCCTTAGTATTCAAAAATCGAGAACTCAAGGAGAATTTAAAATGCAATCCTTAAACATGTAAATGGTATGTTTTGATGACATTTGCAAATTAAATTTCGCAAAAACGGCCTTTTATTTCGAGTCAATTGAGAAGGAAAGTCATGTCTCGTAAGTTAAGGGCATAACATCTCAGATCCTCGTAAATAGAGATCATTTATTGGTTAATTACTATCCAAATTTTATACATATTTCAATTTTAAATAGAATATTCAATTACATAGGTTCGAAGAGGAAACCATACCCCGTGACTTGGGATACAATTTTCTTAAGTCCCCTAAATAAAGAACATTGCCTTGGTTTTTAAAAATTACATACATATTGCGCGAAAATCGGATACAACATTTCAATATGACATGCAATTGATTTATTCAAGCTTTATAAAAATGAATGAAGTAAAAAATGAAGTAAACTAACCACATAAAAAATAACATAATATTATAGTAAATAATAATGCAATAATAGAAATGATAATAAAAACACAGCAATAATAAAATAATAAAAATAACAAAGAATATAATAAAATGGCATGGTAGCAAGATAAAGTGATAAATAAAATACAAAAGCTAAAGTAAAAACAAAACATAAAGAACTAAAATATAAATTAAAGAACTTAAAAAACAAAATATACATTAAATATGATATAAAATAATAAAATAAAAAGCTAAATAAAATAAATAAAGCAAAATAATGATATAAAAATAAAAAAATTACAGTAAATTGCAAAAGAAAACAGAAAAGAAAGGGCTAAATTAAATAAAAAAAAGACTAAATTGAAACTACAATAAAGTTAAAGGCATAAATTAAAACAGAGTACAAAGGATCAAATTGAAATAAAATAAAAATCACAAGGATTGAAAGGATAAAAATCCCAATCTTCTGGCACTTGTTATTCCTCACAAGAGGTCAATAGCCAAAGGACTAAGTTGCAAAGAAAACAAAATTAACGAGAAAAAATAAAATAAAATAAAATGACTAAATTAAAAACAAGGCCAAAAGCGGAAGGCCCGAAAGAGTAAATAAACCCTCTCCTCAAAAACACGCGGATCCTAAGGGATCTGGGTCGGGTCCTCGGACCAACGGTAAATGGTGACGTTTAGAGGCTAATGTAGTTAAGCCCGAAATGGCGTCGTATAATGGTCTTATACTGATTTAAGGGACTAAATTAAAAGTCCATAGAATGCAGAGGGATCGATATGGAAAATCGACCCTTCGCTCGAAAACACGTGGACCTGAGGTGGATTCGAGTCAATTTCGGGTATGCATCGAGACGACGTCGTTTTTGGGCTTATGAATTAAGCCCAAAACAACCTCATACCAGGCCCCTATTTAAGTCAGATTCTTTTTAAAAAAATTCATTTCTTTCTTCTTTTCTCAAAAAAAAAACTTCCCCTTTTTTATTTTTTCTCACAAGGGGTTCCCTTTGGCCGGCCCTAGGGTCCAATGAAGCACCGTCATGACCACTGGTCATCGGCGACAGTGATCGCCGCCTATTATGGCCAAAATCCCAAAAAAAAAAATTCTTGATCCTTTCGAACCTTGGATTCCAGATTTGGCGTTATATTTCTCAAAAACCAAACCCATGTTTGAAAAAAAAGGAATAAAAGCTTTCAATTTTAAGAAAAACCTTTCGGCTTCCTCCGATGAGTCCCACATGAAACCAGATGGGTGTTCGAAGGCTTATTATCCTAAAAAGGAGCCATCTTTCCTCGAAGACAACAGCCTTGTTTGGTTATGGTAGCAGAAGATGAAGAAGGTCTAGGTAAAAAACCCTAAACTTATTTTATATTAATATATATTTTAGTTTCGAAGAAAATATACCTTGAAACTTTCTCTTTGATTTCTTCTGTGTGTAAACATTTACATAGGATTTGTGCGATTTTTATAGCAACAAATTACAATTTTTGTACATTTTTCTATTATGTTCTGTCCTTTCTTTGTTTTCTATTTGCCAGTACGTCGATGTGGTAACGCATGATGGTGTGCATGCTGATGTGGTGAGGGTCGACGTGGCAAGGAGTGGCAGCTATCGTGCCATGAACAGCAGCAGTTGTTTTTTATTAAGGTTTTAGGGTTTTTTTAAGTTTGGGCTTTTAGATTGGGTTAGGGTTAGTACTTTAGGTTTGTAGGCTTTTGGGTAAATTGGGCTTGTAATTTGGGTTAATGGTTTCTTTGTATGTTTTTTTTTTGTAAATGGACTTTTTAATTTTAAAACTTGGTTCCTTGTTTATTTGGGTTGGAAAAAATTGGTCTCTTACAACTGCCCCTCTTTCCTCATTATCGTGTAACGAGAATGGAGCAAAGACTCCAAGAAAGACTAATTGTAACAGCCCAATTTTTAGTGGTATCGAAAGCAGGGGTTTCGGGACCATAGCTCCGACGAGTCGAGTCATAAATATTAGCTATTTAATATTAGTGATGTCATCAACATCGTATTGAGTTTTGGGTATGAAATTTTATCGTTTAAATAGGTAAATGAATAGAAAGGACTAAATCGTAATAGGTGCAAAAGTAGAGATGATGATTGGAAGGACCAAATGAGCAAATTGACCTAAGGCACTTTAGTGGGTGGATTAGCATGATTTATATTGGTTATAAATAGGTTTAATTCAGATTAAAAATGAAAGTCTTAATATTTACAAAATTGCCATTGACTATATATATAAATTAAAATAGAAAAAATGAAGAAATTCATTATTTTTTCATCTTCTCCACAGCAAAGAAGAGAAAAGCTAGGGTTTACACATTCAATCTTTGAGCTTTGATTTGAGTAAGTAAACCTTGATCATTTTAGTAATTTTTATGTTTTTGAGTCCGTATTAGCTTAATCTAGCTTAAGCAAGGACTACTTTGTGAATCTGTCAAATGTTATGAAACTTGTCATTGTTGAAAATGCTTGTTCTTGAAAGTTTTTGAAATATTTGAGTGTTTGATGCTTAGGTTAATTCTTTTTGTAAAGGGATTTTGATGAAATTAGGGTTTAAAGACCAAAATGTGAAAGTAATGAAATTACAAGTATTGTTATGCAAATAAATGTGTGAAGGGGTTGAATGGACACCCTAGAGAATTCGGGTATGGTTGGTTGTGTGAGATAATGGTTATTTTGCATGTTTTGTGTTGAAAGTACTAGATTGAATAAAAGGAAACTATTAGGGGTAAAATAGTAATTTTCCAAAAAGGACTAAATTGTGTTGAATGACTAAATTATGTGACTTAATGTGAGAATTGAATAATTTGTGAATGTAGACTACGATCGTGCTATAGATCGCGAAAAAGGGAAATTTGTAGATTAGTCCCTGCAATCTTTCCTAAACTGCAATCGAGTCCTGTAAGTTCGTAATGTAAATCTTACTTAATATTCCTTGGATATATACAATGTCAATGTTCAGCAAATCGAAAGCATTTGATATTGAAGATGATTGAAGAAATGAGACGAAAGAGATAGTAGGCTTTATGCCGTTGAAATAGTACCGACGTGATGGTTGGGGTACCAAATATGTTGCGAGTCCTCGATAGCTCAGGTGAGTAGCATCGTGACTCGAGAAAGAGATATGGATCCTAAATGGATTATAAGCCCTACGATGGCTAAGACTATGCTTTATGCATAATCTCGACAGCTCGTGTAAGCAGTATCGTTAGGGAATAGTTTATAGTACAGATAGGCACCGTACCGATGGTTGGGGTACCGCATATGTTACGAGTCCTGGATAGCTCGGGTGAGCAGCATCGGGTACTGGTAACTGAAAGTTATGGATAGGAAAGTTGTAAATAACTCAAAGAGTAATAGAATTATGTTGGCTCAATGGAGTCATTGTTGCTTATTAAAATGTCTGGTAACTCCTTAGACTATCAAACTTCCTAAGCTATGAAGCTTACCACAGTTACTGTTGTTGTTTTGTACATCATTTGCTGACTGAAGATCAGATCATCGTCATCTCTTTGAAGTCACACTATCGTAGAGTTTGTAAGTAGTTTTTGCATCACTAGGTCTTATGGCATGTACTAGGATGATATTAACTTTTGTTGATGTATTAAAAAAGTTGAAATCTTACTATGCTGAATGTGTGTATGCATGAAGTACAATTTAGATGTTTAAACTTAAGATGCTTTGTAATGACTTAGAAATTATGTATGTTATGTGAAGGCCTAATACATAATTTGTGTTGAAGATGTTTGAGATGTTAAACTTATGTCTTGGCATAATTCTTGAGATTTTTCATACTAGTTCTGGTAGAATTTATGCATGTATCGGTAGAACTACAGGGTAGGAGAGAGGTTGTTCTTTGACTTGAGCTGTATCGGTAGTTGAATTTCAAGTATCTGTAGTTATTAGTATTGATGTATCGGGAGTTTGTATGCTTATATCGGTAGAAGTTGCAGGGTGAGAATTTTAGCTCTCTGGAGTTTTTAGTATCGGTAGATGCACGACTTGTAACGGTAGAAATCATACTTGCATCGGTAGAGCTAGCACAAGTACCGGTAGAAATCTGCACAGTTTATCAATTATTCACGGACTTAGCTACTACTGATACTTGACCATCAGGTACCGGTAGAAGTCTCCTAAAATATTGGAAATGCCAATTTTACCCTTATTTAATCGTGTTTATGATTAAATGTCGATATATAACGTGAGAAGTGAATTTCTTATTAAATAAAGTTGATTATTAAGATATTTAAAGATGAATAGTGTTAAATGAATAAAAAAACATCGGAATCCTAATCAGCAATGGTATTCGAGTTTTGGGTGTTATTTAGTGGTTTCAGAGCTTTTAGTTTAGCCATTTTTTGGACAGTTATGATTGTATTAAATGATTTCGTAGTACATGTCGTATGAACCTATGATAGTGTGATATAGATTAATTCGGTCTAACCATAGTTTTTGCAGATAAAAGTAAAGATGCTTGAATATGAAAGAGATGAGACTAATGAAGTAAACAACAATGACCCGACAAGTGATTCCGAGGCTAGTCATGGGGCCCCTATCTTGTCAATGATAGAAAACGAAGCTAAAAACATGTTCTTCGGCTTAATGGGACAGTGGTTCTTGAAATTTATGCAGAATAATCGAATGGCGCCACCACCTCCACCCCTAGTTGCACAGCCTGTTGCCTGACCTGCGGCACCTCTTGTAATGCCTTCACCTTCTCCGGTAATAGAATAGAGGTGTCATATTCCGATAGATAAGGTAAGAAAGTATGGGGCAGAAGAATTTCACAGAAATGCTGAGGATGATCCATCTAGGGCTAAGTATTGGTTGGAAAACATCGTGAGGGTACTGAATGAAATGGCTTGTCTGCCCGAAGATTACGTGAGGTGTGTTGTTTTGTTGATAAAAGACGAAGCTTATAATTGGTGGGCAATGATCGTAGCAGTGATACCGAAAAACGAGGTTACTTGGGAATCTTTCCAAATAGAGTTTAAAAAGAAGTATGTCAGCAAGAGATATCTGGATAAGAAGAAGAAAGAATTCTTGGAGTTGAGACAGGGAAATAAGACTATGGCAGAATATGAACAGGAGTTTGTATTTCTCAGCAAGTATGCACGAGAGATCGTACCCACAAATGAGGCTATGTGTGTCTGTTTTGAAGATGATTTGAGTGATGAGATAAAGATAATGGTAAGTGGTTCAGAAATTCAACCATTTGTCATTTTGGTAGATAGAGCACAGAAAATGGAAGAAGTATACAACAAGAAGAAATAGAAAGAGAAGAGACTTTGAGATTTTGGGAAGAAAAATCCCACCAAAACCTTTTCAATGCCACCACCGAAGAAATTCAAAGACAATGAAGTCTGAGGAGCAATCCCTTCTGCCTTTCTAAGTAGAAGCCGATCGGGACCACTAGAATCCAGATTTAAAAATCGACCGACTGACAGTGTGGCTAGTGTTCGCAACATGCAAAAATTGGTGTACGAGCATTGTAAAAGAATTTATTCGAGTGAATGTCAGTTAGTTAAAGTAGCCTGCTTTACATGTGGAAATACCGGCCACTTCATGCGAAATTTTTCGATGAACTCGGAAGCAAAGGAAGATCGAAGTGTTAACCCTCCGGTTACACTGTAGAAAGGCAGACACCCGGGGCAGAGTAGCGATACAGGTAGAAATTGAAATGAACATAGAGATAGTAGGAGCAGGTCAGAAGCTCGAGCACCTACACGGACTTACGTCATCCGAGCTAAAGAGAGGCTATCGCTCCTGATGTTGTAACTGGTATATTCTATCTTTTTAATGACATTGTATGTGCTTTGATTGACCCAGGGTCAACTCATTCGTATATTTGCACTACCTTAGCTACTGATAAGAAATTTTTAGTTGAATCGACTGAATTTGATGTGCAAGACACAAACCCATTGGGTCATAGTGTCATTGTCAACTTGATATGTCGTAAATCTCCACTGAAAGTTTAGGGCTGTGAATTTTCTACCGATCTAATGCTATTTTCGTCCACTGAGTTTGATGTGATCTTGGGTATGGATTGGTTATTTGAGCATAATGCACTAGTAAATTGCAAGAAAAGACAAATTAGTTTGAAATGTTCGACAGGTGAGGTAATTACAGTGGAGTCTAGTAGATTAAATAGTGAAACCCGAGTGATTTTAGCTATATCAGCACAGAAGATGGTTCACAGAGGTTGTACAGCATTCTTGGCATACATACTTGGTACACGGGGTTCAGTACAGAATTGGATCAGGTACCAGTTGTTAAAGAGTATACAGATGTGTTTCCAGAAGAATTATCGGGTTTGCCGCCAGTTAGAGAGGTAGAGTTTAGTATTGATTTATTACCTGGTACTGCTCCGATCGTTATTCCACCATACAGAATGGCATCGACCGAATTGAAAGAGTTGAAAGCTTAGCTGCAATAATTATTAAACAGAGGGTTCATACGACCCAGTGTATCACCTTGGGGTGCGCCCGTATTATTCGTGCAAAAGAAGGATGAATCGATGTAGATGTTTATAGATTATAGGCAGCTAAATAAGGTGATAATCAAGAACAAGTTTCCGTTGCCACAGATCAATGAGTTATTTGATCAACTAAAAGGTGCAACCGTGTTCTCCAAAATGGACCTTCGATCAGGTTACTATCAGATGCGAGTGAAAGATTGTGATATAATGAAAATAGAATTTAGAATTCGGTACGGTCATTATGAGTTTTTGGTTATGCCGTTTGGGTTGACTAATGCCTCCTCTGCATTTATGGACTTGATAAACATAGTATTTCAACCTCAATTAGATAGATTTATGGTTATGTTTATTGATGACATATTGATTTACTCCAATACAGAATCAGAGCATACTCAGCATTTGAGAGAAGTGTTATGGATTTTACGAGAGAAACAGTTGTATGCTATGTTTAGCAAGTGTGAGTTCTAGTTGGGAGAAGTAGGATTTCTGGGTCATGTGGTATCATCGGAGGGAATCCGGGTTGATCCAAGCAAGGTCTCACCTACCCTTGATTGGAAAGTACCAAAGATTGTTTCTGAGGTACGGAGTTTCCTAGGTTTAGCAGGTTATTACCGCCGGTTTGTAAGAGACTTTTCCATCATAGCCTTGCCGATGACGAGGTTGTTACAGAAAAATATTCAGTTCGTGTGGTCTGAAAAATGTCAGCAAAGTTTTGATCAGTTGAAAAAGTTGTTAACTGAAGCTCCGGTCCTGACGCAATTAGAGTCGGAAAAGAGTTCGTTATTTATAGAAACGCATCTTTAAGAGGATTAGGGTATGTTTTGATGCAAGATGAGAAAGTGGTAGCTTATGCTTTCCGACAGTTAAAACTGCATGAAAAGAATTATCCGACTCACGATCTGGAGTTAGCTGCTATAGTCTTTGCATTAAAGATTTGGCATCACTACCTTTTTGGGGAGAGATTCCATGTATTTACTAATCACAAGAGTTTTAGCTATTTGACGACACAGAAGGAGTTGAATCTACGACAGTGCCGATGGTTAGAGCTGTTAAAAGATTATGACCTTGTGATCAACTATCATCCGGGTAAGGCCAATGTTGTTACTGATGCCCTAAGTCAAAAATCGATGTTTGCTTTGAGAGTAATGAATGCCCACCTATCATTGGAACATGATGGTTCTATTATCGCCGAGCTTAGGACGAGACCGTTATTTCTACAACGAATTCAGGAATCTCAGAGAAAGGACCTAATGCTAATGGCTAATATGCAGAATGATGCCACCATAGGGTTTACATTAGATTCAGAGGGTATGTTGTATTACAGAGGTAGAGTATGTATTCCGAATGATTCGGATTTGAGATGAGACATTCTGACAGAAGCTCACAGCAGCACTTATTCCATTCACCCGATGAGTGTGAAAATCTATTGGTGGCCAAGTATGAAACAAGAGATTTCATAGTTTGCGACTAGATGTCTTATATGTCAGCAAGTGAAAGCAGAACACTAGGTGCCATCTGGGTTACTATAGCCTATTTCCATCCCAGAGTGGTAATGGGAACGAGTCACAATGAATTTTGTCACAGGACTTCCGGTAACACCGAGAAAGAAAGATTCGATCTAGGAAATTGTAAACAGATTGACGAAGTCAGCTCATTTCATTCCCATTCGGGTAGATTATCCACTTGAGAAATTGGCCGAGCTATACGTGTCTAAGATTGTAAGACTACTCGGAGTACCAGCCTCTATTATCTCCGATAGGGATCTACGCTTTACCTCGAGGTTTTGGGGTAAGCTACATGAAGCCTTAGGAACCAGGCTAAATTTCAGCACTGCTTATCATCCATAAACAGACGGCCAGTCAGAGCGAGTGATACAGATTCTTGAAGATATGCTACGATGCTGTACACTTGAGTTTGAAGGAAGCTAGGAGAAATACCTGCCATTAGTAGAGTTTGCATATAACAACAATCAATCCAGCATTAAAATGGCACCGTTTAAAGCATTATATGATAAAAAATGCATAACACCTTTATATTGGTCAGAATTGAGCGAACCTAACTTGATTGGAGCAGGCTTGGTTCATGAGACTGAGGACAAAGTGCGGGTGATCCGTGATTGTTTGAAAGCAGCGTCTGACCGATAGAAGTCACACGCAAATCTTAAAATAAAAGATATAGAGTTTGTAGTGAGAGACCGAGTCTTCCTAAAAATTTCACCTTGGAAGAAGGTGCTACGTTTTGGTAGAAAATGAAAGTTGAGTTTGCGGTTTATCGGGCTGTATGAAGTCATCAAACAGGTGGGTCTTATAGCATATAAGTTGGCTTTACCACCAAAACTAGAGAAGATTCATAATGTATTTCACGTTTCGATGCTGAGATGGTATAGATTAGATCCTTCTCATGTGATTACACCCATGGAGGTTAAGATTCAATCAGATATGTCTTATTCATAGGAACCGATTAGAATACTAGCTCGCGAAATAAAAGAGCTAAGGACCAAGAGAGTACCGTTGGTGAAAGTATTGTGGAATTGTCTCGAGTTACAAGTAAAGGCTTTAATGAGATCACAATACCCTAACCTGTTTACTGGTAAGAAATTTCGAGACGAAATTTCCCTAAGGGGGGAGAGTTGTAACAGCCTAATTTTTAGTGGTGTCGAAAATAGGGGTTTCAGGACCACATCTCTGACAAGTCGAGTCATAAATATTAGTTATTTAATATTAGTGATATCATCAACATCGTATTGAGTTTTGGGTATGAAATTTTGACGTTTAAATAGGTAAATGAATAGAAAGGACTAAATTGTAATAGGTGCAAAAGTAGAGATGATGATTGGAAGGACCAAATGAGCAAATTGACCTAAGGTACATTAGTGGGTGGATTAGTGATCGACCTGTAAACGTCACAGCATTTATGTACAAGCAGACACTCGCCAATGCAAGTATAGTTGACAGATTTGCTCTATCGGATATCGATCCCATGAGGATAAAGTTCTTGATGTTTAATTGTCGAAGCAACTAAAGTTAAAATTAGAAGAATTATTACTAAGAATGTTAGCGCAACTAAGTGAAATCTGCATAGCTAAAAGAGTTAATTTGTCAATGTAAATATAAAACAAATTGTCAGAGCAAATTTAGATAAAATGAATAGTTGTTGGGATGTTTGTAAAGGTAAATTCAGAACTTAAAATAAATGATCAAGTGTAAAGAAGTGGAGAGGATCACTGATTTCACAAGTTAGAATGCTAAATGTGGCTGCAAGGTAACAAATAGATGAATTGTCACCGCAATTATACTTCAATGAAATCTTACTGCTATCACTTCCTCTATTTAACAAAGACCCAAATGCTAACTACCACACCTTCCAGTGCTAGTAATGCCTTGCACCTAAGAACAAGTGGCCAGAATTCCTTCTTAGCCCCAAGCAACTTCCGTTGTCTTGCTTGTTGATTTAACTTGTCACCGCACCTTCCAATGACTATGACTATAATCGCACTTCCGTGGTCAAAACGATTAAATCCAAGGATAAATAGATAAAGAGAATAGAGTAAAAATCAAATTAGATCTAACTTCAAATGGTACTTCCATACTCGATTGATAATCAACAGTATTTATCAACAATTAAGAGGTATCAAAGAAAAAAGTTGAAGCATCTTATTCCTAGTTTACTAGAACTATAACGTGACAGCTCCTCTTGCACCGCAGATAGGCACTTCTCATCAAAAGCCTTGCTCCTTTGCTCGTCAGATCACCTTCCTCCTAACCTTAAGCTTCCATGACAGCTCGTTTAGAGATTTAAGAAATTTTTCAGAATTTAATTCTTCACCACTTAATGCTACTCTTCTTCTTTTCCCTCCTATTTATAAGCTCTCAAAATTTACAGCTCTCCTCTCTTCTCAGATCTAACCATTTTGGCAGCTGTACAAGTTGGTTATTTCCAACTGTGCACTCACACAAATCTAGTGTGTTAATCAGGTATCTGCAGGTTGTTGCCGCATCTCTGGACGCAATCTATGATCTTTACTTGCGGTGACAACTTAGTGTTCTCCTGCACTGGAGCTTCCTGGTTCGTTTGTAGCGTGAATTCACTTGTACGAGGTGAAGGTCTTCACGCGATGACATTTTTTGCCATAATTCCATGTTAAATTTCTGGCTACATTTTTGGACATTTCTTAACACTAATCTTCAGAGGTAGATTTCTACACTGACAATTTCAGACGCAAAACTCATGTTGCATACGACAACATTAGTAGTATAAAAGAGGCTAAAATGAAAATAATTAAATCCATTCAACACTAAGTTAGAAAATGCAAATATTAATATGAAATGTTTAACATGCATACTAAATATGATACAAAAGGAACAATTAATACACAAGTTTTAGGGAGAAAATAGGTGTCATTTCTAGTGTTATCACACCCCCAAACTTGAATTTTTACTTGTCCTCAAGTAAATAAAAGTTAACAAAGTCACAATCAAAATTGTCACCGTAATCATAATTCTAGCAACTTAAGTTCTCTAGAATCCAGATGTATAAATTGCATTCATATGATAGAATAATGAGCCGACAATTTATAGATATGAACAATCAAAACTGCAACTTCACTAATGTTAGCATCATGCTTTGAATCTTAACCTTTCTTAACCAATACAGTATTTATTGCAATATATGTTTTTTTTTTTGCTTTTCTCTTCTTCTTTGCTTTCTTTTTCCTCTTCTCTATTTTTATACATGACTGCGAGATGTCATTTTATTACTATACCCTTATTCCTAGGTAGTAACGATGGGGTGCAACAAACCCCCAAGAAGAATGTAATTGTGCCGACACACACTCTTGCAGTGACAGCTTTTGGCTAGATAATTTTTCTAACACATGCAGTGGAGTGTTCTCCCTTAATAAGTCACAATGCGCTCACATTGGAGTGTCTTATTATTAGTAATATCACTGCAATTGGTAAGTTAATTCAAGATTCAAAGATTTATACTACCCATTCATTAGTAATGCAATCCCAATCATTCATTCAAAAATAGAAGGATTCAATATTCATTCACATTCATCCAATTCACATATCAGCATTCTAAACAATTCAAGATTTACGTATAAAACAAAAATTATGATCACATTTTTCTTGTAACTTTGAATACTTTCATTGAACTAAAAAGAAAAGTAAATTATTCAAATATGTGAGTGCAATTCAATTTCCATTTCACACAAATTCCCCCCAAACTCAATGTTTGCATTATCCCTACTGCACTGGCAATATTATACAAATTAGAATGAGAAATGCATGCAAATGAACTAACAAGTAAAATGCAACGACAACTAAAATGCAATGATAATAAAATAAGATGCATGCAACTAACTACTGAAAAGTAAACTAACTCATTGTTCAGCAGCCACTTCGGCTTTCTTCCTCTTCTTTGGGCGCTCCTCTTTGTGTTTCTTTTTCTTTTTGTCCTTCCTCCTTCTTTTCTTGTCCTTGGAGTCAACTGGGCAGCGGATTGCTCCTCTATAGCCGGTTGAGTGGAGGCTTCATCGGCAATCACATTAAATGGGTGGACTTCAGCAAGTGGTGCCACATATGGACAATGGCTAGAGGATTAGAATCCTTAGTGCTGCTAGTGACTGCGTCGACCTGTCTCACTCCAGGTGGCGTCCAGTGTTCAACGGATGCCTCCGCACTGGTAGGTGCGTCGACAAATTCTTCCTCAACATTTGTCAGGGCATCTTCATTCTCTTCACTCTTCTCCTCTTCCTCCATTTCTTCTTCAGTTTCCTTCTTCTCCTCAGGTTCTCTCTTCTCGACTGTGCCTCCCTCATCTTTTTCCCCTCCTTCTCATAATTCTAAACGCATAGATACAATTGGTGTGCATATATCCGTAGTAATAGCTTCTCTTTCTACCATGTTAGTCCCAAGGCTATTTGAAAACTCATCCTGGAACAGACTGATGATGGTTCTGAAATAGTCCTCTATGTCCTTGAAATGTCCCTCATACTCTTCATCATCGAAGATATGAATTCTAGTTGGGGATGGGATGGGCTGAGATCTACCTTCAGGAGTAGGTTGCTCGGAGGATGATGGGGCTTCCCTAACAATAAAGGGAAAAATAGGGAACTTTGGTATGGGGTTTGGGCTTAGATTCCTCAATGTGGCGACAATGGCTTTGTTCCATACCTGAGTATAAATATAGAAGAGGTTTTGCCTATAGTCCATCTCTTCTAATACGCTGACAAGTCACATTTGCCGCATATCCATGCGGTCAAGGAGTTTTTCTATCCCAATCAGCTTCTTCCCCATTTAAGGGTGTGTGGGCGCATTTTCTTGCTTCTCTTTTTTCTTTCCTTTCCTCATCTCTTTCTTCTTGGGCATCTCTTTCACTAGAGGGGTTTCTTGCCCCCTCGTCATACGCTCCACCGAGATGTCATTTATGAGCCCCTTATTCTCTAGCACCTCCTCACCATCACGGGGCATAATACCCCTTTGTTTGCAGAGCAGCATTATTAAAGAAGGGAAAGGTAAGATACTTGTCTGCTTGTTTGTAGCTTTAACGATTTCATCATGGAGAATTACGCTGACATCAATGTGGCGTCCCTTTAGAATGGAATGCAAAAGGCACATGCAATCCAGCATCGTAGTGGTGCTATGGGTTGATGGCAGAATGCGGCAGTTAACAAAGTGGAACCACACCTTGCTTTGAGTGGTGAGATAACGTTAGTGCATAGTGTAGTTATATGGACCATTGTCAGTCCACACTGCGCCCTCGACGCATAAGTCTCTCAGCACCAAGTCAACACCTTCATCAGTTAAAGCTTTCAAAAACGCAGTATGGATATCTTCCTTCTCAGCGATGTGGAAGAGTTCGTTGATATGGGTGGCATTCCAGGGCACTAGACCCTCGCATACAAAACCAAACTCCTGTTCAGAATCCACTAGGTTAGGTAGAACTCTCTTACCATAGTGGGGGAATAACCGATCGGATGGTCGCAAAAAGACTCTCAACCTAGGCGAGAGATTGTCCTTGCAACTTGTTTCTCTCTAACGGTTGTTGTGGGGACAATTGGAACCCCTATTCAGGGTGACAGTTCCTCTTAAGCATCACTTCATGATATTTGTCCCTTGTCGCCTTTGAAAGGAATAAAACGTGATGAACCACGGCGACTGTTAATTTAGTAGGGGATTTTGAAGTGGTTTTCGCTCCTTGTGTTCTAGCCGTAATAGCTAAAGAAAGAGATTAAGGGTAACTGGCAGAAAAATTATAAGAGCAATAAAGAGAATGATTACAGCAGCAATGGAGGTTGTGAGTGGAAGAAGAGAGTCGGCAGAAGAACGATTTTTATAAACTCTGGAGGGGAGGAGACGTGATTATTGCAATTGGCGTGAGAATATGTTGTATCTGCAACCAATAAATACTAGGATTGCAGATCGTACTTTTTGGGTTGATCTAACAGTTGGGGATGAATGGAGATCAACCGGCGTGATTCTTGGCTGAAACGCTTAGTTGAGTCATCACAGAGTGCATCGACATGTTGTGTTATCATATACGTCAACAAAAATGAGATTTTTTTATTCCTGCATAAAACTAAAAAGGAAACAAATAAAAATAAAAAGCAAAAACTAACAGTAAAAATTGCAATGACATTAAATAAATGAGACCAGATTAATGGTCTCGCTTAGCTCTTTGACATTTTGGATTAAGTAGTTTTAAGTCGTTGGCCATTTACATTAAACTGGTGACCGTCATTCATATCTTCAATTGTCACCGCACCATGTTGGAATGCTTTGACAACTTTGAAAGGGCCTGACCATCTTGAGCGCAATTTATTTGGATGTAATTTCAAATGTGAGTTAAATAGAAGTACCAACTGACCAGGGTTAAATTGTCGTCGCAAGATGATATTGTCGTGCCATCTCTTAGTTTTCTCTTTGTGTATGACAGCGTTTTCATATGCATTACGTCGAATTTCTTCCAGCTCAGAAATGTCCAACAACCGTTTCTATCCAACAGCATCATAATCCATGTTCACCTGCTTGATCGCCCACATGGCTTTACGTTCAAGTTCAACTGGCAAGTGACAGGATTTACCAAATACCAACTGATATGGCAACATTCCTAAAGGAGCTTTATATGCAGTGTGAAACGCCCACAACGCATCATGTAGCTGCGAAGACCAATCTCTTCTAGATGGATTAACCACCATTTCAAGAATGCTTGTAATTTGTCTATTGGAAACTTTCGCTTGACCATTCGTTTGCGGATGATACGTTATTGCCATACGATGCTTCACATCGTAGCGCTATAAAGCTGTCGCTACTTGATTGTTATAAAAATGAGTGCCTTGGTCACTTATCAATGCTCGAGGTGTTCCAAATCTTGTAAGGATGTATGTGGAAAAACCTTAACACCATCCAAGCCTCGTCTTTTGGAACTGCAATTTCCTCGATCCACTTAGACGTAATCAACAGTAACTAAAATATACACATTCCCAAAAGAGTTTGGAAATGGTATCATAAAGCTATACCCCAAACATCAAATAACTCTACCTCCATGATAGGTTGTTAGAGCATCTCATTGCGCCGAGATATAGAACCTGTGCGTTGACATTTGTCACATTACTATGCAAAATTGTGGGCCAATAAAATCCTGATTGTAAGACCTTTGCAACAGCCCTAACACCATCAAATTGACCTCCATAAAGAGCATCACGGTAATGCCTCAAGATAGAAGACATCTCCTCCTCAGGAACACAATGATGGATAATGTTGTCAGCGCATACCTTGAATAAGTATGGCTCATTCCAATGATATCTCGCAGCGTCTCTAATGAATCTGATCTTCTTGTGACCTGTTGCACTCAAAGGTAGCTTACCACAAACTAAATAATTGACAACATCAGCATACCATGGAGATGCGTCGACATAAAATAATTACTCATCTGGAAATGCATCGACAATGCGTGACTAATTGCCATCTTCGCTTTCAACTTCCAGACGAGATAAGTGGTCTGCTACTTGGTTTTTGGATCCTTTCCTATCTTTGATTTCAATATCAAATTCTTGTAAAAGTAGGATCAATCTGATCAAACGTGGTTTGGCATCTTTCTTTACAAAAAGGTATCTCAAACCAGAGTGATCTATGTAGACTATAATTTTTATGCCGACAAGATATGAATGAAACTTGTCAAAAGCAAACACTATTGCTAGTAATTCCTTCTCAGTAGTCATATAGTTTACTTGTGCTTAAGGTTTTTCTAGCATAATAAATGGAATGAAATACCTTCTCCTAGCGTTAACCAAGCACAGCCCCTGCTGCAAAGTTGCTTGCGTCGCACATTACCTCAAATGGTTGCTACCAGTCTGGTGCTATGACAATAAGAGCTTGTACTAGCTGCTTTTTAATTGTAACAAATGCATCCAGACATGCGTCATCAAACAAAAACTTTTTATTCTACTCCAACAAAGAGCATAGAGGTTTTGCAATCTTGGAGAAATCTCAGATGATTCTTCTATAAAAACTAGTGTGACCAAGAAAGCTTCTTATTCCTTTGACATTTGGGGGTGGCAGTAACCTCTCAATGATTTCTACCTTTGCTTTGTCTACTTCAATGCCCTGACATGATATTCGATAGCCAAGGATAATGCCTTCAGTTGCCATGAAATGGCATTTTTCCCAATTCAGCACTAGATTTGTGTCCTCACATCTCTTTAATACTTTCGCCAGATTGTCGGCGTATTAGTCAAAATTCTGCCCATACACAGAGAAATCTTCCATGAATACCTCCAATGAATCTTCAATCATGTCCGAGAAAATAACCATCATGCACCTTTGGAATGTAGTTGGTGCATTGCACAAACCAAATGGCATACGTCAAAAAATAAAGGTTCCAAATGGACAAGTGAACTTTGTCTTTGCTTGATCTTCCGGCGCAATGGCTATTTAATTGTATCCAGAGTAGCCATCAAGGAAACAGTAGTAGGCCTTACCAGCTAGCTTATCCAGCATTTGATCAATGAATGGTAATGGGAAATGATCCTTCTTTGTGGACGCATTTAGACGACGGTAATCCATACACACTCGCCAACCTATAGTAATGCGAGTAGGGATTAGCTCGTTCTTCTCGTTACTTACTACTATGATGCTACTCTTCTTGGGAACACATTGGACAGGGCTCACCCATGTGCTATCTGAAATGGGATAGATGATACCTGCGTCCAGCCACTTAATGATCTCTTTTTTCACTACCTCTTTCATTTTCTCTTTAAGTCTTCGTTGTTGCTCAATGGACTGCTTCCTTTCATCTTCCAGCCTGATTTTATGCATGCAAAACAAGGGACTAATGTCTCTAATGTCTGCAATGCTCCATGCAATGGCTCGTTTGTACTGCTTCAAAATTGTGATAAGCTTTTCTTCTTGACTCGCATCGAGGCTTGCGCTAACAACCATAGGTAATGTGTCATTGTCACCTAGAAAGACATACTTCAGATGCGTCAGTAATGGCTTTAACTCCAAAGTAGGAGCTTGTTCAATTGATGGTTTAAACACAGGGATCATCCTATTAGATAGATACAAAGATTCTAATTGCCAACCCTGTCTCAGTTCACAAATATTAGCCTCAGCTCTGTGGTCACATTTAGTTAGGATATCACCGGTGGATGTCACTACATATTCGTCTAGAACTATTGAATTTTGTTAATTGAATTCTTCTATAATAACTTCATCCAGCACATCAATATGATGACATTATTTTTTACTTCTTAACCAAGATGCTTCGAACACACTGAAAGTGACATGCTCGTCATTATGATGCATAACCAGCTCACCCTTGAAAACATCAATGAGTGTGCGTCCCGTTGCTAAGAATGGGCGCCCCAAGATAATGGGCACCTTCTTATATGCTTTGTAATCAAGGATGATAAAGTCAGTAGGGAACACGAGCTTGTCAACTTGGACGAGGACATCCTTAATCTATCCTTCCAATTGTGCCAAAGATCTGTCTACAAGCTGTAATGTCACCGTAGTGGGCTTCATAGATCCAATTCCTAACTTCTTGAAAGTGGACAGAGGCATAAGGTTAATACTAGCTCCCAGATTGCATAAGGCCCTACCTAGATAGTGGTTTCCAATTGAGCATGAAATTATGAAGCTGTCAGGGTCTTTCATCTTTGGTGGCAACTTGTTTGTTAGCACAGCGCTACACCCCTCTTTGAGCACAATCGTTTCAATGTCAGAAAGCTTTTTCTTCTTCAATAGTAACTCTTTCATAAATTTCCCATAACTGGGGATTTGCACAAGAACATCAACTAGAGGTATGTTAATTTGTAATTGCTTCAAGGTAGAGACAAACTTCTGATAATCTTTGTCATGGTCCTTCTCTTTGAATCTCTATGGAAATGGCAAAGGTATATTGTCAGTGGGTTGTTGTAAAGGATTCGATTGCGTCGACATGGGCAGGTGCGTCGACATCTTTGTTGGTCGAATTGTGGGCATAGGATTGACTACAGGTGGCTCCTCTTCATTTATTTCTATTGTGTCTTCCTCATAGGCAACTTCTTTTTGTTGTTTTGGTTCAGATACGTCAACATGTACTTGATTGGAACTGCTACTTAGCTTAGTAGTTTGCTTTCCACTTCTCAGTGTGATAGCCTTACAATGCTCCTTCCCCTTCTGAGTTGGATTTTTAGTGTCGCTAAGCAAAGCACCTAGTGACCTTTTGCTCATGTTAGAAGCCAATTGTCCTAGCTGAGCTTCCAACGAGCAAATAGAAGAAGAGTTTCCTTGAACAATTGCTTCCATTCTTGTGATATGCTCTCGCATCAATGCTTCAAGAGTAGCCAACGGATCTGCTCTTGGTTGAGAATATTGATGTTGCTATTGTTAATGTTGTCCTTGCATATTTGGCATTGTAATCTGTTGTGGCGGCATTCTAGCTTGCGGCTACATCCGATTTTGTGATCGCATCTAGTCATGTGATTGCATATTATCTAGGTGCGCATGTAATTATGGATTGTGATTATAGTTCTACTATTGTTGGTTGTTGTTGTAACTCCCTTGTCTAAAATTACCATGAGATATCTGAATGTAGACGCATTCTGGTTCCCCCAAGGTTATTATGTACGATTAGGATTACTGTATGAGTTACCATAAGAATTTCCTCTAATTTTGTTGACATAAAATGCGTTCTCAGCATGTTGTGGACAATCCTCATAACTGTGGTTGTCACCGTAAGTTTCACAGGAAAATGTCGGGACATCCAACTGTTGAGCCACTTGAATAGGGGAAACTTCACTTGTTCCCTTCATATTTTTTATCATGTTTGCCAACAAGGATACTTGTGAACTCAAAGTTGATATAGCATCTAATTCCATAACACCAGGATTAGTTTTTACCTGAGCTGAATGAAAAATTGGTTATTGATAGTCATTCTGTGCAATTCTCTCTAATATCCATACAGCTTCATTGTAGGTGCAATCCAACAATGGTCCATTGGCAGATGCATCAACAAGATTTCTTGTCTGCACATTCAACCCATTATAAAATATCTCAATATGAGTCTATTGTTGAATTCCATGCATGGGGCAACGTCTAAGCAAAGTCTTGTAGCATTCCCACGTCGTGTGTAAGTTCTCATCATCCAATTGATGATATGCCTTGATATCATTCCGTAATCTTGCATTCATTATCGATGGATTAAATCGTAAAATGAACTATGTTGCTAGCACATTCTAAGAACTAATAGACCCAGCCGGTAAACCAAGGAACCATGTTCTTGCCTTCCTTTCCAAAGAATAAAGGAACAATTGCATCTTCAAGGTGTCATCAGGAACACCATGTTGACTAAAAGAAGCACATATGAGCAGAAACGATTTGAGATGCTCTCTAGCATCTTTATGAGGTAAACCTGCATATTGCCCATTAGAATTCAACATCTGAAACAAAATCGGTGTCAATTCAAAATTACCAGCTTGTATTATCGGTCTAAGAACCCTTCGTAATCGTCAAGCACAGGAACAACAAAATCTGTGATTGTCTTGTCTTGGATTTGCTCCACTTGTGGCAGTTGTGGTGGTAAATTATTAACTCTTTGTGGTTGTATTGGAGGAACTACAACTTATGGCAGCAATGGTGGTAGATCATTGTTGTTTCCAGCCATTTTCTTTTGCTCTTGCTTCCTCCTTCGAATAGTCCGTTCGAGTTCTGGATCAAAGCTAACAATATCCTTAGGATTTCTCCTTGTAAACATGCAACTCTAAAGAATTTGAGAGAAAATCAAAAGAAATTTAAACAGATTAGTAAAAATAAAAAGTTAAGTAAGAAAGAATAAATGCAACTATAAAAATGAACATCAAACAAATGTCATCCCCGACAACGGCGCCAAAACTTGTTCAGCCAATAAACGACACAGCATTTAAGTGCAAGCGGACACTCGTCGATGCAAGTATAGTTAATAGATTTTCTCTATCGGATATTGATCCCACGAGGATAAAGTTCTTGATGTTTAATTGTCAAAGCAACTAAAGTTAAAATTAGAAGAATTGTTACTAAGAATGTCAGCGCAACTGAGTGAAATCTGCATAGCTAAAAGAGTTAATTTGTCACAAATATAAAACAAATTGTCAGAGAAAATTAAGATAAAATGACTAGTTGTTAGGATGCTTGTAAAGGTAAATTCAGAACTTAAAATAAATGATCAAGTGTAAAGAAGTGGAGAGGATCACTAATTTCACAAGTTGCAATGCTAAATGTGGCTGCAAGATAACAAATAGATGATTTGTCACCGTAATTATACTTCAATGAAATCTTACTGCTATCACTTCCTCTATTCAACAAAGACCCAAATGCTAACAACCACACCTTCCAGTGCTGGTAATGCCTTGCACTTACGAACAAGTGGCCAGAATTTCGTCTTAACCCCAAGTAACTTTCATTGTCTTGCTTGTTGATTTAACTTGTCACTACACCTTCCAGTGACTGTGACTGCAATCGTAGTTCCGTGGATAAAACAATTAAATCCAAGGATAAACAGATAAAGAAAATAGAGTAAAAATCAAATTAGATCTAACTTCAAAGGTACTTCCATACTCAATTGATAATCAACAGTATTCATCAACAATTAAGAGGTATCAAAGAAAAAAGTCAAAGCATCTATTCCTAGTTTACTAGAACTATTCCGTGACAGCTCCTCGTGCATCACAAATAAGCACTTCTCGTCAGAATTCTTGCTCCTTTGCTCGTTAGATCACCTTCCTCCTAACCTCAAGCTTCCATGGCAACTCGTTTAGAGATTTGAGAAATTTTTCAGAATTTAATTATTCACCACTTGATTCTCCTCTTCTTCTTTTCCCTCTTATTTATGAGCTCTCAAAATTTGCAGCTCTCCTCTCTTCTCAAATCTAACTATTTTGGCAGCTGTACAAGTTGGTTATTTCTAGTTGTGCACTCACGCAGATCTGGTGTGTTCATCAGGTATCTGCAAGTTGTCGCTGCATCTTTGGGTGCAATCTATGATCTTTACTTGCGACGACAACCTAGCTTTCTCCTGCGCTGGTGCTTTCAGGTTCGTTTGTAGCATGAATTCACTTGTACGAGGAGAAGGTCTTCATGCGGTGACATCTTTGGCCGCAATTCCATGTTAAATTTGTGGCTACATTTTTGGACGCTTCTTAACACTGATCTTTAAAGGTAGATTTTTGCGCTGACAATTTCAGACACAAAACTCATGCTGCATACGGCAACATTAGTAGTATAAAATAGGCTAAAATGAAAAGAATTAAAGCCATTCATCACTAAGTTAGAAAATGCAAATATTAACTATGAAATGTTTAACATGCATACTAAATATGATACAAAAGGAACAAATAATACACAAGTTTTAGCGAGAAAATAGGTGTCATTTCTAATGCTATCAATTAGCATGATTTATATTGGTTATAAATAGGTTTAATTAAGATTAAAAATGGTTAATTAAATCTTAATGATGAACGTTTTAATGTTTACAAAATTTTCATTGACTATATATATAAATTAAAATAGAAAAAATGAAGAAATTCATTATTTCTTCATCTTCTCCACGGCAAAGAAGAGAAAAGCTAGGGTTTAGACATTCAATCTTTGAGCTTTGATTTGAGTAAGTAAATCTTGATCGTTTTTAGTAATTTTTATGTTTTCGAGTCCATATTAGCTTAATCTAGCTTAAGCAAGGACTAATTTGTGAATCTGTCAAATGTTATGAAACTTGCCATTGTTGAAAATGCTTGTTCTTGAAAGTTTTTTAAATATTTGAGTGTTTGATGCTTAGGTTAAATCTTTTTGTAAAGGGATTTTTTATGAAATTAGGGTTTAAAGACCAAAATGTGAAAGTGATGAAATTACAAGTATTATTGTGAAAATAAATTTGTGAAAGGGTTGGATAGACACCCTAGAGAATTCAGTTATGGTTGGTTGTGTGAGAGAATGATTATTTTGCATATTTTGTGTTGAAAGGACTAGATTGAATAAAAGGAAACTATTAGGGGTAAAATCATAATTTTTTTAAAAAGGACTAAATTGTGCTGAATGACTAAATTATGTGACTTAATTTGAGAATTGAATAATTTGTGAATGTAAACTACGACCATGCTATAGATCGCGAAAAAGGGAAATTAACGGATTAGTCCCTAAAGTCTTTCCTAAACTGCAATCCAGTCTGGTAAGTTCGTAATGTAAATCTTACTTAAAATTTCGTGGATATATACATTATCAATGTTCAAAAAATCGGAAGCATTTGATATTGAAAATGATCGAAGAAATGAGACGAAAGAGATAGTAGGCTTTATGCCGTTGAAATAGTACTGACGCGATGGCTGGGGTACTGCATATGTTACGAGTCCTCGACAGCTCGTGTGAACAACATCGTGACTTGAGAAAGAGATATGGATCCTAAATGGATTATACGCCCTATGATGGCTGGGACTATGCTTTATACATACTCTCGACAGCTCGTGTGAGAAGCATCGTTAGGGAACAGTTTATAGCACAAATAGGCATCGTACCGATGGCTGGGGTACCGCATGTGTTGCTAGTCCTCGATAGCTCGTGTGAGCAGCATCGAGTACTAGTAACTGAAAGTTATGGATAGGAAAGAAGTTGTAAATAACTCAAAGAGCAATAGAATTATGTTGGCTCGATGGAGTAATTGTTGCTTATTAAAATGTCTGGTAAATCCTTAGACTATCGAACTTACTAAGCTATGAAGCTTACCACAGTTATTGCTATTGTTTTGTAGATCGTTTGTTGACTGAATATCGGATCATCGTCATCTCTTTGAAGTCACACTATCGCGAGTTTGTCGGTAGTTTTTTACAACACTCGGTCTTATGGCATGTACTAGGGTGATATTAACTTTTGTTGATGTATTTAAAAATGCTGAAATCTTACTATGTTGAATGTGTGTATGCATGAAGTACAATTTAGATGTTTAAACTTAAGATACTTTGTAAAGACTTAGAAATTATGTATGTTGTGTGAAGGTCTAATGCATAATTTGTGTTGGAGATGTTTGAGATGTTAAACTTGTGTCTTGGCATAATTCTTGAGATTTTGCATACTTGTTCCGGTAGAATTTATGCATGTATCGGTAGAAGTACATGGTAGGAGAGAGGTTGTTCTCTGACTTGAGTTGTATCGGTAGTTAAATTGCAAGTATCGGTAGTTATTAGTATTGATGTATTGGTAGTTTGTATGCTTATATCAATAGAAGTTACAGGGTGAGAAATTTAGCTCTTTGGAGTTTCTGGTATTGGTAGATGCACGACTTGTATAGGTAGAAATCATACTTGTATCGGTAGAGCTAGCACAAGTACCGATAGAAATCTCCACAGTTTCTGAATTATTCATTGACTTGGCTACTACCGATACTTGACCATCAAGTACCGGTAGAAGTCTCCTAAAATATTGAAAATGCCATTTTTACCCTTATTGAATCGTCTTTATGATTAAATGTCGATATATAACATGAGAAGTGAATTTTATATTAAATAAAGTTGATTATTAAGATGTTTAAAGATGAACAATGTTAAATGAATAGAAAACACTGGAATCCTAACTGGTGATGGTATTCGGGTTTTTGGTGTTACACCAATTTCCTTCGGTCCTGTTGAATTTTGGCTTCTAGTGTTTCTCTTTTTCAAGTAACCTGCTTTTTCATTTCATTGGTTACTCTACTCCAGCGTATCCACTTCGCTACAACTTTAGGAAGATAGGATTTAGTGTCACCGGTTCATCTTACCCCATTACAACTTAAAGGAGATAAGGTTTGCTTCTGTAGCTTCAATCCAACCCACTGCAACTTCAAGGGTATAAGATTTGATGTGGTAGCTTCATCTTGCTCTACTGCAACTTCAGAGGAGATAAAGATTTGCTACTGCAGTTTTAATCCGATCCCTGCAACTTCAAGTATATGGGATTTGGTGTTGTAGCTTTACTCCATTCCACTACAACTTCAGGGAGATTAAGATTCGCTACTGTTAGTTTTAATGTGATCTACTGTAACTTCAGGAATATAGGATTTGGTGTTGTAACTTCATTCCACTACAACTTCTGGGAGATTGAGATCTGTTCTATTAGTTTTAATCTGATCCATTGCAACTTCAAGGATATAGGATTTGGTGTTGTAACTTCACTCCATTACACTAAAAATTCAAGAAGATTGAGATCCGCTACTGTAGTTTTAATCTAATCCACTACAACTTCAGAGATATAGGATTTGGTATTGTAACTTCACTCCATTCCACTGTAACTTCAAGGAGATTGAGAACTACTACAGTTAGTTTTAATCCAATCCACTGTAACTTCAAGGATATAGGATTTGGTGTTGTAACTTCACTCCATTCGACTGCAACTCTAGGGAGATTGAGATCTGCTACTGTTAGCTTTAGCCCGATCCACTGCAACTTCAGGGGATATAGGATTTGGTGTTGTAAGTTCACTCCATTCCATTACAACTTCAAGGAGATTGAGATTCGCTACTGTTAGTTTTAGCCCAATCCACTGTAACTTCAGGGATATAGGATTTGGTGTTGTAAGTTCACTCCATTCCATTGCAACTTCAGGGAGATTAAGATTCGTTACTTTAGTTTTAATCTAATCCACTGCATCTTCAGGGATATAGGATTTGGTGTTGTAACTTCACTCCATTCCACTACAACTTCAAGGAGATTGAGATCTGTTACTGTTAGTTTTAATTTTATCCACAATAACTTCAGGGATATAGGATTTGGTGTTGTAACTTCACTCCATTCGCTGTAACTTCAGGGAGATTGAGATTCTCTACTGTAGTTTTAATCTGATCCACTGTAACTTCAACGATATAGGATTTGGTGTTGTAAGTTCACTCTATTCCACTGCAACTTCAGGGAGATTGAGATTCGTTACTTTAGTTTTAATCCGATCCACTGCAACTTCAGAGATAGGATTTGGTGTTGTAACTTCACTCTATTCCATTGTAACTTCAGGGAGATTGAGATTTGCTACTGTTATTTTTAATCTGATCCATTGTAACTTTAGGGATATAGGATTTGGTGTTGTAGCTTCACTCCATTCCACTACAACTTCAAGGAGATTGAGATCTACTACTTTTGTTTTAATCTGATCCACTGCAATTTCAGGGATATAGGATTTGTCGTTTCACTAATCTATCACGCCATTCTCCAGGGAATAAGACCTGTAGAATCTATTCCATAAGCCTCTATCTAGGCCAAGTAATTAGGATGCCATGATTGGAATGAATCAAATGCTCCTAACTAGATAGGTATAGTGATATTGGTATGAATACAATATGTCATATTTAGAATGATTTTTTTTTTTAGTCCTTAGGTCAACATGTTCGTCGTTTGCCTAAGTTCTATAACTGATGTGTCACCATGCATTCCTTTCAAGTCTGGTGTATTTGATATGAAATACAAAGAGGCAGTCCTAAATTGAATTATTCATTTCAAGATCCCTCTAGCCCTCGGGTTTGGTTATTTACAACTGGTGGTCCTGATTAGGTCCCTGTATTATTTAGAAATTTTCCAGAGCAATATGTAGAAATCTTTTTATACCTTATATCGTTAGTCCATGATAGCATTAGAAAATACCATTAAATTCTCCCTATTTAGAGTATAATTTGTTTCCTTTGTATTATGTTTAGTATGCATTTTTAGCATTTTATATTTAGTAAATGCATTTTCTAAGTTAGTGATGTTTGGTTTAATTTTCTTCTATTTTATCCCACTTATGCTACTAATGTTGTTACATTTAGTGTTAGTTTTGCATCTTGAGATGTTAGTGCAAGGATCTATCTTAGAAGATCAAAGCAGGAAAGTGTTCAAAGCTGTCGCTACAAGTTTGATCTAGAATTGCACCCAAACATGTCACCGCATAAGTACTTCCAGATTACATCAGGGATTTTCCTGTGTGAACATATTTAGAAGTACCAGTGCATCAGGATGCCAAAGTTGTCACAGCAAATTAAAGTATAAATGTGTCCAGAAATGTCACGACAACCTATAATTACTTACTACATACATCAGATTTGCATGAGTGTATAGCTGGATTAACTAACTTGTACAGCTGCAAGGAAGTTAGATCTAAGAAAAGAAGGACACCTATACTGGGCAGTGAAGATAAATACTGAGGAGAGAAGAAGAAATAGGGAGATCTTGAAGCTTGTGACAAATTAATTCCATTCTGATTTTTCTTAAGCTTGCTTCCATGGCAACTTAAAATTCCTGGAGGGTGAACTGATGTGACGAAAAGGCAGCATCTACTCCTAACGAGCAGTGTTCTAACTGTGACGCAAAAGGAGCATTTAGGGAAGAGTTCTAGTAGGCTAGGAATAGAATGCTTCAACTTGTTCTTTAATTCCTCTTAAACGCTGATAAATTCTAATGAACTTAACTGTGTATGGAAATACCTATTAATTTTAGATCTATTTTTATTTCTGCATAATTCTTCTTATCTGTTTATCTTTGGATTTAATTTCTTGATCACGGAAGTGTTATTGCAGTTGCTGACACTGGAAAGTGCAGTGACAAGTTAAATTAACGAGCAAGACAATAGAAGTTGCTTGAGGCACGAACGAATACTGGCCACTTGTTCTTGAATGCAAAGCATTTCCAGCACTGGAAGGTGTGGTTAATGTGAGTGTTTGGGTCTTTGATAAGCAAAGAAATCGAAAGGAGTGAGATCTCATTAAGTTTAATTGTTTCGACAATTTATCAATCATTTACCTTGTAGTAACATTTAGTGGTTGCCAACTTATCAAGTCAGGGATCCCTCCATTTCTTTATCATTATTTTTCATTTTTAATTTTCTTAAATTGCATTGAAAAATTCCTTCACCCTTTCATTATATTTTCTTATTCAATTGCTCTGACATATTATATCACAGCATTACAATATTTGCTCTGACAATTTTAATTCTTTTATTTGCAGTCTTTGATTTAATATAAATGACATTATTCCTGACAGTTCTTCTTATTCTGACCTCTTTTGCATCGACAAATTTAAGTATAGACAGCCATCTCGATGGGATCGATATCTGATAACTTTACACCTATCAACTATACTTGCATCGACAAGTGTTCACTTGCACAATTGTTGTGACATTCATAGCGCGATCAAGTTTTGGCGCCATTACCGAGGATGGCGTTTGTTTGATGTTTATTTTTGTAGTTGCAATTACTCTTTATTTCCTGACTTTTATTTGTTACTAATCTATTTTAATTTTGTTAATTCTCTTCAATTCTCCTTTAGGTATTATATGACCACTAGGAGAAATCCTAATAATATTGTTGGCTTAGATCTAGAAATTGAAAGAACCATTCAGAGGAGAAGACAAGAGCAAAGAAATATGACTTTACCTAGAAATGATGCCATACCATAGTCACCACCACAAAATCCTGTCCCTCTAGTACAGCCACAGAACTTCAACAATGTATCACTGCCACAAGAAGAACAAATGCAGAACAGAATAATTAGAGATTCAGTTGTTCCCGTGCTTGATGACCAGCGATCCAAGCTGGAAATTTTGAGTTAAAACTAGTGATGTTTCAAATGTTAATTTCGAATGAGCAACATGTTGGTTTGCCTCATGAAGATGCAAGAGAGCATCTTAAATCTTTTCTGCTAATCTGTGCTTCTTTTAGTCAGCATGGTGTTCCTAATGACGCCTTGAAGATGCAGCTGTTTCCTTATTCTTTTCAAGGAAGGGCACCTACCTGGTTTCTTTGATTACCTGCTGGATCTATTTGATACGAGTCGCAAGGCCCAAATTCAAGCTTATGAATGTGATGGGATCAAAGCTTCTCAAGGCCTAATAATGAGGTAAAATGCCAAGCAAATTCGAGTAAGATTGAACGGGACCATCCAAGACTTCGTTACTAAGGCCCTAGATGTGCACATGGTTGAAAAAGAAAATCAAGATTCGGTTTCATTTGAATGATACAAATCACAAGGCCCAAATTCAAGCTTATGAATGTGATGGGATCAAATTTTCTCAAGGCCCAATAATGAGGTCAAAGGCCAAGCAAATTCGAGCAAGATTGAACGGGACCATCCAAGACTTCGTTACCAAGGCCTTAGATGCGCACATGGCTGAAAAAGAAAATCAAGATTCACTTTCCTATTTTCAAGAAAATCAAAAAATTGAATCTTAGTCCAATTTTTTCATTCCAAACAATTTCAAGAATCAAGAAAATCAAGATTTCAAATCTTGGAAATCTTGGTCCAAGAAACCGAAGCTGCCAATTTTCAAGTTGGGGAAATCAGCAGACTTACAATGACTTTTTGTATGGGATCCAGGAATTTATGGGTTGAGATGTCTGCATGAATTTCGAAGATCTCTCTTATCTTCAAAACGCACATTGAATCACTCGATTTCAAGTTCGGAATCTCAAGTTATGATCATTTTACTAAATATTGCACGGGCAAAATTTCTGGTCGTGATTATGACGGGAATTACGAGTTTCGGGCTTTTAATTCGAGTTTAAATCATATTGGGTTTGGGTTTTAGGTTTAATTTTTATTATATATGAGCCCAATATTATATTATCAGCTCTTATTATTTTATTGTTATTTTTTATTCTGAATTTTTAATAATTATTAAGTAGTTTAAGTTTTTAGGAGATTTAAGTCAACAAGAAAGTTTCTTGTTTAGATTAGTTAGAGTTCTAGTTTAATTAAGAGTTTTATTTAGATTTATTTAGCTTTCCTATATATAGGCCTTGGAATTGTAAACAAAAAAGACTGGATTTTGATTCTTTTGAGTTAATAATAATTCTCTTTGAGTTTTTCTTCAAGAATTGCTCTTGAGGTTTTTTTTTAGAAGTTGTTTTTAATAATCTTTTAGGTTGTGGGAATCATCTTCAAGCTTTTTCTTGCCAAGATCTCTTTCTTGGATGGGAAATTAGAGTCATTGAAGGGAGTTGTGGATTCTTATCGTTTCCAAGGCTTCTTAGGACTTTATCTTCTCTTTTCTATCTTTAATTTATCGTTCTTGTTTGATCTAGTTTAGTTCTTGCTGTTTTGGGTTATTGATTTAGTTGTTTTTCGTTCTAGGTTAAAATTGCTTCAAAAGGGACGTTCTCCTTCCTTGATCCATCAGGAAACACATAAAAAATTAGGAGATTCAATCTTTTCTTGCTGTTTCAATCATTCTTGCCTAAACAGTTTGCTTTCATCTTTTAAATCACTTCTAACGAATTTGTTTGTGTTTTTATTTTTCAAATTTGGTTGGGACGATTTCTTGAGGTCCAAGATTACATTTGTTTAGAGCTTTAGGGTAGACCCGTGACTTGACAACTTTTTGCCTCTTCCGCTTTCGTCTCGTATCATTTGGTATCAAACTTTGGGCATTTTAGGTGCTCTTCAATGCTTTCTACACTGATTTCCATTACTAATAGCCAACTAGCCATTTTTACCAAGTAAATTTTTCGGAAAAAATAATTTTGAGTGGGTAAACGTTTTTCAATTGATCTGAAATTTTATATATTAATTCTTGGCACCATATTACAGTATAAAAAATATTTCCCATAAAAAAAGTGATCAAAAAAGTAAAACAAAAAAGAAAAATACAAGAAAAATATAAAATAAAAAAATATTTCGTGGGTTGAATTTTGAGCTGAAAATTTCCAGATTAAAAGCACATTATTTGTAGAGGCTCCAATTTAAATTTCATGATTTTTGGAAATCGGGAACACCTCAAACGAAGTTTGTCAAGTTGCTTCGCAGTTTTTGGGTTTTCGGGTTTCTGCAATTTTATTGATTCTTAGTTTTAGGTTTTCATTTGTTTTTTAGTTTTATTGTTTCTTTACACACTCTAACACTTTCTTATTTCTTGTGTTAGTAGGTTAACGAACGTTGCACCTTCCTTCCTCCGTGCAACACAATTCTTTGGTGTCTAGCTGATTTTGGACTCATAATGCTATTAGGATTACTTTGTTAGTTTGATTCTAATACATCCTAATTGATTGACATAAATACTTCTAAAGGACTCACAAGATTAATTCTTACCTCATTTAGAATTTAATTTTTCTTTTTGAGTGCATATTTTTCTTTTTTGAGTGCTGTGTTTTTTTTCCAAATTTGTCAAAATGTCTCATAGTAGAAAAGGGAGTGATGACTAGAGTGACAAACCACTAGTTAACATCAAAAATCTTGCTGGTGTCGCAACAAAGTTAGATCTCCAAACGTCACTGATAAGTTCGAAACCATGTTCAATCAGTTGAAACAAAGTCTAGACCATCAAGCGATAGAACAAAGACAACGGGATGTTGTATTTTAGACAATGAGCAATAACTTAAATCAGTTGCGAAATGAGCAAAGGACTCAACATTTGGGTGCTAATGATGATGATGGGGTTGAACAACCTCGTGCTTGTAGACATCAAGCTATACGTGTCCCTCGTGTGGATGAAGATCCTTTGGTTCCCAATGATCACGGACAGCCTTCGTTGGCAAAGCCGAAGTTCACAATTCCTCAATTTCGTGGAAAGAATAATCCCGAAGCATACTGTGAGTGGGAATCAAAAATAGAGCTTATATTTCGTTACTATAAATGCCCAGAATATGAGAAAGTTCCATTGGCGACCCTTGAGTTTTCAAACTAGCGTTGAGTTGGTGGACTCAACTTGGTATAAGTCACCAACGAAACTACGAGAGAGAAATTACCACAGGGGATGAGCTGGAACAAGTTAAGCGAAAACGCTTTATTCCTACACATTATTATAGGGAGGTCAAAACCAGACTTCGACGACTTGTTCAAGGAAGTAGATCAGTTGATGAGTACTTCAAGGAGATGGAGATGCTCATTCAACGAGAAAATGTGGAAGAGGATGATGAGACCACTATGATACGTTTTATTGATGGTTTGAACAAACCCATAGCCAACACTTTGTAGTTACAAACTTATATAGATCTCGAGGAGGCAGTTCACAAAGCCATTGAAATTGAACAACAATTAAGGGAACAAGGTCCTCGTTCATTCTCTACTTCACAGTATTACAAAGGTAACAGTTCTAATTCTGAATTTAGGTATTCGAAACCACCTTTTACTACTAATAAGTCTTCTTCAAGTGGTGATACTAAGAAATCAGATTGGAAGAGTGGGGCTCCTATGAAGACGCAAGTACCTTCTAAGCAACCCAGTTATAGTCGTTCGAACACGAGAAAAACTAGAGAAGAAAGTAAGTATGACTTTGTGTCTTTTGTTGACTCTTACTCTAGTGAAAAAAAGATTTATTGTGATGGTGAACTTTGTGAACCAGAAAAAGATGATAATGAGAAACTTTTCCTAGAATCTATAGATGAAGTAGAAATGTCATGTTCTCCTATTGAGATGCCTTGTTCTGAATTGAATATTCAAAATACTTGTGAGGGGGATATGGGAAGTGAGGAAAAAATATGTGAAAAGACCGAGAGAAAAGAGACCTTCAGTGATAAAAGTCAACTTGATGGTCCAAATTTGGTGAGTGAAATCCATATGAGGTAAAATTAGAGAGTTCTCAAGAGGAAAAAGAAAATGAAAAACAAGAAAATACTCATACAAAAGTGAGGAATGATCATGTTTTAACTAACCATAACTTGAATTTGTTTAGTGGTGTTTCCTTGTTATAGGATTTTAAAGATCCATTGGCGGACTTCCAATTACATTACTCTACCATCGATCGACACATTTACTTGTGAGAGAGAGCAAAAGATTCAAGACGAATCTTCTTGAGGAAGTGGGGAATGATACGAGTCGTAAGGCCCAAATTCAAGCTTATGAATGTGATGGGATCAAAGTTTCTCAAGGCCCAATAACGAGGTCAAAGGCCAAGCAAATTCGAGCAAGATTGAACGGGACCATCCAAGACTTCGTTACCGAGGCCCTAGATGCGCACACGGCTGAAAAAGAAAATCAAGATTAACTTTCTTGTTTTCAAGAAAATCAAGAAAACTAATCTTGGTCCAATTTTGTCATTCCAAACAATTTCAAGAATCAAGAAAATCAAGATTTCAAATCTTGGAAATCTTGGTCCAAGAAACCGAAGCTGCCAATTTTCAAGTTGGGGAAATCAAAAGACTTACAACGACTTTTGTATAGGATCTAGGAATTTATGGTTTGAGATGTCTGCATGAATTTTTAAGATCTATCTCTTATCTTCGAAACGCACTTTGAATCACTCGATTTCAAGTTCGGGAGCTCAAGTTATGATCGTTTTAATAAAGACTACACGGGCAGAATATCAACTACATGTTAATATACCTTTGTCGTTTCCACAACGATTCAAGGAGAAAGAACATGATAGAGAATATCAAAAGTTTTTGGCCACCTTGAAACAACTACATGTTAATATACCTCTCGTTAATGCTCTTATGCAAATTCCTAGCTATGGGAAATTTATGAAGGAACTTTGTCAAAGAAAAAGAAGTTGACCGACATCGAGACAATTGCGCTCACAGAAGGTTGTAGCGCTGTACTGAAAAATAAATTGCCACCTAAGATGAAAGATCCTGGCAGTTTTACAATTCCGTGCTTCATTGGAAATCATTATTTAGGCAAAGCTCTTTGCGATCTAGGAGCAATCATCAACCTTATGCTCTTTTCAACATTTAGAAAATTGGGAATTGGTCATATGAAGCCCATTGTGGTGACATTGCAACTAGCAGATAGATCTTTAGTTCAACCTGAAGGACAGATTAAAGATGTTCTCGTCCAAATAGATAAGTTTGTGTTCCTAGCAGATTTCATCATACTGGATTGCGAAGCTGATAAGGAGGTACCCATAATTTTAGGATGCCTATTTCTTGCTACGGGTCGTAGTCTTATAGACATTTTCAAAGGCGAGTTAATCATGTGACATAATGATGAACAGTTACCTTCAGTGTCTTTGAAGCAACTCCCTACAGGAGTAAAGAACAATGTCACCATATTGATGCCCTGGAAGAATTAATTGCGGAAGAACTTAATGAGCGTAGTTCAGTAGCGCAAGAAGAATTTGCAGTGACATCCGAAGACAATGTCCTACCTGATTGCGACCACAAGGTTGAGGCAAATATTTGTGAGCTTAGACATGGTTGGCATATGGAATCCTTGGATCTAACCAATAGGATGTCCCGGTTTTCAAGTAATCGATTGAAGAATCCAACTTTGGAGTTGAAACCATTTCCAACGCATTTAAAATATGTTTTCCTTGGTGACAACGATACCTTGCCAGTAATTGTCTTTGCAAATCTCAACGCAAGCCAAGAGGAGAAATTAATCGAAATATTAAAGCAACACAAGCATGCCATCGCCTGGAGCATTGAAAATATCAGAGGCATTAGTCCCTCTTTCAGCATGCACAAGATCAAGTTGGAAGATGAGGGAAAGCAATCCATTGAACAGTAACATAGATTAAATGAGAAAATGAAGGAAGTTGTAAAAAAAGAGATCATAAAATGGTTGGATGCAGGCATTATTTACCCAATTTCTGACAGTATGTGGGTAAGCCCGGTCCAATGCGTTCCAAAGAAGAGCAGTATTACGGTGGTAAGCAATGAAAAAAATGAATTTATTCCTACTCACATTGTTACCAGTTGGCGAGTTTGCATGGGCTACCGCCGTTTGAATGCTGCCACAAAAAAAGATCATTTCCCACTTCCATTCATTGATCAAATGCTGAACAGGCTAGCTGGTAAGGCCCATTACTATTTTCTTGATGGATATTCTGGCTACAACCAGATTGCAATTGCGCCGGAGGACTAAGCAAAAATAACTTTTACTTGTCCGTTTGGTACCTTTGCTTTTCGTCGAATGCCATTTGGGCTATCCAATGCACCGGTCACATTTCAAAGGTGCATGATGGCAATCTTTTCCGATATGATTGAGGATTAGGTGGAGGTATTTATGGATGACTTCTCTGTTTATGGTCACACTTTTGATAAATGCGTTGACAATTTAGCTAAAGTTTTGAAGCAATGTGAGGACACTAATCTGGTGCTAAATTGGGAAAAATGCCACTTCATGGCAATTGAAGGCATTGTCCTTAGGCATCGTATCTCTTGTCAGGGCATAGAAGTAGACAAGGCCAAGGTAGAGATTATTGAGAAGCTGCTCCCACCTACCAATGTCAAGGGAATAAGGAGTTTTCTCGGCCATGCAGGATTCTATCGACGATTCATCTGTGATTTCCCTAAAATTGCAAAACCTCTCTGCTCCCTATTGGAGCAAAATAAAAAGTATTTGTTTGATGCTGTCGATCTAGAAGCATTTGTAAAAATTAAGCAGCAATTAGTGCAGGCACCTATGTCGTCGCACCAGATTGGTCACAACCATTCGAAGTTATGTGTGATGCGAGCGACTATGCTGTAGGTGCAATGCTTAGGCAACATAAAGACAAGGTATTTCATACAATATATTATGCTAGCAAAACTCTAACTAAAGTACAGGTTAATTACACAACCACAGAAAAGAATTGTTAGCAGTAGTTTTTGCATTCGACAAGTTTCGTTCGTATCTTATCGGCACAAAAGTTACAGTTTATACTGATCATTCTGCATGAGATACCTCTTTGCCAAAAAAGACGCTAAACCAAGGTTGATTAGATGGATCCTATTATTACAAGAATTTGATGTTAAAATTAAGGATCAAAAAGGATCGAAAAATCAAGTAGCAGCCCATTTATCTCGTTTGGAATTTGGGAGTGAAGATGGAAATACGTCACAAATTATCAACGCATTCCCAGACTATAAGCTATTTTCTGTCAATGCATCTCCATGGTATGCAGATACTGTCAATTATTTGGTCTGTGGAAAACTGCCATTTAGTGCAATGGTCACCAAAAGGTCAGATTTCTTCACGATGCTACAAAGTACTATTGGAATGAGCCATACCTGTTCAAGGTATGCGCCGACAATATTATTCGTCATTGCATCCTTGAAGAAGAAATGCTCCCAATCCTGAAGCATTGTCATGATGCTCCTTATGGAGGTCATTTTGGTGGTGTTGGGACTGCTGCAAAGGTCCTTCAGTCAGGATTTTATTGGCCAACATTGTTTCGAGGCACCAACAATTTTGTTCAACAATGCGATAAATGTCAACATACTAGATCGATAGCTCGACGCAACGAGATGCTACAACAGCCTATCATGGAAGTTGAGCTTTTTGATGTATGAGGTATGGATTTCATAGGACCATTTCCCAATTCTTTTGGTCATGTTTATATTCTGGTCGTTGTCGATTATGCTTCAAGGTGGGTCGAAGTAATAGTTATTCCTAAAGATGATGCTCGGACAGTGTTGAAATTCTTTCACACATACATCTTCACTTGATTCGGCACACCTAGAGCATTAATCAGTGATCAAGGCACTCATTTTCATTGTAATCAAGTTGCGACAGCATTAAAGTTTTATGGTGTTAAATATCGAATGGCAACCACATATCATTCGCAAACCAATGGCCAAATTGAAGTATCCAATTGGCAAATCAAAAATATTCTTAAAAGGGTACTTAATCCATCTAGACGGGATTGGTCTTCACGACTCAATGATGCATTATGGGCGTTTTGCACAGCATACAAAACACCATTAGGAATGTCATCGTATCAGCTGGTTTTTAGTAAATCCTGTTACTTGCTTGTGGAACTTGAACATAAAGCCATGTGGGCAATTAATCAAGTGAATATGGATTATGATGCTGCTGGAAAAAAGAGATTGTTGGACATTTCGGAACTCGAGGAAATCTGACACAATGCTTATGAGAATGCTACCATATATAAAGAAAAAACGAAGCGATGGCATGACAACATTATCTTGCGACGACAATTTTCTACAGGTTAGTTAGTTCTTTTATTTAATTCACGTTTAAAACTACATCTTGGTAAATTGCGTTCCAGATGGTCAGGGTCATTCGAAGTTGTCGAAGCATTTCCTCATGGTACAATGACAATTAAAGATTTAAATGATGGGCAGCAATTCAAGGTAAATGGCCAACAATTGAAGCACTATCTCAGTCCAGACAACCATGAGTAGAACGAGACCATTAACCTGGTCACATTTCCTTAACATGTCATTACATTTATTCTATTTACTTTTTGTATTTTATTTCATTTCAACTCTCTTCTTTAGTTCTTTGCAGGAATAAAAGTTATCCTTTTTGTCGACGCACATAAACACAACTTGTCGACGCATTTTAATTACTAACTCACCACTGTGAAGCGTTTCAGAAAAGAATCACGTCGATTGATTCACAATGCTCCCCAAACGTTGGATCAATTCAGAAAAAGAACAATCTGTGTCATTGCATTTATTGGATGTAGTCATAGTGTCCTATCACTGTAATGGAAATCATCACGCCTCTTCATCTTTATCCTCTATAAAACACCCCATTGTGCCGACGGTGTTTTGCACAACCACATCCACCATTGTTGGTGCAAACCTTTCTTTTCTTCAATCTTCAAATTTCCTACAATTTTTAATCTCTTTCTCTCATACAGCCATGGCTAGAACTAGAGGAGCAAAAACCCCTTCTAAATCAGTCGATGAATCATATACGGTGGTGGTTTGGAACTCCGAGCAACCGCCACCCAAAGAGCTAGTACTGTTTCTTACCAAAGCTGTCAAAGACCGTTTCCAAGACATTATGTTGAAGCGTAACTGCTACCTAACGTGAGAATTTTAGCTGTCTCCACTACTCACACTAGGAAAACAAGTCAACAGAACCATCTCGCGCCTAGGGTGGGAAAAATTTTACGATCATCCTGAAGGATTATTCCCCGTCTCTCGTCCGTGAATTTTACGCCAATTTAGTTGATAAGGAATAGGAATTCATCTTTGTTCGAGACGGACTAGTGCCATGGGGCGTTGCCCATATAAATGCCCTATACAACATCGCTGAGGGGGAGGATGAGCATGTCGCTTTCCTGGAACAATTGACAGAGGAAGATGCTGATTCATTAATGGATGATTTGTGCATTGACGGTGCCGTTTGGACAAGAAATAACCCCAACAACTATACAATGCATCATCGTTTCCTTACGATTCAAAGCAAAGTCTGGTTCCATTTCATCAACTGCCGCCTACTGCCCTCCACTCACAGCACCACGGTGACTTTAGATAGAATGTGTCTCATATATTCAATCATCAAAGGCTGTCGGATTGATGTAGGTGCAATCCTCCTTCAAGAGATTATAGAGTTTGTAACGAAGCAAACAGGTATACTGCCATTCCCCTCTCTTATCATGCAATTGTGTCGACAGAGGGGTGTTGTGCCTCGTGAAAGGGAAGAGTTCTTGGAAAATAGGGGATCTATTAATGATTTCTCGGTTGAGCGCATGACGAGGGGGCAAGAAACCCCTGTGGTAAAAGAAGCTACACAAAAGAAAGAGAAAGGAAAGGCAAAGAAAAAAGACAAGCAACCTCATGCTCTCACAGATCCTCAACATTGGAGGAAACTTAAAGAAATTGAGCAGTTGGCTGACCGAATGAGTATTCAGCAAATCAAACTTGTCGCCGCAGTTGAGGACATGGAGCACTCACAAAACTTATTCTATACCTACACCAGGGCATGGAATACTGCAATCATCAGCACACTACGCAGCATGAGCAAGCAGCCCTTGCCAGATTTCCCAGTGTTTCCCCTATCATTAAGGAGGCAACACCATCAACCTAGAAAACCGCTTCAAAGGGGAAGGATCACTCTGTCCAGTCTCCACATATGGTCCACATTTCTAATGATAAGGACCAGGATGTGAATTCGAGGGATGTTGAGGAATGTTTCCACAATATTGCTAGCCTCTTTGAAGATGAATTTTTTAACAGTTTAGGGGCAAATATGGAGGAGAAGGAAGCTGCTATTACAAAGGGACACATAACCATGGAATTTATGGGTATCAAGGAGGACAAGGAAGAAGAAAAAGAATATGAAAGAGAAGAAGAGAAAAAGGAAGTTCCTATCGTGACAAATTTACCTGAAGAATTTATTGCCACACCTGATAATATGGGTACAACTACTGAAGCCCTAGCGCCATCTTCAAATCGGACACACATAGCCTCATCTGTCGGCAAAATCTCCTGTACATATTTACTGAGATGTACAAATTCTCGTTCGTATTCTGCCACTGTCTTGTTTCCCTATCTTAACTCTAAGAATTCTTTCTTCTTCCTATCCAAATACCTTTTTCTGACGTATTTCTTTTTGAATTCTACCCTAAAAGAATTCCCAGCTAATTTCATTCTCAAGAACCACAGCTAGGATCATTGTCCACTAGATATAAGTCTCGTCTTTCAGTAACAAAACTGCACACCTCAAATAGTCTTCCGAGGAACAAGCCATTTCGTTCAGTACTCTCAGAGTGTTTTTAAACCAATATTCGGCCCTGGATGAATCATCCTCTACACTTCCGCAGAATTCTTCTGCCCCGTATTTTTTGACCTTGTCTGTCGAGATATAACGCCTCTGCTCTATCACAGGGGGAGGTGAAGGCACTACTGGAGGTGCTACTAGTCGAACAGCGGGATATGCCCTTAACCCTTTTTTTATTGGCACCCTTAACATAACAATTTTTCAGAAATCAACCCAATTTTAACGGTCAAACTTGAGTTGACCATTAAAAAGCAGGTTAACATAATAGTCCATGTGGCATGCCACATAAGTGCATGACGTCATAAATGACATCATCTATTTAAATTTTTTTTCATTTTGTTTCATCTTCCTTCTTCCCTCTTTCTCTCTTTCCCCCATTTTTTCTCTCATTTTCTCTCTTGCCAAACACTATTTTTCTTCTTCAAAACTTCCCCCGTTTTGAAGGGTTTGGTTAAATCGCCATTGTTAGTCGCATGATGGGATTAGCCTGTTCTACATCTACGATCTAGTTGAGCTTCGTTTCGTTTCGTGAAACAATGGCAACAAAAAGAAACCCTTAATTGAACTACCATTCTTAGCTTTTCTTTTTAAATTATTCTATTACTAATCCATTGATTTTTGCAGCTCTTCTTCGATCTACTCAAATTCCTCCAAAAACTCCCAGGTTTTTTGAATTTTTTAATATTTACTTATATGGGTTTTTTTGTTTTTTTCTTTCAATCGTGATTCATTGATTGATTTGGCAATTCTGGAATTTACCCATTTCATATTATTGTGAAATATTGGTGGGGTTTTGATTTTCTCCTCGAGATCTTCTTGTTTGCATTTGTTTGCTTTGATGATGAACGAATGTTCAAATTTATGATATCTTTTCCTTTGCTGGATTATACTTTCCTTGTGTTGTCGGTAATGAATTTGGCATATTTTTCTTATTGATTATGATTATTATTTTTAATAATAACTATTATTTTATGGTATATGCTCATAATCTCTTTTTCAGAAACCAAAGATGTCATATTTTGCTGTAAATATCATTTTTAATAGCTTCAGCCTGCAAGCAAGGTCTGTTGATTCGATACTTTCATCATTTTAAATTGTCTCCTTTTTGATAAATAGAGTTTCCCTTTCAAAGTTAACTTACTTTTATCTTGGTTAATTGTGGTTGTAAGCTTCATCATTGATTTCTTTTGACTGTTTTCATAATGGTCCTTCTCATTGGCATGTCTTCGCTCGCTTGAATTAGTGAAATGGATAGGATTAAAGGAATCAACGACTATGAACCCAGACCGGTTCCTTCAGAAAGCCGTGTGGACGAATATTGGTTTATAAAGCAGAATGTTAGTAATAGTAGTGTTGCAAAAGAGAGTAGGTCATTAATAGTGTTTGGGGGAAGTTTTGAAGAACAAAAATAGTGTTTGGCAAGAGAGAAAATGAGAGAAAAAAATGGAGGAAAGAGAGAAAGAGGGAAGAAGAAGGAAGATGAAAAAAAATGAAAAAAATTAAATAGATAACATCATCTATTACATCATGCGCTTATGTGGCATGCCACTTGGACTATTTTGTTAACCTGTAAATTTTTTAACGATCAACTCACGTTTGACTGTTAAAATTGGATTGATTTCTGAAAAATTGTAACGTTAAGGGTGTCAATCAAAAAAAAAATATTAGGGGCATATATCCAAAAGCCCCCAAAGTTTGGGGGCTTTTTTTACAATTATGTCATTAAGCTAATACGGACTCAAAAACATAAAAATTACTAAAAAACGGTTAACATTTGCTTACCCATATCAAACCTTAAAGTTTGAAAATGGAGAAACCCTAATTTCCCCCTTTAGCCGAATAGAGAAGAAGAAGTTGAGAAATTAGGTAAATTTTTCCTCATTTTCTTTCATTTAATCCATATATATACTTAACGATAAATTTGTAAATATTTAGACTTTCATAATTAGCTTTATTAATCACTTAATTATTCTTAATTCCTATTTATAATTAATATAACTCATGTTAATCCACCCTAAAATACTTTAGTTTAATTAGCTCTTTTGGCCCTTCTAATTAACCAACTCTACTTTTGCACCTTTTTTAATTTAATCCATTTTTCTTAATCAACCATCTAATCGATAGAATTTCTCAACCAAAATTTAATATGATGTTAATGACATCATAATATTAACATAAATAAATTCACAACTTGATTCGTCAGAGTTGTGGTCCCGAAACCACTATTTTCGACACCACTAAAATCAGGTTGCTACATGTTGATTTAGATTACGATCGTGCCACGGATCGAGGAAAGGGAAATTAGCAGAATAGTCCCTGAAGCCTATCTGTAACTGCAATTAATCCTTGTAAGTTCGTAACGTTAAATTCTTATTTAAATTGTACATTGTTATATTCTCTATAAATGTTACAAATGTGTTACGATGGTTTGGAATCGAGAAAGAGGAAAGCAAAGAAAGAAAGAGTTATCAGGCTTTGAGCCGATAAAAAGTGAAATGAATCCAAAAATGGATTATAGGCCTTACGATGGCTGAGATTTATGTTTGATTTGCATATTCTCATCAGCTTGGTGTGAGCAGCATCGTATACTGGTAATAGAGACAATTTTGTCTAGAGGATGTATATTCTAGTTATGGCTTATTGAAGCGCAATTCTATTCTGGTTCGAAGGATTTACAGATTTTACAACACATGTTATTTAGTAACTTGTTAAAAACTCTACGAACTTGCTAAGCTATGAAAATTTTACCCGTGAAATTGTTGTTGTTTTGTAGATTCTATTTTGCTGCTAGAAGATCGGATCACCTCAAGAAATCACACTATCTCGGGAGCTCGTTCGGTAGTATTTACATCACTTGGTTATATGTCATGTACTAGAATGATGTTATTTTGTATAATACTTGATTTTGGTTGGTGGGTTCATTGATGAAACCTTAGTTGAATAATGTACTTATTTTGTATGTTTGCTTAAGGTTGAAAGTAGGGATTATGCATTAAAATGTAATGTTATATGTGTTTATGAACACTTGGGTTGTTTCTATTGTACCTTATGCTTATGCAAATGAAGATTATTTGATGAACTTGAGAACTTGTGTGAATATTTGAATCCTGCATACTTGTTTCGGTAGAACTCTTGCATGTATCGGTAGAAGTACAAAGTAGGAGAGAGGTTGGTTACTGACTTGCATTGTAACGGTAGTAACTTATGAAGTATCAGTAGTTCTGTTCATAGTAGTATCGGTAGTTTGAGTACTTGTATCGGTAGAAGTTACAGGTAAAACTTCCTAGTTCTCTGGACTTTTTAGTATCGCTAGAAGCATGCATTGTTTCGGTAGAAGTCACCCTTGTATCAGTAGAACCATCACAACTACTGGTAGGAAACTGCAACTATTTCTAAATTGTTTACTGACTTGACTTCTACCGCTACTTGTCCAACAGGTACCGCTAAAAATCTCCCAGAATTGTGAAAATGATATTTTTTCCCTTATTGAGTTGTATGGATATTTAATTTTTTATTTATATCATGTATGATGTATTATTTTATTTAAATATATTAAAATAAAGTAATATTGAGAGTTAATCCACGATAGATGATCAGAAAGACCCTGAGACCCTAACCAACGACGGTAACGAATTTTGGATGTTACATACACAGTGTCATTCACAACAATAGAATTCATAGCTCGAGACATGGGTAAATGATATCCTCTCATTGGCATTATATTGTTGATGAAAAGTAAAAGTAGCCATGAGTCATTCGCTTTTGTGATTATGACTTGATCGCTATTTGATAGTGAATGACTTTTCATGAAAGAAGATGTAATAGTTACCATGAGATAAAATAGGCAAATTGGTGAAGTGGGCATAGGAGAGTTGTGAACTGGTGAAGTGTGAGCTAGGAACTATGACGGGTGATCTCCATGCATGTGAGTTGTATGTAGGCAAGCAGTGCATGCAAGCTATGAACTGCGAGCTCCATGTAGGCGAGCAATGCATGCGAGCTGTGGACTGTGAGCTCCATGTAGGTGAGTAGTGCATGTAAGTTGTGAACTACGAGCTCCACGTAGGCAAGCAATGCATGCGAGTTGTATGTAGGCGAGCAGTGCATGCGACCTTAGGATTGTGGACATGATTGTAGCATGGTTGTGGCATTAAGTGGACTTCAATAGCTGCCTTCAAGGATAAAATTCCATATTTCGGTATGAAAATTAACCAAAAATGTATTATTCAAGTAAAACCTTTCAATATCGGATATTCAACAGAAATATAACAAAAATAGGTACTAAACAGTTATCAATCCCTCTTTAACTCACCCAAAATATAAACTCAAAAGTACTTTAATAACGCTATATATTAGAGTTATCAAGTCCTTTATAGAATATGTTTTTCATAGATCAAAACTCATGATTATCCCTTAGAAACCCCAAGATTAATTTTGATTTATTTGATCCATATTTTTTGAACCTTATTCACGCCTTCAATTTGTGTGCCTGTGATAAATCTTACGCATTGGTCGCAATTTCCTTCGATTACAATAACACAATTATACCCAAACATCCATCTTACTCATCCTATACCTTGCATTCAATTGAAATTTCTCATTAGCCAAAATTGTTTTCGATCGTAGTCACACCCATCTTTTAATTTCAAAGTTTGGATGATGTACCATATCCAAACTTCTACTCTCATGTTTTCTTCATATAATTCACTTCCATTTACTAGAGCACAATCCCAATTAAATACATTTATCTATTTATTTGTACATATGTTGATTCCTTCCTTGGTGACAATTCAAGACCAATGTTTATAATAAATTCCTCAAAATCCTAAATCACACATTTAAACATTTTTCAATATCTAATTTTCATACTCATGTCAAATATTGTGCATCGATCAGACTTTCCCTGAATTTTCTAAATTCATCATTGATTCCAATATCAGAATAATTCCTTATCCATTACTAACACATCAATCATTTTAGTTCCCTTTTTATCCTCGAGTAACACCAGTCCTCTTGTACCCTTATTTTTACTCATGTCAGTCACACTTTGTTCCTACACTTATTGCTTCCATAATGTTCAGAACCTTTTTTAAATTCCTATGCAAATTCATACAAGTTTGTTGTCACACCAAACCTCTCGATTCAAATTTCACTAATGGTTGCACCAAACTGCCACATCCCTATTACATCCTTATCAAACCTCAAAAAGGTTCTAAGCTCTTATCTTTCTTATTTGTACTTAATCAACACCTATAATATATATACCTCTTTCAAAGCCTCATTACAATAGCTCCATTCATTAGATCGATTAGCACCACCAAACCATAAAATATCTCCATGGTCAAGTCACATATTCTCATATAAATTTATTTCACAATTCCAAGTCCAGACTTATTGTCAATTCTTGGTTTTATCTCCCCAATCTATATCTAGGTCGCTACCATTTTAGAAATTACCCAAGTTGCTAACTTCGGTTCAATACTATTTCCAAAATCCTCTTTTAGAATCAAGGTTGAATACTAGAAGGTGTTAGGTCTAATGAATGTCTTTAAAAGAATCTTCAAATCCCTATTTGGTTTGACTGGAGTGATGTCTCCCAATCCTTCCTTCTAGGTCCTACTGACTTTACAGTGCCAGTGAAGCATCGAGATAACCATTAGCAATCAAAGTTCATCTTCTTTTAAACATTCATGATCCTAACTCAACTCAACCATACAACATATGCCTAATAAGAAACATCAATATCCTTCCGAAACATAAACTTCAAGAATTACATCATCCGTATCAAACATATTCTACACATACTCGAGTTTTCAAAAGACCATTCCATAGACTAGGATCACATAGCATCAATCATCATTATTCACCTTTCTCTTTATTCTTGTTCATCCTAGAATTTCCATGACAACATAGAAGTGTTCCTACCAAGGTCTCATCTTATTACTAATCTTTTATGTGTATGTCATGATGCAAAGGATTTTAGATTTGAAATGATGCATACTTTCTTATACTTTCTCCCCTAAAGCTCTTGTTATGCCCTTCATCTCTCTTATTCTTCTAATATCATTGTGATCATTAGACTTAATATTTATTTCTATCTCTTGAGCATTCATTCAGAAATGGGATGACTTCGACTTGTACCTCAAGTCTATGAAACCTTATTAGCTTTTGCCTTCAATATTTTAGTTAAAATGCAAGGATTAAGGCCTGTTTATGCCTTTATAAATGGACCTTTGCTTTGACTATAGTGAATGTCTTCAACAACTAAGGACATCCTCTGGACTAATGTAGAGATCTTCAAGCAAACCCAACCATGAGCAACTTTCATCCTCAAAGAACACATGAAATTGTACAGATTGCTCATATGAAAATGTATGTACTTATATTTTTCAATTACATTAGTATTAGTTATAAATTACTCAATTTTCCATCGTCTACTAAACTTTATCTTTATATTCAAATTGTATTAATATTGGTTTATAATCTTGTTAAAAGTATTATATTAATATAAAATTAATGTATTTAATAAGTTGTATAATATAGGTTCACGTTGTTTATTATTTTATAATTAATGCTTTAATTTTTAAAAATATTTAATGAAAAACATTTTTCAATTGTCAAAGCATTTATTTTGTATTTTCAAGTAAAATTTATCAAACAATAAAAAATAAGTAAAAAAGAACCAACCAAACACAAGAAAATATCACATTTTCCAAAGAATTAATACCATCTTCCAAAAGCAATGTTCAAATAATCAAACAAACCCTAAGTACCAATTTGTAAAAATAGACTTAACGACCAGACTAATGGAGGTACCATAAACTGTTAAAATAAAATAAAAATTAGGTACTAAGATAAGAAAAAAGTAATTTAGAAACCAATTTGTGGATTAAGCCTAATATTTATATATTTTGTAATTAAATTTAAATAAAAATATTAGGATTCTTATTCAAATCATGACCAGCTTGGATAAAGAATTCTTACCAAAATTTGAGATTTGGACAAGTCTACCAACTACCACACCAATAGCATAAGCAACGGTTCAAAGCCTCAAAATTCAGGACTACTTGGCTTATCTTGATGCAAACCATGTTAGTGACCATATATGCTAATATACCCGTGGTTCAGTACACACTTGATACACTACCTTACCTTTAAACTAATTTATTTGCCGAAGCAATACCTCAATTCTCGTATCAAGCAAAGCATGCAACCCAAAATCAGTGCTCATTACTTATCTACATCATCATCAATAATAATAAGAAGAAGATCATTTGGAGAGGAAATCTCGTCAAACGAATACAGTTAGAAACTGTAAAATACATATCTCAATGCAGTCTGTCAAGAACTCTTTGAAGAAGAATCATCCCACTCAATTCCTTCGAGATGCTTCCCAAAGTCGACGTTCGATGCCCAATTTCCGAAGCTCCATCAGTCCTTCCTCAACTAAAAAAAAGCAAGTAAAAACATAAGTGCTTACTTGCAAGAAAGGTTGGGTTCAGTCGTGAATATGCAAGAAAATAGTTGACATTTTAAGTTCTAAGTTTAGAGAGTGAGAAACATTGCACCAATACTTCCATTTGAAGAAATTAATGCAACAATAGATATTACCATCAACAGCATCATGTGAACTTGGTGAATGCACAGAACGGCTGATCCAAAATTTAAGTCGCTCTTTGGCTGTATCCTCCTCTATGCCATGGGATTTGGCTCTTCGCCAAAAATATGTAAGCCATGCCTATTATGTTTTATAAATGGTCAGCCAGATAATACTATATTCCTCTTTCCAAGTGTCAAACAGGACACAAAATACTAAAGGGAAAATGTTATTGCACACTGTACAGTGACCACTGCTTAACCAGGGACCATTTAACTAGGTGACATAATTAAGTTGAAGTAAAACAATTTGAGAATCCAATATTTAAGCTCAGCATCATGCCAAACAGGTCTCATCCCTTGTTGGCAAGAAAAACAATACAGACAAGAATATGGAAATTCCAAAATTTGAAGCCGCTGTTATTTCGACACACATAAAAATACATATTATTTATTGGGTTTTATAAACAGACTGAAGGCATGTAGTTGGGCGAGGATAAAGTTAGTGCCACCAACAATAAAACAAAACCGTTTAACAGGAAGACCAAGAAATTCATGAGCTTTGTGGATAAACATCACTGGGATAAAATTGAAGATAACAGAGAAAGATGACTGGCATACCTCCTTGAAGAGAACATCCTCAGACTCCTCTGGACTCAATTCTGCAATAAAGCATACCGGTCATTCTTGTGATCACAAGTTTGGGAACATGGGAATACAAAGAAACAAACAAGACAGCAACTAAATAAATAAAGAAGACTTACCAAATGCCTCCATAAACTTTGGATCACGTGGTGACTTGATATCTGAAAAACATGCAAGTAAGAATTCAGTCAGATCAGAGGAGACAGCTCTAGGCAGTTAGCAGTGGTTGAGGTTAAAAAATGCATTGAATTAGAAAAAATGCAAAGAAATGAGTTTGAAAAAAAAAAAGAACAACCAACCAGCCAAGCAAACAAACTATTTTAAAGCCATAAGAAAATTAAGCAAAGATGTTACAGAGTGATAAAGAGCATACCAGACAATGAAATTCTAACAGAACTTGCTCTTCTCTGTTGGGCCAATGCATTCACGATGGCTTCCTCAACCTTCAAAAACATAGCCAGAATTAAACCAGTGGAATGCATGTAGCATCTTAATTCCAGAAATGCACCACTTATTTCTTTTGGATGGGTTGGGAAGAAAAGAGGAGAGGGGTACCTTTAAGGATGCAAGCTCCTTCAAACCCATTTCAACTGAAAGCATACTCTCAATATTTCCTTCTCCAGTCAGGTCACTCAAATCCTCAACAAGTTTGCTCCTCTTTTCATTCTCATCATCACCTGCTCAACATTGTTAATAGTCTAAAAACATGAAAAATGTGTATGACAGGACAAGAGAAGGATGCCGCTATCTAGCTAACCACAAAGCATAAAATTATTTATTTACTAACCTTTTTCACAAAAATCCTCCTTAGCTTTTTGTCCAGCAGAAACAACCACCTCAAAAGGAAGAGGAGCTAATGATGACCAGTACTCATGCTTAGACACAGCGATATCTGCACAGATCCCTATAAAGCACAAGAATGATGTGAAACAGTAGGGCTTGATGATAGATAACTGAACATTATCTACCTTTAAGTGCAATGGAGTTATAATTGTCAGTTTGAATATATTATTACCACATTCTCAACCTTTAACAACTTGACAAGGGGCAGGATGAAGTAAAATTTCTTTTACAAAAGACAAATGACAGTAATTCATCCATGCCCTTTAAAATGACTGTCGAATGATTTAACAAGATTTAATCAACAGAGTGAATGGTGCATTTCTCTTCACAACAAATATAAGTTACCAGTAACTACCATATCTCACAGCTAAGCCCCAGTAACGAGCAAGCCAACACCTCTTAAGGACAACTTCTTCCTGAAATTCAAATGCATAAGGTAATTGATATTCTAATAAAAAGTGGAGGACTCCTTAAATTTTGAGGCAATATAAGCACATACCATCTCTTTTTGAGTCAATACCATTCTTTGAGTCATTGAACGAAGGGCTTTTACTTCAGATTCAGCTCCATGAAGCTGCCTTACAATGGCTGTTGCCTCATCTTTAGCATTCTAATTCAAGCAAAATAAATAAAGCATAAGAGAAAATGGAATAGCATGAGCAAAAGTTATTATATTCATTTAAAAGATGAGAAGATTATAATATAGGAAGACTACTTGCTGATTTTTACCTCAACTTCAGATCTAAAAGACAAAATCTCCTTGTCTACAACATCCTTAGTTTGTTTTGCATCCTTAAGTGCAGCCTGGGAGGATAAAACAAAAGGAAAAGAATGATTCTTTTTTTTGCATTATCCTGAAGCTAAAATTACAGGAAAAAATTTGCCATTTCCTATTCTCAAAAGGAAAAATGTCAAGATTACCACAATAGATGAAACTCAAAATTCAACACATTTTGTGCTATAACAACAAACCTGAGTCTGCCTAGCTCAAACCAACATTTAAAAAACTTAAAAAAGAGAAAAAGAACCAAAAAACTAAAATATAGCTGGGAAGCCTAGAATTAATCATCTATCCACAAATAGAGCAGAATCCAAATTCTTAAATACCTCTCTTTGACGCAATGCAGCCTCTTTTCTGTAGATGGTAACACAAGATGATAGAAAAAGGTAAATAAAACTAAAGTGGAGAAAAAAAGGTATACATTAAGGTTATTTGAACCAAAATCTACCTGCTTAACAGTTTGGCTTCCAAAGATACCCCTTCACCAAAAGCAGCAACCTAAAAGCTCGAAAAAGAAAAATTAACAGGTAAAACCACCTTTATCTGATTATGGTCCCTTATAGTTACTACTCATTTTTAAAAAACTAGTTTACAATATCACACACGTTACATGTGAATTTATTTATTAAGTTCTATAATTTATTAGATGATATAATTTTCAATAATGTAATTAATGCAAATAATATTATTCAAAATAAATACTTTTTAATAATGTAATTAATGCAAAGTAATATTATTCAAAATAAAAACTAATAAAAAAATTGAAATGTACAAATTATTTTATTAATTCAAATATTATAATAATAAAAAATTCCTAATCATTATTAAAGCATTTTTACAATACTAAAAAAGTTTACATATCATAAATAACCCTTTAATTTTCATTTTTTCCTTAATAATATAATCAATAAATCAACCATCATAGTTCGTTGACAATATATAATCAATATAATATGTTATGTTATATTATATAAATTTATTGTTTATAAAATCATATATATGAAATGTAACGATATTTATTATATAAATAATTAAAATTTGATTTTTAATCTAAAGTAAAATTATTTTTTTACTTTTTTGGTTAATGAAAAAAATACTTTAAAATAGAGTAATTTGATAGAAATTTAACTTTTTTATTTATTATCATATAAATGCATTAAACAAAAGTGTTTTAAAAGAATCAAAATTCTTTTTTATACCTTGATGAATCTAGTCAATAATAAAAACCATTTATATAATAAATTATATAATTTATTATTTATAAAATTATACACATGAAATATAAAGTTATTTAATATATAAATAATTAAATTTTAATATTTAAAACTAAAGTAATATTTTTTACTTTTTTAATTAATAAAACATAATAATTTAAAGATAAAATAATTCTATATAAATTTTAACCTTTTGTAAATTATTATATAAATTCATTTAACAGAAGTGTTTTAAAAGAATCAGAATGCTTATTTATAAATATGATAAAATTTATATATAATAAAAAATATTTAAAATGACAAAACAATAATACAATCAACAATGAAGGATATATTTACTAGTTCAAATGTTTATATAATAAATTATATAAATTATTATTTATAAAATTATAAACATGAAATATAAAGTTATTTATTATATAAATAATTAAATTTTAAAGTTTAAAATTAAAGTAATATTTTTTTTACTTTTTTAATTAATGAAACATAATACTTTAAAGACAAAATAATTCTATAAAAATTTTAACCTTTTTTAAATTATTATATAAATTCATGTGACAGAAGTGTTTTAAAAGAATCCAAATTCTTATTTATAAATATGATAATTTTATAAATAATAAAAAACATTTAAAATGACAAAACAATAATATAATCAACAATGAAGGATATATTTACTAGTTCAATAGTTTCTTCAAGTGGCCAAAATAATAACATTTATTAAAATTGGTGACCAAATGTTGAACAAAACCTTACAAAAGTTTAGCAACCAAATCGGTAGTTTGCCCTTGCCTTATAGTATTAAGGAAAAAAGGAAACCAAAAATAAAAACAAAAAGGAAAAAGTCAATTTCCATGTTACCTGTTTCTCAAGCTCTTTGACCCTAGCCTCCACTTCCTTGCACCTTTCTTCCTCAAGTCTAAGCTGTAAAGTTCATTCAAGAATTACTAATGATGTGGTTTAAGGCAGAAAACAACACCCAAAAGTATTAAATTTTAAAGATGAGTCAAAGAGAAGTTAAAACTCTAGAAACATAGAGTTACAAAAACTTGTAGGTTTAGGGTTAAACTATGAGGAACCTTGGAGAGCTTGGGAAGCCTAAACCTAGAGTTACATTTGTGAAATGGAGAAAACTCAAGTGGCGCAAAGCGCCAATGATGGGACTTGATTGTGAGGTGACTTAGATGGCTTGAACGATCAATGGCATGGGTTTGTTGTGGTGAGAAACCTTAGGTGTCCTTGAAGTCTTGAGAAGCATATGTCCAAGGTTAGGTGACGTGAGGCCTGAAAAGGTCTAAAGCCTAATGTCATGAACTTAGATTTTTCCCACGCAATCCGTGCGGCCTTAGGTCGCTTCTTTGCTCCAAAAACGCCTAAGTCAATCTAATTCCCAACAAATGAGGATTCAACAAAATTTCCTCTAAGGCACCAATACAAAAGCAGAAGAACTCAAGATGAACGAATGAAAAACAAAGAACACAAAAGAGAGAGAGTTTGAGTGAATGCTTTCAAGAATTCTTATTACTCAAGAATGAAGTGATTTACAATGAAGGGAAGAGGCCTCTATTTATAGTTGAGCCTCCCCAATATCAACGGTACAGATTAAAGTACATTAATGGCTAAGATTGAAAAGTATCTACAAATAGAATCTCTAATATTACAATCAAATCTCAAAGATCACAAGGATTATATCTTCTAAGATTGCCTATCTTGAAGATTACATTCCATATTTGCCGTCTTTGTAGATGGACCTTCAATCTCTCCAAGCACTGGCCCAGTCCAATTGGGCCAAAAGACCTTCCTTGAACTCGATGGATCACATAAGTATGCCATGGTTGCGGGCTCCCATGCGCAACCCATGACACTAACCCAAGGTTACCATGAAAGCTTAGGAAGCCTATACCCATGATTAGTGACGAGGGACCTTGGGGCCTGAGGAGTCTTATGCTCATGGTTACTTGGCTAGTAGGAGGAAATGAGGCACCACTCTCTGAGGTTAGGTAACAAGGGTCTTTGGGACTTGGGGAGCCTACGCTCAAGGTTACATGGCTTGCAAACTTTTCAAACTTCTCAAACTTCCCAGACTACTTGAACCCCTTGAATGAGCCATATGAGAAAGCGAGGCACCACTCTTCGAGTTCAAGTAACAAAAGCCCTTGGGGCCTAAGGAGTCTAAATTTGAGGTTATGGCATGACTACCAAACTTGTCGAATTGCTCAAACTCCTTTCAGGAACAACGAGCCATGAGGGGTTCAAGGCATCACCTTTAACGATTATGTGATGAACGAGATTGGGCTTCAAGAGCCTAAACCTAGGGTTCCTTCTCACTAATGAACCTCTCTCGAGCTTTTCAAACTAATCTTGAAAACTTGTGAGAAAAAATGTTGAATTAGTGCACGTTGGAGGCACACACTTCGACGATTAAGTGAGAAATGTGATCAAACTTAAATTTTTAGAGAGAAAGTAAAAAACTTCTCTTTCTAACCAAGTGATTTGGTTATTTATAAGATGAATTCAAATGGCAATAGTGCTTGCTATTTATAAAAGGTTTTGAGGTAATCTAGGTGTCAAGTGTCACACCCCCATTAAGGGCTTGTGAAGTAGCTCCAATGGGTGCACCTTGCACTCCTTACACCCTGATGCAAGAATTCCAACCTCTAACGTGTTATTTCCTTTATTAGGCCCCAATTCGACTTCTTTTGAGTCTATCTTCCGAGATTTGCATGGTCGTTGGATTATTCCCCAATAATACTCATCAAAACAAGGTTGCTAAAAGAATAAATAAACTTCTTGAAGTAACCAAAGCCCTTTTTTCTCAAATGAGTATTTCGAAACAATTTTTAGATGCAATTTTAACAGCTTGTTTTTTAATTAATCATATGCCCCCTTTTATACTCAATGGTGATATTCCTTGCAACATCATTTTCTTTCAAAATAATTGTTTACTTTTGAATTTAATATATTTGATAGTACTTATTTTGTTCATGATATTCGTCCACGAGTCACTAATTGGATCCAAAGCCTCTTAAGTGTGTTCCTTAGATACTCTCGACTTCAAAAAGGTTATAGATGTTACTCTCTTGATCTTAAATACTATTACTAATGTTACCTTTCTTGAAATTACTCCTTTCTTGAATAAACTATTTAAAATAGTCAATAGAAGGAAGATGATCTAATGTATAACACTATAACTTGGCCTACAAGTTCTATAAATACTATTGCACTAGCTCAAACAACCACTCAACACCTATTGTTCTTGTCTATTTAATACAAGAACCTCATAACTCATGTATTCTACTCATCTCTTCATCGAAGAATCCCTTCTCTTGTGATTTTGATCCCAATCCTAATCTATCTATCTCCCTATGAAAGGGTAAATGTCAATGTACTTATTTCATCTTTTATTTTTTAGGACAATTTGTCTTTTGCTTCCAGCTCTTTTATTGCATCCTTAGATTTTGTTTCAATTTCTTAGATTATTGATGAAACATTGTCCCATCTTAGCTGGCATGATACAATGGTACAAGAGATGGTGACTTTAGATGGTAATAGTACTTGAGATTCAGTAATCTACTTGCAAAAAAAAAAGTATCAAGTGCAAGTGGATGTGTACGATTAAGTCAATCCTAATGGGTCAATATCACAACTTAAAGCCCAACTTGTTGCTAAAGGGTATGTTCAAACTTACGACATTAACTATTTTAATACCTTCTCCCTAGTAACTAAACTGACTTCAATTTGATTGTTCATCTCTATGGAAACTACGTATAAGTAGCATTTACACCAGCTAGGTATAAAAAAATTGTTTTTCTCTATGGTATCTTCAAGAGGAAGTCTAAATGAAGTGACCACCGCTCAAAGAAGACTTGTCGACTTCGAAAACCTTTGTATGGTTTGGAACAAAATCCTCATGCTTGGTTTGGTAGATTCAATGAAATAGTCCAAGAATTTGGATTGGGGAAGAGTGATTGTGATCACTCAATATTTTATAAAAAAACAGAAGAAACTATAATATTGTTAATGATGCATGTTGACAATATTGTCATTACTGGAAGTGATGATGCAAACATACTTTGAGATCTTTACTACACTCACAATAAGGTATTTTCTTGTCTTAAAGGAAATATACTCTCGACTTACTAGCATAAACTAGAAAACCAGGGTCTAAGTCATGTAGTACAGCAATGGATCCCAATGCATAACTTAAGACCAAAAATAGTGACTTATTTGAAGATCCTGAGAGGTATAGAAGGCTAGTTGTTAAACCGATTTATCATATAATGACTCATCCTAACATTGCATGCTTTGTTAGTGTTGAGTCAAATAATATCTTCACCAACAATCAAACAGCGGGCAGCTTTGGAACAAACTCTTTATCTAAAAGGAGGCTCCAAGACATGATTTATTATATGGGTTCATTGACATTGAATGTTTCTCAATGTAAATTGAGTGGGATCTAAGATGGACAAGAAATCCACTAAAAGATATCGTGGTTTTGTTAAAGGAAGTTTGATTTCATGTAAAACAAGAAACAAAATGTAGTATTCCAATCAAGCACAAAGTCGAAATATAGAGCTATAACACAATTTGTGTGAGATTGAGTGCACCAACTATTAAGTGAAGTGGATCTAGAGATTTCATTGTCAACAAAGATATAGTATGATAACTAAACTGCTCTTCATATATCTTCTAGTCTTGTGTTTCACGAACGAACCAAGCACATTGAAATTAACTCCTATTTTGTTTGTGAAAAGCTTCAACAAAAGCTATCTTTATAGGCTACGCTAAAACTGAAGATCAACTAGAAGATAACTACACAAAAGCTTTGAATGGAGCTCAAGTTGATTATATTTGAAATAAGCTAGGCATGATTAATTTTTATACTCCAGCGTTAAGGGAGTGCTAAAGAATATTGTACAGTTCTAAAGATACATTCACTCAATTTGTTCTAATCTCCTTCTAGCACTCTAAATTCGTTACATAGACAAAACACTTCAAACAAATAATAAGTGGTCAAATGGAAAGGAAAACAATCACTCCAACTTACTACCAAAAAGTCTGCATATGTTACTAGCCTTCATGTTTTTTTTAATCCATTAGCAACTATCTTTCACTAGAAACCATTTAAACTTGACTTTCAACAATAGTTTTCATGTTGATTGCAGGTAGTTTTTTCTCTGAAACAATGCATCACCTTCACATCATTACTAGCATTCAAGTTTTTTCTGCTTTTCTTGAATTTGGCATTGAAATCCCTCTCAACAAAATATGTTTCAATTGTAAAAACTAAATCAACTCATTTTACTCCATAATTATCACCCGACATTGTCCCTTGAAATATCAAGAGATTTCTAACTTGCCTTCAATCCTCCCTTTCTTCTGAGAATGTGGTTGGCATTCTTTGAACAAACAGGATACATATCAATTTCTTCACTTTCTTGAGGATACACATTATAAATAAGATCTAATAGATCATGATCTTGCTCTTCCACATGCATTTTGCCAAGAAAATCTTCCTCACCAAAATCAAATTTATCAATGAAAGTACCTTCTGATATGTCAAACTGGTTCTAAGCAGCTTTTAGAATTTCCATCTAGATTCCCACTTATTCATGTCAACGCCAAGAATAAATTGCACATGACAATTCTTCAATCACACATCATAACATAGTCAATTCTGCTTTTCAATCCTGATTTTCTCTTCCTCCGCCTCTAATGTGTCCATGGCTTAAAGACAGACCCTAATATTTAATTAAGTTCTGATGCTAAATTTGATGGGGTTTAAAGGAAAATAGCATTAAATCAATAGAATTAAGCTAAAAATTAGTAAGAAAGAAGTTGGATCTCTAAATAATCTAGGGTTACAAAAAAACCTCTAATTTCTCTCAATTAATTCAAAGAAAATAATAACAATGTTAACTGAAAGCTTACAATTATTTATATGGGCCAAGTTACTAAGCTTTCTTGCAAAAAATTACAAGTTAACTGAAAGCTTTCTTGCAAATAATCCAAGTCATCTATAATATATCTCATACATAATAAATAAATCTGAAAAAATAAAATATTAATAAATAAAGCTCTTGCATCAATTAAATTGCAATCAAATGGCATTAGAGCCCACACTACACGTTACCAAGAATAAGATTTGCACACCTTATCTATGACATTCTCATTTTCTTCCTGCAGCATATCTAGCTGTATGAAAAATAATAATTAGTTTCATAGATTGCAAATTAAGAATGCATTTAATTCTGTGAATGACAAAACTGAATATTTATGTTACTAGAGTGTGATTAGCATACTTCATCTCGAAGTGCAGAAGCCTCACGGTAATCTCCTGTATCTTTCAAGTTAAACCCAATGTCTGATGTGAATCTGCATTCATAGATATTTACATAGTTTATTTGCTACATAAATAAACATAAAGATATTTCCCTTAATAGCTAGTACTTTCCATACAAACTTACAAATATAAAACTATGCTTTTTGTTTGAATGGTTTAAGAATTAATATAATATATATTTTTAAAAGGAAAAGGTGATTGCTTTTGAAGCAATAACTTAATCAAGTTGGTATAAATTCCTGCTACCAAATTTTGATATTCAACATACAAATGCTAAAAGACCATAAAAAAATAGTAATACACCCAAGAAAGTAGAAATAAACAATGAACATGTTGGTATCGTGATTTATTTGATCATCTAGAAAGTCCTATGATAAAAGAAGGAAACAAATTTTCTTAGTTTTGCTTTTGTTAGTCTGAGTGTGAGGCTTTATGTTCATTGCTACTTTTTTATACCTTTTCTCTGATTGTCGATTTTTTGGAGACTCGGAAGGTAGAGATACAGCAGTCCTCAGTGATGTTTTATTGGGTGGCGGTACAGGTGGTGCTGTACGAAGAGATGACCTTCCAGTTGATGTCGATCGAACTGATGGTGTTTCCTCTACCAAGTTCCGTGCTAACTAGTCCCAAAGTATCAGATATTCTGGTGAGACCTCCATATACACTAGTAAACTAATACATCTAGTTTGGAGTTTAACATTAGCAATCGATGCATAAAACATTATTAGATTAACCATTATCCACGCTATTATTTTGCATTTATTAAAATTCTCCTAGTACAAATCTTAGCAACAAAATTTTTTATCGTATACAATCTGAATTTAGAAGAAATCACAAAACGTAAAGCAAGAGAATTTACAACACAATGCAACTAATATCAACTTTGTGCCGCATTGAACTCAGAGATCAAATCCGATCTCTGCTTTTATTAACATTCTCCTAATACAATTTCTTCAGCGACAAACTTCTCGATCAAACACAAAATCCAAATTTAGAAGAAATACTAAACGTGTAGCAATAGAACTTAAGACAGAATGCAACTAAAATCAACTTTGCGCCGCATCGAACTCAAACATCAAACCCTACTTCAAAGAAAAAGGAAACGAGTAAAAATAGAACAGTAAGAATTTAGCAAATAAAGTAAACCTACCGCAGGTGAAGGAGATCTCCCGATCCTCGTAGAGTTAAGAGCGGTTTTATTACCGACACCACCAGCCGTAGCGGCGGTGTTTTTTCTAGACAGAGCGAGAGGAGGTGGAGCACTGTACCGGAAACCTAGATCGTCGCCGTCATCTTCTTCATCGTCATCGTCAGTGGTTTGCGAAGCCATGACCTGAGCCAGCCGCTGAGCCGCAGCTTTCGCGGCGAAGTTTTGCGTGCGCTTAATGCTGGAAATGCTAGTGGCGGAGGAAGAACGCGCGTGGCGGGGTTGGTTATGCGCCGGCGACAATGCAGGTGACTCAACACCGCCGCCAGTGCTCCCCGTGCCCGAGTGACTGCTCCACCGGCGCGTGCAGCTGGGGCTCTCCGTTCGCTTCCGGTCCATCAAACCGAAGTTACTAAAACTGGAGTCTATTTTGTTTCTTTTATTCGTCACAACAGTAATAATAAACAATATAATTAAAAGAAAGTGAGTGAAGGCAAGCCTAGATCTTAGTGGAAGCAGAGTGGCAAGAGTAAGACAGAAGATAACTCTGTTTTAGAGATAAACGGAGAATTTCTTTTTATATATTACTTTTTAAATTTTGAGTTTTGCTTCCCTGGTCACACTCGGTTTTTTTATTTCAACTACACCATAATTTTTCATTAACTGCACGATTTAAATGAAAAACTAATATTATAAATTAATTTCTCGTTAAATTATATGCATTTGGAAATTAAAATCTAGATTTGAATTTCAAAATTTTAATTTTGTAAGTTTATTATTTTCAATTTTTTTAGGAATTAAAATATTTAAATTTTAAAATAATTCAAAATCTAGATTTGGATTTTAATTAACTTTTAAGTCATAAAAATATTTTTTTTAAATTTAGTTATTTAAGAAGAATTTGAATATTGTTGTTTCAATTGAACTAGACTAATTGGTCAGATAGCAAGCCGATCGAGATAGCAATTTGGAGAAATACATTAGATTAATTGATTTAGGGATTGATATGGATCGATTGATTGGAAGATTGAACAAAGTTTTTTTATAATTTTTAATGATTTATTTAATAAAATCGGATGGATCGATCGAACCAATTGTACCAATCAAATTGATAGAACTGGTCAAATTGATTGAATCAATTGGACCAACAAAATAATAGCCCGATTATGAAAATTATAAATTAAAAGTTAGGGGTTTATAAATTAAATTTGTGAAAATTATGATATAAATTAAATTTATGGAAATTATGGTATAAATGAAAATTTTGAATATTTATATTGTATTAAATTAAATGCATGAAGTTTCGTCACTGTTTTCAAAATCGAACCGGATGACCAATTAAACCAATTAGATCGGAAATTGGTCGAGGTACTAGTCCGGAAAAGGCGTTAGATTGGTTTACTTGTGAACCAATTAAATCGATTGGACTAGCCGAACTGATGGTTGAACCAAATTTTATCTGTAATTTTTATTTTTAATAATTTATTCAATTAAATCAATTCAAACAGTCAAACCAGTTGAACCGAAACCGATTGATAAGAATGAGTGCGAAAACAGGATCGTAAGTTTGCTCAAGTCGCAGATTTGACTTAGGGCTTTAGACATTCGGAAAGAAACTTGAATTTTGATACAACCTAAAACGCAAACAAATCCAAGTAAGATAAAAAAAAATTGAAGAAAAACAATTGAAATAAATAACTAATATAAATAAAATAGAACAATAAATCAAATATTAGAACAATAAAAAAAATTGATGGGAAAGATGGAACGTGACGTGTAGAAGTTCTAAAGACACTTGGAAACCAAAAGAATTTTCAAACCCCCCCCCCTCAAATGGCTCTAATTTCAAAGAAAACTTAATAAGAAAAATTTTGGAGATAATCCCCACAATCTAAAAAAAATTATTAAAACTCTTCTAAAAAGAAAAGTAAAGAAAATTCTTGAAAAGAAAAACTCACATAGAAGTTGAATAATAATCAATTGCTTGAATTGTGTACAATGCAAAGCCTTTATGTAGGATAACTAAATAAATCTAAATAAAATAATAAAATAATAAGAACTGATAAATACAATATTGGGCTCACATATAATAAAAATTAATCCCCAAAACCCAAACCCAATATGATTTACACTCAAATTAAAAGCTCAAAACTCGTAATTTTCGTAATAATAATTACGTCCAGAAATTCTACTCACGCAATATTTACTAAAACAGTCATAACTTGAACTCTCGAAATCGAGTAATTCAAAGTGTATTGCGAAGTTAAGAGTCAAATCTTTGATTGATATGAGACTTATGGATCCAGAAATGCCTTGATCCTTTCCAAAAATGCACCACAAGTTGACCGATTATCACATGGCTAGGCATGTGGGATTGATTGAGGTCCTTGAAGTGAAACACCTAATCTTGTTAACATCTTCCGCATGGGCTTGTCATCATAGATTGAGATTTTAGGCCCACGAACAAAATTAGTCCCTTCTAATTCATCCTCGCTTCATATTGAACTCCAAAATCCATCATCTTAAAACTTTAACTCTTCTTCTTGAATTTTTGTTGTGATAATTTCTTGAACGAATAAGTTAGGTTTTGACTTTAGCTGCTTGGATTTGGATCTCGTGATTGGGCCTTGAGGGAAACTAAACTCATCTTTATAATGACCTTTAAATTGGATCGAACTACTCATATCATTCACCTCTTCCACAAAAAGATTCGTCCTTGAATCTACAATACCAAAAAGAGAAAGGTTAGTGACATTAAAAGTGCCACTAACATTATACTTACCAAGAAGATCAGTTTGATACGCATTATCGTTAACGCGCTTGAGTAATTAAAAAGGTTCATCACACGTGAGTTCAATTTCATCTTGTGTTTAGTCGAAAATCATTTTTTTCTCATATGGACTCAAACCCAATCACTTGGCTCAAAGATAACCAGCTTGTGCCCCTTGTTAACTCTTTCGGTATTCACTTCACTTGTTTTGCTGATTCGCTGTCTTGCTTTCTTATACATGGACTTCACTAATTCAACTTTCTTCTCACCATCTAAACTAGAAATGTTTTCTATAGGCAATGGCACAATATCAAGTACAGTTAGTGGATTAAAACCATAAACAAGTTCAAATGGGGAATAGTTAATTGTAGAGTGAATAGATCGACTACATGCAAATTCAATAAATGACAAACATTCTTCTCATTTTTTAAGGTTCTTACCCACAATAGCTCATAGTAAAGCACTTAAGACTCGATTGACTACCTTAATTTGTCGATCAGTAGGTGGGTGACATGTAGTAGAATATAATAATTTAGTACCAAGCTTACCCCTACAACACTTTCAAAAGTGGCTTAGGAACTTTATGTCTTTGTCAGATACAATGGTGCGAGGTATCCCATGTAGGCGCACCACCTCTCTAAAGAATAAGTCAGCCACATGTGTAGTATCATCCATTTTGTGTCAAGGAATGAAGTGAGCCATCTTTGAAAACCTGTCAACAATAACAAAGATATTATCTCGACCTTTTTATTTTGTGGCAAACCAAGAATGAAATCCATGGATTGTTGGATCGCTGGTACACCTTGTAGCATAGTAGAAAAATAATTCTAACGATTATCAACCATGGATCCGTGTACGAGGAACGGCTTAAGTTGAAATAGGGTTGAATATATACATTTGTGAAACTGAAGAATAGCAAATAACTATAACACCTAGACTTGGCGGGTTTTGAGTTCGGGCATACAGGAAAATGAACCTAGCTAGTGTGACTCTACTCGCCCGATTGACGCCTTGGCAATGGAAGGGCGCAAAGGAAATGGTTTAGTTTGTAACACCCTAAAGTCGAAACATACAACTATTATGACATGAATTGAAACATCAATGATTAATACATTTCTAATTAACCTTTTCCTCAACTAAGTTGACTGATACAATTGTTAGTAATCTTAACTAAATACATGTTTATTTAATCCAGAATGAATTAAATTGAGTGTTAAAAATGGTTTAGAAGAATCAAAATCAAAGTTGGAACTGAAAGGCAGAAATAAAAAAAATTAAATAAAATTGTGTACAGGGGTCACACGACCGTGTGACCTGAATTAGCCCATGTGGAATCTCACACGGTCGTGTACAAATCCACACACTCATGTGAAACAGAGTGACACACCCATGTCAACAACTCGTGTAACTCAATGACTTGTGACACACGGCTATGTCCCAGCCCATGCCTCTACTCGTGTGTGCATTCGATGTTGGGTTACACGGTCGTGTCCCAGCCTGTGTCATTACCCGTGTCATTACCCGTGTAACTTATTGACTTGGAACACACGGCCGTGTGGCCAGACCGTGTGCCCTTAAAAGTACCTTGAAAATCAAGTTTACCATAGCTAACTTGCTTAGACTTCAAGCAACACATCAACCAAACATTAAACCTATTAAAAGCACATTTTAACAACTTCAAAACTTATTATAACATCCATATTTAGTGCCCTTCAATACATTAACCATACCATTTAACCAACCAAAAAGACCACTTTGGATATAAGTTTAACAAAACAAAATACTTTGATATCATACTACCCAAAATATCCTATTTACATGCCACTTTTAACCTACTCCAAAATTGATCAAAAGATATCTAGCAAAAGTATGGATGATAGTGTGTGTACTCCCGAGCTAATCCAATTGATGCTAAGATTCCAAGAGACCTACATTCATGAAAATCAATCATATAAGTCTAGTATGACTTAGTAAGCTTTATATTCAATTTAATGATCATAACTCAATTGATAATTTAATGGTGTAATTTATAAATCAATTAGATATCCCGTTGAACACTGGCACGATGGCTTGCTAGGCATAAAGTCCAATAACATCGGCACAAAGCTTGCTAGGCACATAGCTCGATAACACCGGCACGAAGGCCTGCTAGGCATAAAGCCCGATAACATAGGCACGAAGGCTTGCTAGGCATAAAGCTCGATAACACTGACACAAAGGCCTGCTAGGCATAAAGCCCAATAACACCGAAATGAAGGCCTACTATGCATAAAGCCTGATATCACCGGCACAAAGCCTGATAGGCACATAGCCTGATAACATCAGCACAAAGCTTGCTAGGCACACAGCCCGATAGATAAACACTTGTATGTAACCATACATTTCTATATAATACTTAATGAGTTAACATATATTAACCAATATAAAATTTAAAGATAAACTCATATTAAATAATTTATATGAGCACAAAATTTATAAAATGAACTTATTTATGCTGTGACGGTAGATATTTGACGACGATCACTCGACCACTTTTCCCTTTCAATGTTTATCTACTGAAGTACACGTTTCTTGATATGCAAGGTCTCAAGCTAACAAAACACAAGCTAGTAAAAAATGGTGTTTTCCTTCCTCCCAAAATCGGTAATTACAAGAAAGATGACCTAATGCTCCATTTTTGTAACAGCCTGTTTTTGAATGGTGTTGAAAACAATGATTTCGGGACCACAAACCCGACGAGAAAATTCTTATAATGAATGTTTAAATTATATGAGTCAACAATAATTTTTATGTGAAATTTTGAATGGGTGAATTTAATTATTGAATTAAGAGTTAGTATAAGTGGTTTGGTTCAAAAGTCAAGTGGTTTTAGAAAATGAGGTATCGGGACCTCGTTTCTAAAATTAAGGATAAAAATATTTACAGAATCTTATTATATGTGAAATTAAAGTTTGGTTGAGTAATTTTGATGATTAATTGCTTAATTAAGGAAAAAGGAGTAAATTGTAAAAGAGGTAAAAGTTAATTATTATTGATTAAAAAATAGTAAAGGGACCAAAATGGTAATTAAACCATGGTAAAAAAGTCCAAGCGGTGGTGGATATGATTACCATCCACTAACTTTTGGGTTATTTGTTCATTTAGTCCTAATTAGTTTAAGGCTAAATTGTAAATAAGTTTGTTTGATTAGAATTTAATATACTTAAAGGACTAATTATCTAATTGGACCTTTCTCAAATGGTCTAATAATAGAAATGATGTCGAATTCTTTAGTTTTTGGTAAATTAAAATTAAATCCTAATTAAATGAGGATTTATTAATTAGTTTATTTTTCAATGTGATCGGGAATGGTGATTTCGAGGCCATAACTTCGATGTGTTAGACCATAAATATTAGTTATTTAATATTTACAAGGTAATTAGTATAATATTAAATTTTGGTTAAGAAATTTTATCATTTAGATGGCTAATTAAGTAAAGAGGATTAAATCGTAAAAGGCGTAAAAGTTGAATTCTATAGATAAAAGACATTATATGTCAATTTGAGGATAATTTGAGGTTCTTAAATGGTAATATAACCATTAGTAATATGGATGGACAATTATGACTTAAAATTTAGTTAAAATTTAAGTGTGAATAAAGGGTAAATTAGTAAATTTGGAAATAAATGATTTTTAAGTTAAAAAAAGAAGAAAAGTCATCTTCTTCTTATCTTTCTTTTTTCAAAATCGAAACCCTAAGAGGAGGAAGAATAAGCCATCGTCCAAGCTTTGAGTCTTTGATTGGTTGAGCAAACTTCGTCCGTTTTTAGTAATTTTTATATTTTTGAGCTAGTATTAACTTAATCTAGCTAACCCGAGGACTAATTTGTAAATCTTTCAAATGTTATAAAACTTGACATTGATGAATAAGTGATTTCTTGAAAGTTTATGGAAGTTTATTAAGCTTTGTTGTTGGATTTGGTTATTTTGTAAAGTAGTTTTTGATGATTTTAATGTTTAAGGACTAAAATGTTAAAGTGATATTTTGCAAGGACTTAAGGTGAAATAATTGCAAAAGGGGCTGTAGGAAGGCACTTAGATATTTGGCAAAGCTGGAAATTGAAATAAAGTGGTTAATTTGCAAGTTTTGAGTTAAGGGACTAAATTAAATAAAAGTGAAAAATTAAGGGTAATTTTGTAAAAATGTTAAAAAGGACTTAGTTGCATAAAATAAGTTTATTTTACTATTGGAATTATTTAATTGAATGAAATTATTATTTTAGATCAAGAATGGGTTGAAAATCGAGGGAAAGAGAAAATTATGAAATAGTCTCTGTACTATATATTGCTGTAATTTAGTTAAGTAAGTTCATACTGTTATTTTATATATTGTTATAATCACTTTTATTACTCCATTGTTATTGTAGCAAAATAAATATGTTGGATACTTTGAGGAATTTGAGAAAGGAAATGAAGAAATGAGATGTTAGGCCTTAGGCTCTGTATTGACGCGATGGTTGGGCTCATGCATATGTTGCAGTTTCCTGACAGCTTGTGTGAGCAATATCGCGAGTCGATAGAATTCTGAATGAATACTGGATACTGACTGTATGGACCCATAAGGTGGTTGGGACCCTACATATGTTGTAGTTTCTTGACAGCTTGTTTGAGCAGCATTGAGAGTAGGTGTTACATTTATGGACCCTCTGATGGCTGAGATCCTGCATATGTTGTGGATTCTTAACAGGTTGTTTGAGCAGCATCGAGAGTGGGTGTTACATTTATGGACCCTCCGATGGCTGAGATCCTGCATATGTTGTAGATTCTTGACAGCTTGTGTGAGCAGCATCGTGAGTGGTAATATGGATCGTATCGATGGCTAAGATCCTGCATATGTTGCGGATTCTTGACAGTTTGTGTGAGCAGCATCATATATTGGTTAAGCTCTATCTGGGCTCGTATGAGCTAAATTTCTGGAAGACCTGACGAGATCAATCTGATACTGTTATCATGAGATTACGAAGATGCTTTATTACTCTCTTCATAACCGAATTCATTATTCTGTAAGTTAATGTTATCACGAACGTACTAAGCTTTGAAAGCTTACCTGTGTATTTGTTTACTGTTTTGTAGATTTCGTTTTGCTGTTGAAAGATCGGATCCTCAAGAAGAATCACACTATCACGGGGGCACTTTCGATAGATTTTGTATCACTTGATTTATATGGTATGTACTAGGATGATGTATTTTGAATTACTTGAGTATGTTTATTCTATATGAATTATGACAGTTTTAGTAGAATGAAATAGATTTCGATGTCAAATGCTAGATATGGCTTGGGTTTTGTATGTTTTGAAAAGGGTAGTATGCTTTAATTAGATAAATGATTGAATTTGAATGGTAAGTTACTTACATGTGTATTAATTGCATGAGTTAAGTTGATTGTCTATAGGAACATAAATGGTTGTAAAATATGTGCATGTTTAGCTAGTTTGTAAGAATTTATACATATTTATTTGGGAATTTCGTAGGTACACATGAGCTCCATACACGAGCGTGTTCCCTGAACCTTGGAAGCATGTTTTACACAAGCAACACACGGGTTGTAACACGACCGTGTAACCCCATTTCGTACAGATACACGGTCCAGTACACGGTTTCACACACAGGCGTGTGGGGTATTTCGCATACTCACACAGTTTGTCACACGGGTTGTGACACGGTCGTGTGCTAGTAATTTGGGCATGAACATGGTCTGGCACACGGTTTGAGACATGGGCATGTGTTGGAGACACACGACTGTGTGACCCCTATTTTGGAAAAAATTTTGATGTTTTTGTGTGAAGTTTCAACTGCGATTTAATCAGGCCCTCATTGTTTTAAATGTTGTAAATGAGTATGAAATATTTAATTGAGTTGTAATCTAGATTGATGAGTGTAATCGTATGAAATGATGTTTAAAATTTGCAACTGTTAATGGTTGTAAATGATCATAAGACACTAACCGGCGACAATTTCGGGTTTTTTGGGTGTTTAATGATTTACTTCGAATTGGTCCCTAGTTGTTCATAAACTATATGTAGGGTCTCGAGGACCCGATTTAAAGTCGAAAATATACAGTTAATATTATTTCGAATTATATTTGAATTTAAAGAAATTAAATTGATATTTAAATACTGTATGTTATGAAAATGTTCCGATGGATGTAGTAACTCTCCATAACCTTATTTCGATAACAGAATACGGGATTTGGATGTTACAATTTTCTTTTGTTTACTTTAATCTTTAATTTACTAAATCACCTAATTACTATTATACCCTTAAAATATTAATCAAATTTCATGAAATTTTTTGTCCCAACCATCCATTTAAATTTACATGGTCTAATTACAACTTAAGTCTAACAATTCAAGTTTCTTTAATCACTTTACACCTTCCACTACTAACACTCACTTTTGAAACTTTTACTATTTAATCACTTTGTTTTTAATTTAATTTTTAAAACACTAACATTCTTAATTAAATTTTTATGTAACCTTAACAAAACAACTATTATTATTTAATTAATAATTATAAAAAAAAATTACTCATTAACCAGAATTGTGGTCCCGAAACCATTGTTTCCGTTACCATTGAAAACAACAATTACAACTCTCCCCCTAAAGGAAATTTCTGTCCTCGAAAATCTTACTAGAGAAAAGATTTGGGTATTGTGACCTCATAGACTCCTCTGTTTCCCACATAGCTTCTTCAACACCATGTCGATGCCATAATACTTTAACTAGAGGTACACTTTTCTTCCTCAACTCTTCCACTTTTAGAGTTAAAATCTTAATAGGTTCTTCACTATAAGTTAAATAGGCTGTAATTTAATATCCTCAGTAGATAACACATGTGATGGATCGGAGCGACATCGACGAAGCATCGAAACATGGAAAACATTGTGGATCTTGTCCAGTTCAAGGGGTAGGGCTAAACGATAAGCCATAAGTCCAACTCTCTCTAATATTTCATACGGACCAATATATCTGGGATTGAGTTTTCCTCTATGACCAAATCGCAACACTTTCTTCCATGGTGAAACTTTTAAAAAGACTTTGTCGCCAACCAAAAACTCAATACCCTTACGCTTCAAATTCGCATAAGATTTCTGTCGATCTGACGCAACTTTTAAGTTATGTCATATAGTTCTGACCTTGTCTTCAATTTCGCGAATCAAATTAACCCCTCCAGCTTTCTTTCATTCAGCTCTGGCTAATACAATGGGCTTCTGCATTTACACCCATATAAAGCCTTATACGAAGCCATTTTTATGCTCGTTTGACAACTGTTGTTGTAAGCAAATTCAGCTAATGTAAATATTTTTCCCACCTACTTTCAAACTCAATTATACAACATCGACATGTCTTCAAGCACCTGAATTACTCGTTCAGACTAGCCGTCAGTTTGTGGATGAAATGATGTATTATTAAACTTCAATTTGGTACCCAAAGCTTCATGTAACTTGTTCCAAAACCTAAAAGTAAATCTTGGGTCACGATTTGAAATAATCGACAACGGAATACCATGTAATCTAACAATTTTTTATACATAAAGCTCAGCTAACTTTTCTAATGAATAATCCATTTGCACAGGAATAAAATGTTTAGATTTCGTCAACCGATATACAACAACCCAAATTGCATCTTTCTTCTTCGGTGTTAATGGTAACCTAGATATAAAATTTGTTGTAACTTGTTCCCATTTCCATTATGGAATCATGATCAACTGTAATAAACCTTACGGAACTTGATGCTCGGCCTTTACTTGCTGACATATGAGGCATTTTGATACAAACTCAGAGACTTCCTGCTTCATTCTCGACCACCAATACATTTGTTTCAAATCAAAATACATTTTCGTGCTACCTGGAATGATTGAATAAACACTACTATAAGCTTTCTTTAAATATTTTGCTTAAGTTGTAAATCATCATGTACACACAATCTTTTGCGGAAATATAAGTTACCATCCTCATCAATGCTAAATTAGTATCCTGACCTTTCTCAATCATTTTCCTTTGGCTACTAAGTTCGAATAAACAAGTTTTAATTCCCTTATACTTTGTAAAAACAAAGGCTTAACCTTCAATTAGGCTAAGATAGAACCATCACACTTCATCTGTAATTTTGCGTTCATCACCTGAAGAGCGAAAAGAGATTTACGAAACAAAGCATCCGCAGCCACATTTGTTTTACCAGGATGGTAATCAATCACTAGCTCATAATCTTTTAACAACTATAATCACCTCCGCTATCTCAAAATCAACTCTTTTTGGGTCTTCATATTTGGGGCTTGTTAGGGGTATCGTGATTCCAAATGTAGGATATCATAATACCCTCACCTTTGGTAATGTTCTCGCTCGATACTAGCCTCTAACACGTCCCTACAATACTCAATCACATGTTATAGCCCTAAATGACACAATTGACCAATTTGGGTCTCAAAATAAGTAAAAAGAGATATTTACACTTATTAAATCGAAATTCTAAAAACTACAAAAAAACTATAGAAAAAACACCAATTTGCTCGAAAATAAGCTCCGTAAGTATAACGGAAAAGCCTAATTTACTATATCAAATTACGACAGATCACTTATACACACGTCCATTTTCACGTAATGGTCCTATATGGAGGGAAGTCATGTTTCCATTTATTCTTCATCTCTTGTATTGTAAATCTCATGTTTTTAACATGATGACAATTGACAATTTGTAAAAAATAGCCGATTAATCTCGTACTTGATCATGATGACATTATTAACATTTCACATTGATAATTAAGAGTATCTAAGGCACTTTCCTTTGGATGCTCTAACAAACATAAGCAAAACTCCAAAAACTTGATTCCATCATCAACTAAGTTCGGAAACCCCAATTTCAATATTTCTTTATTTTCCATACATATAAAAAATATCCAGAATTAATATCAAAACTATCTAAATTTTTTCAATATTATCAAACTCAAATATTATGCTAGGAGAAAACAAGAGAAATTTCAATTACTTACTATTTTGAAGATTTCTCTCACTAGCTTTCAATTTCTCACACCAAAACCCATGAAACCTGTGGCTAAAAATTGAAGGATTGATGGTAGAAATGAGAGTAGAAAGTAGTTTTCCAAAAGATTTTTAGCAAAATATCAAAATAGGTGGTGACATTTTTTAGAAAAAGCAAGGGAAATGGAAAACCCCCATGGCACAGGGCTGGCCGATTGCTCAAGGTTGATGTGGGTTGGGCCAAAAGCCCGTATCCAACACTCAAACCCACGTTTAAAAACATTTATGGTCCACTTCTTTATTTCATGGCCCAAAGGTCCAAGCTTATTTCAATTATATGATATTCCATTCATATAATATTTTCAATATTAAATTCTTGGAAAATGACTAAAATTACTATTTTACCCATTTTCCTCACTTTGCACCATTTCTTTACAGTAATAAACAATTATCAATTCCAAATTTCATAGTGAAAATTATGTAATTTTCCCTTTTTTGATAAAATTAAGAAATTTATAATTAAGTCCCTATACTTTCCAATCCTTTCAATTTGATCCCCAAAAGTGATCTTCAGTATATTCAAGCTTATTCTTATTCCAATTCACCACTAATAACTCTCTTTCCCCATTTTGGTCATATTTTCACTTTAATCTCTAAATTTTTCAAAATTTTCAATTTAATCCTTTTGTCATGTTTTCACCTCTAAAGTTCATTTCATAAATTTCTGTCTCAATTGTTTGCTTTTCTTTCATAGGATTCCTTTATCTAACTCATTTTCCTTGTTTTCTCACCAATTTATTGTATTTGATATCGATAGAACCACATGTTTAATTAGAAATTTTGGGGTGTTAAATCAATAACTTAAGGAGACATTTGTAGAAAAATTCTTGGCCCTAGGTGAAATGATCATTTGGCCCTTGAAATGCATTCTTGTGTCATGACGCACCAATATGTCGAGTTGGCCATTATAATTGCATCTAGGCCCATGTGTAACTTAACAACTGTAGTCTATCGCGACACATCATCTACAACTACCATAATTTGATTCAAGTGTATCTATTTCTTCTTCATCTTTGATCATTCCTACAAGATAAACACTGAATAAGTCTATAGATTGAGAGATATTATAAATGTTTCATATTTTAACAAAAAAACTAACTAACTAAAAACATTGAAAATAAAAAAAAAATGTCTAAAAACTGGACAGTATTGGAAACTAAACTAAAAAGACTAAACACACAATTTTACCTAGAAATAATGTCAAATTAAGTCTAAAAGATGCTTAAAATTATGTGTTCTTAGAGAGTGATCAATAATCAAAATCAAATAAAAATAAATTTCACTTTTTTTTTTCTTTTTGAGATTTCAAACTCAAACAAAATCCAAAGTTTTCGAGATCTTTTTTTAATTAAGTGCTTTTTTTTTATTTGTAATTATTGAAATTGTATATTTTATGAAAATAAAAAATGATAATTATAATTTACAAGTTATAAATTAAAACAAATAAACATTTTTGGTTATAGATATTAATTTTATTAAGTTATTTTTTTAAAAAAAATTATACTTATTTTATGTTAGGATCGCTTTGGATTAATCGTTTTGGTCATTTCAAATTCGAATAATATTGTCCAAATCATTTCGTGTTTAGATCAATTGTGTATTGGATTAACTTCCCATACAAGTAGATTCAGGATGCTGACTTTTTTATATCAAATTTAAATTAATTGGGTCAAAATTGGTAGTTATATATAGGAGTGAATATTCGATCGAGTCGAGTCAAATCAAGTAAAAAAAAATTGAATTAATCAAGTTGACGAATCCTATTTTAGCAACCAAACTTAATTTAAAAAAATTTGAATCGAATCAAATTAAGTCAAAAAATTTCAAGTCAAACCGAGTCAAATTAACAAATCCTATTATTTATACTCAATGTTGCGTTTATATAGACCGATTATTTAACTACAAGATTAGTTTACTATGTAAACAATATAATAATTTTACCTTTTAACTTAATAGGTAAACATTTATAAAAACGGTATAATTTTATCTTTTAATTTAATGGTTTTAACTTTAAAAAAGATAAACATTTATCAAAACAGCATAATTTTACCTTTTCTCATTCGAATTTTCAAATAACTCAAATCGTATAATTCATATTTGAGTCAAAACCAAAAATTTTGATTTTTTTATTCAAATTGATCCGAATAACTCGATTAACTCGAATAACTCGAACTATTTAATTCAAAATTTAAATTTTTATTGAATTTTTTAAATCGAATTGGATTTTGCTCACCCCTAATTATATAAGTTGAAGTAAGTTCGCAAATGTTGACACTTTTACCCAGTGAAAGGTACGGAGTGAGAAGTCTGTGGTGGGTGAATAAACAGAGAAAAGTAGCGTGTGATGTGAATCTTTTTCTGATGAATTACAAACAGGACAAAACTCAAATAATAAATGTGATTAACGCGACGCGAACGCAGATCACACCTGAAGCCATGAATACCATTGACCATATTTAATAAAAAAAAAATAAAGCGCATAAAATCATCTTCATTTATGGATCTTCCCTTCCTACTTGTAATATTCTAAAACATACCATTATGGCAAACCCCATTACCCAAGTGATTTAATGATATATATTTTGTGAAATCAATGGGCTTACATGACATTTAAGTTAAATACATGGTACCTCTTGGGCCTTGGCTTTGCCCATCCATCAGCCGTTATGAAAGATGACAGAAGTGATGAGCAAATTCAATGCATCATAGTGAGGCAGACGTCACAGATGGCTGGCTGGCGCTTGACACCATGAGAATGCGGATTGCAAACCATCACTCACACCATGGACCATCGAAATGCCACCTGATTTCACAACAGTCAGTCCTGCATTCTTTCACACCATTTTCAACCCCACAAAATACATGTATCCTATTGGAATTAGCTTTTACTAGAACGATGGTAGCTCTAAACTATTGTTCTGAAATAAAAGCTCTAGCAATTTAACGAGTCAAAAAGCCCCAGAGCTGGAGATAAAACTTCAGTTACTTTGCGAGAGCTGGCTGAGCCAACTGCTGCAATTGATGAACAACATGAGACATTCTAGGCCGCATAGAAGGGACATTTTGCGTGCAAGCGTACACAAGGTCCACCACCTTCTGAATATCACCAGCTTCTGGAATATCAGATGTTGATGAAGATATTAGAGGATCCAGGAGCTCAGGATAGTGATGTGCCTGCACTAAGGGTGTTGCCCATTCAAATATGCTCTGCCAACCCACTGAATCAACTTGCTGAGCAGGCCTACGCCCACTTACTATTTCAAGCAGCAACACTCCAAAGCTATATACATCACTCTTTGTTGTGAGCTCGTTCCTATATACAAACTCAGGGGCAAGATATCCATAGGTTCCACCAGCCATCACAGTCCTCTCATGCATTACCTCCCAAGGAACAATCTTTGAAAGACCAACCCCCATCAGATGCGCTCCAAACTCTTCATCAAGTAGTACATTGCTTGCGCGTATATCCCGGTGCACAACATGTGGCTTCACCTTGTCATGCAGGAATCTGTTCTAAGAGATTAACTTGTTAGACACTCATTACCAGGAAAAAGAAGAGATAAAGACTTGCAGAAAGTATGAAGATCATAATCCCATTAAAAGATCTTAAACCAGCTAGTAGAATCTGCAAAAACTTGAAAACTGATATGTAATTCTGGTTGTGATAGAAGTTTGCTAATTCAAAGCGTGATGCTGTAGTTATAAGGTAGAAAATGCAAAACTAATGTGGAAAATTCTATCAGTCATGACAGGGAGATATTCTAAAACGAATGCCTGCAACAGCCTAAATTGACTAGACGAGTAATATAAGAATTAAAAGAACTTACCAGTATAAACTAGAAATGTTTTTAATTGAAGTAATGAATAAGAATAATTAATAAGTAAAAAAGAAAATCTTTAGCAAGTATTAAAAATTGTCTCCAAGCAGAAGCAGCAACAGGGATACCACAAGTATCAATTACAGTTGCACTTAACCTAGAAAGAGGATCTAGTGTTTATACTCACGCAATTCCCTGGGCAAGAGTTGTAGCAATTTTGATCCTCATGGTCCAATCCAAGCTCCTACCACCCCTTGGAATGTGGTATAGCCATCTATCCAATGGCCCGTTTGTGATAAACTCATATACGATGTAACGGTCACCATGATCATAGCAGCATCCTTTCACAGCAACTAAATTAGGGTGACGAAGCTTAGCAACCCTACCAATTTCAGAGTAGAACTCCTTTTTCCTCTGAAAACTAGATCTTTTTAACCTCTTAACTGCTACCTTTGATCCATCAGGCAGGAGGCCACTGTATGTGCTACCTGTTTTAGCATCCCCATGAAGTCGATTTCCTTCACTGAAATTTTTTGTGATCGACCTCAATTCATCACTGGTGAATATTTTCCATGAGGGGGGAACTAATGCAGAAGTGGCAGGATTAGATAGTTTTCTTGATCTTCTACGCCGTTTACTCCGCTTATAAGCAAGCAGCCAAACAACAACAGCAAATGTTGTAAAGAGAACCAATCCACTAACAACTGCTAGGATAATGAGATATTCCTTATGGCAGTGCATGTAGTAACATTTGTCCTCTGCAAGTGAAAAAACATAATCTCAACAATGACAAAATAATGTCGGTCAAATTCTGTTATTAGTCCCTATATTATGCGTAAGTTATAAATTTAATCTTTGTACTTTAATCTGGTTAATTTTAGTCCTAGTACTTCTTGAATTTTAAAATTTCAATCCTGACCTAAATGATAGTAGTTGAATCCGTTTGATTAAATTCTACTATTAATCATGTACTATTCCTAAAGTTGTAACTTGAATCCATATTCTTCAATTTGAACATTCTTAATCCTTGAACTTCTTGAATTTTAAAATTTCAATCTTGGAGTAATATGTAGAAATAACAAGCTGACATGTCATTACACTAATAATATATTTGCCATATAAGATTTTGGAAATTGCATAACTTAACTTGATGAATTTGACAGCTACCGCCTGGTCAGGACTAAAATTACAAAATTCAAAAAGCAAAGAGACTAAAAATAACCAATTTAAAGCACAAAAACTAAATCCATAATTAATGCATAGTACAAGGACTAATAGCAAAACTTAACAAAAAAATGTGAAGCATACCATAGAAAGGAAAGATCAATATATAATCTAATAGTGGTGACAAAAATGCTATAGAGCAACCACTCGAAAAAATTAAAATAACCATTATCTTACCAATATCAACCATGCACAGAAAAGCATGAGATGCATTGCATCTCTTGCTCACAAGAGGTTCCGATCCATTCTTCACCAATGTACATAAATCAACTGAATTGTTGACAAAGCATGACGATTTGGGGCAAATGGATTGGGCAGATGATCTAAGAACTGATTCATTCCAGACCGATGTATTATCCGACCACGTCCAACCAGAACTGATAGTCAAATTGCTAACTCTTCCTCCAACCCAGCAACCATTGACACGTTGGCCACACAGATGTTGTGCAAAGTTTAGTTCTTCAAATGATGTTAGGGCAGCTAAGTGTCCGTGATATCGTTTACAATGGATCTCGGATTCATCCCATGATTCCATACTTCCATTGTACCCAAAGCACTTAGTTTTATTTGGAGCAAGAATCCATCCCGAAGGGCATTCTGCTATATGACCCAACAAAATGAAACAACTTTATCTTCAAAAAAATGTCAATATTTACCACAAAAATTAACAAATTTAACAAATCCAGCACCTTCATTACCCTTATACTTGGAAGCATTGTTAAAAGGTGCAGTCCATCCATTAGAGGCCTGAGATACCAAAATGATGACAAAAAAAGAAACATTCAGATTCTGAATGCAAGTTATCAATTCTACAACTTGCATATAAATTTTAGATTGTACAATCTTACAGTGTCAGAAGCCACAAGCGGGACTGCAAAAGAAGCAACTAAGACAATAAATTGCAGAGGGGCAACCTTTACTTCCATCACAATTCTATCTTTAATCCTAGAAACAGGCAAAACAAGAAAAGAAAACTATCAAAGTCATTCTCTAGCGAAATTATAAAAATAATTAAAAAAAACATTAACCAAGTCGTGAATTCATGGATTGCTCCTCTTTTTTAAGAAAAAAAAAACTAAAATATTGGTTATTGAAAAGTAGAAACGATGGCAAAGAAATGAAGATACTTTTTAAAATGCTAAGCAATAAGGCAGAGAATAAAAGTAAAACGATATACAAAGAACAACATATACTAACCTCCAAAACCAAAGAGCCAAAAGCTGATCATCAGAATTCCGCTAAGAAACCCTAATGCTCCCTGTGGGTTTAAACTGAGAAACTAAAACAGTACAACAAAATTTTTGGGTTTTTCCGGATTTAGAAAATGAAGATATAAAAGCGTCTGATATTCAGAAAATCCAATTCTCTATTCATTTCCACAGGGTTTCTCAGCAACAAAACTGAGACAGAGAGAGAGAGAGAGAGGATTGAATGAATGGTTGAAAAAAAGTAAGAAGTAGATGGGAATGTTTAATAAGAGTAGGAAAGTAGAAAATTAAAAGGAAAATAGAAAAATAAATGCTAACTGGGCTTGTGCTTTTTAACAATCCATCTGCCAAAGAAGGAGAGAGCAGTATGCTTTTCTCACGGGCCAAAGTTCGCAGCTCGCGATCATTGCACACAAGGAGTCCCATAGAGGTCTATTATTGACATTGGGATCATTTAGCCCACATGAGCTGGCCCGATTCAGAGAGCTGTTGGTCAAGCCTATCAGATTAAAGCCTGGGTGGCCCAATAAGTCAACTTAAGGCATCTTGGCAAAAATGGGAACTAATCCTAGAAGATAAGATAGAATCATATCTTTAGGATTAGATAGGATTTGATTTGAATTTAATCTTGTAAATCCCATAATTTAAGGGATAGGCCAATCTCATCCGTCGATGTAATTCGATCTTGACCGTCTATTGTGGGGGAGCTCAACTATAAATAGGGAGCCTCCCCTCATTTGTAAAACACACTCCAAAATACTCATTCTTGTATTGTTTCTTTGTGGATACAATAGAGAGCATTTACTCAAACTCTTTCTCTCTTGTTCTTGTTCTTGTGGCCTTTCAGTTGTCTTTTGAGCCTTCTTTTGGCAAGTCGCTTCCGCTATACAAATTTGGTGCCTTAGAGGTATTCTCTTGGTGAATCCTCATTGTGGAAATCAGGCTTACTTAGGCGCTGTGCGTTCAAAGAAGCGTCTAAGGCCGCACGCTCCAAGATTCAAGGTCTAGGGACGTGACAAGTGGTATCCGAGCTAGTGTTGCGAAGGCACCGTTCGTGATGTCGAAAGAAGATTTCAAACTGAAGTTGCCTTGGATATCAATGAGGGACGCGAAGGAGTCCATCAGTAGAAATTCTGATCTCATAGATGACTCGACGGAACAATCGAGGGACTATGTGACTATAAAACTCAGCAAGACTAGGGATGAGATAAAAGGGTTACTCAATTCCCAAAGGTCTAAGCTGACAGAAAGGAGCGATGCTCTCGAAGCCATGCTGGTGGCTTTCAAGGAGGAAACAATGGCCACGACGAAGGCTTTGAGCACAAGACTAGAGAAGCTCGTGGGAGAGCTTGCCTTGTGTCGAGCAGCCGTGGGGAATGGAGGAGTGTCAAGTGCAGCACTCAGTGATGTCCCAAAGCCGAAGGAGTTTACAGGGACAAAGTCTGCATGCGATGTGGACAATTTCTTGTGGAGAATGCAGAACTACTTCCGTGTCAAAGGCATCGAGGATGATGCGAGTAAGGTAAATATTGCTTCAATGTTTCTTACTGATAATGCGCTTTTATGGTGGCGAGACAGGACCACAAATAAAAGGCATAGTGAGATTGGAACGTGGCAAGAGTTCCAAGATGAATTGAAGGGACAATATTACCCAGATGATGCCGAGGATGAAGCTCGAGCAAGGTTGCGATGGCTAACGCAACGAGGCACAGTTGGAGAGTATGTTCGAGAGTTCAAGGAACTCATGCTCCGAGTTAGAGATGTGACCGAGAAAGAAGCATTACTTGTCTTCAAGAATGGATTAAAGCCGTGGGTCAGACAGGAATTGGAACAAGGAGGTGTCCAAGAGCTGTCAAAAGCCATGACGGTAGCAGAATCCGTGGTCAAGCTTGGTCTAGGGAAAGACAAGCTTGAATCTTCCAAGTCCGATGAAAGGGGCGTATGTGAAGGGAATCACAAGGAAGATGATAATGGCGAAGGCAACGGCGACAATGGTGGTAATGGGAAACCACGAGTTGGGAAAAAGAAACCCAACAAAAAGCGAGGCAAGTTAAAATGTTTTCTTTGCGACGGTCCACATTTGCTGAAGAAATGTCCAAGGAGATCCGAGTTGTCTAAAAGGGGCAAGCCGGAAGGTAAGGCCGCAAGACTTGGTTCGAGCGCAAGGGGTGTCGAAGCCAAGAAGGCCGAAAACGAGAAGAAGCCAGTCAAGTGCTTCTTGTGTCATGGTCCGCATAGGTTGCGGAAATGTCCGAAAAAGTCTGCCACTGATGAGACAGACAAGGTGCCCAAGAAGCTTGGTTCGAGCGAAGCCAAGGGGGCAAAGAGAAGCAAAAAGAAGCGAGTCAAGTGCTTCTTGTGCCGTGGTCCGCATGAGTTGCGGAACTGTCCGAAGCAACAATCCGTGAGGGTCAAAGAAAAGGCAACATCGGAGCTTGTTGAGTCATCAAAGGGGCTTCCACCTAAAGAAGAGGTGGGTTTGTCATCGGACTTAATGGAGAAAGTCGCGATGAAAACAGTGAAGCTAGGACCAATGAGGCTCAATTCGAGAGAAGCGACGGAGTTGGCCGAGTCATCGGCGAGGCTTCAACCCATTGAAGGGGTGAGTTTGGCATCGAACTCAGAGGAAGAAGTTGCGATGCAAACTTGGAAGCTAGGTTCAATGAGGCTCATTTCTGTTGACACATCGGAGGAGCTTCCACTTATGGGAAAAGTGGGTGGTGCATCAAAGTTTGCGAGAATGACGATGCAAGCAGGACAGTTGACCAGAGTAAATGCGACGAGTAAGGTACATTCGAAACACTTTGATAGTGTTTTGCATTCTAACTTGGTTGCTTGGCAAGAATGTAGAGGCCCTTTCAGAGTTCTTAAGCAAGAAGGCCAAGGGACTATGGGCGATTCAAGGCCAAGTGATGTGAATCATGTGGATTCCGATCAAAGCGAGTCAGAATGTGGGCAAGTGAGTACGAAGACTTCTTGCCAACTTGATGTACCAACATGTGAGACGGTTCGAGTTAAGAGGCGACGTAAGCCAAGGCGAAAGTTCCGAAAGAGGGGACGACCCGATAGTGAGACTAATCGGGATAATGCTAAGGCAACGAGACGAGATCGAGGCGAATCAAGTCAGTGCCATTCTGGAGCCACAACGAAGGCGTTACGAGAATGGGTGGGGGAGAATGTCACGGGCCAAAGTTCGCAGCCCGCGACCATTGCACACAAGGAGTCCCATAGAGGTCTATCATTGACATTGGGATCATTTAGCCCACATGAGCTGCCCGATTCAGAGAGCTGTTGGTCAAGCCTATCAGATTAAAGCCTGGGTGGCCCAATAAGTCAACTTAAGGCATCTTGGCAAAAATGGGAACTAATCCTAGAAGATAAGATAGAATCATATCTTTAGGATTAGATAGGATTTGATTTGAATTTAATCTTGTAAATCCCATAATTTAAGGGATAGGCCAATCTCATCCGTCGATGTAATTCGATCTTGACCGTCTATTGTGGGGGAGCTCAACTATAAATAGGGAGCCTCCCCTCATTTGTAAAACACACTCCAAAATACTCATTCTTGTATTGTTTCTTTGTGAATACAATAGAGAGCATTTACTCAAACTCTTTCTTTCTTGTTCTTGTTCTTGTGGCCTTTCAGTTGTCTTTTGAGCCTTCTTTTGGCAAGTCGCTTTCGCTATACAAATTTGGTGCCTTAGAGGTATTCTCTTGGTGAATCCTCATTGTGGAAATCAGGCTTACTTAGGCGCTGTGCGTTCAAAGAAGCGTCTAAGGCCGCACGCTCCAAGATTCAAGGTCTAGGGACGTGACACTTTGCAAAGACCGGACTGGCTGTGGCAGAGGCGGAGTGGGTGGTTGCAACTTGCAAGTTTTTAGACTTTTCCTCCTTTATTACTTATTACTACCACTCTACCACCAACTACCATCATATGTAGGGTATACATACCGCGCGGTGAAAGTCTAAGCTCGCAAAATCTAACTTAACCCAAACCTCAATCCCATACATTTAAATTCCAATTTGATTTTGTTGTTGGGGTTCAATTAAACATTTCATTACAAAAAAAAATGCTAATCACGAAAGCAAGGGCCAAAAGTTCAAAAATATTATATATAAGCCCAAAATGCCATCGCATATAGGGTCATCATGCTTAGTCAAAATAAATATGCCTCATCATCTTGTATTTATTATCAATTATTTCATGTCATTTAAGTATATTGTTTCATGTCATTGACACATTATTTTGATAATTTTTAACCTAAATCATAGATCATGAACCTTAAACCCTAAATTTTAGACCTTTAACCCTAAACATTAGACCTCAAATCTTAAATCATGGACCTTAGACTCTAAACCCTTAAGTTTAGGGTTTAGGGTCTATGATTTAGGATTTAAAGTCTAGGGTTTAGGGTATAAAGTTTATGGTTTAAGGTTTGGGATTTATGGTTTAGGATTTAAGATTTAGGGTCCTTAAGTTTAAGATTTTAAGGTTTAGGGTTTAGGTTCCTAAGTCTTGGATTTAAGGTTTGAGTGATGAGAACATAATTTTTGAGTGATGGATGTAATGAATAATTAACTAGATGCAAGATGATCCTATGTATGATGATTAATTAAAATGTGTGAGATAAGTTTAGCAACAAAATCACAAACTTCAACAATAATAACATGAATAGGCTAGTATAATTACATCTATCAACTTAGTTCATTTTGATCGTGCTTAATAATGTTCCAGAAAATATTCGATGACAACTCGATCTTTTATAAGCTTGAAACCAATATTAATTCCTTTCGTAATCTTTTACTTAGAAAAACATGGATGTTATTGATCATATTAAACTAAGGGTTTCTTAGAATTCATGTGAAGTAACAGGGACGAGCTAGGTTTGAAACAATTTAATCACATAAACCTAAAAGCTATGCAAGTTAAATAGAGCTCTCTCGAGTTATTATGAACCTTTAATTTAGTGGGGCTAGGATCTAAATTAAGCATGCACTTTTCAATTATTGCATCCATTAGTCGTTGTTTGTCTAGGATCGCTCAACTAATTCTAATGCATTCAATCACGTATGAATGAAATACATGCTTGAGTTTGACTGAAAACATAAATGATTGAGGCACAGAACATCATAAAATGATTTAAATGAACTTTATTGAATCAATGTAATCATTCTAGCTAAATACATTTAAGCTACCATCACTGATGACAAGATAACAAAACAAGTTCCAAACATGATTAAAATCAAAGTAAACAAAGATAAGAAAGAATAAACTCTGATTGATTTAGCAGTCTCATGGAATCTGATCGAAGTGGCTTCCTCTAATCCTCGTGTTTGCTCCTTCGCAAGTTGCTTCTTAAGGTGGTCGACCAAGAGAGTATCTTCTCAAGGATTTGCTGGTTAATGAAGAGGGAAATGTGGACGCTATGCGTGAGAAGAAGAAGAGAATGTGATGAGAAAATGAGAAATGAAGAATGAATGAGGGATAAAGGAAATGAGGAATGTGAATGGGTATTTATAATGAAGGTTGGTAGGTGAGTTTACTAAAAATGGCATGTGTGAATCCTCAAATTCTCTCCCTTGCTTGGCCAACCACACTTTATGAAAGGGACTGATTTGTTGGTTGCTAAATTCAAGCATGAAATCATGCTTGAATCAAGAAAGGGAGTGGATGGTTTCAAGGGCAAATCTTGTAGCTATTTTTTGATTTATTTGCAAGTGTAGGGACCTTCAGTAAATCCTCTAAATGTAACCCTCTTTACCCGACCTATAAGATATGATCGAATTTAAAAGGTCACAGTTGTAATTTCGCCCTCAAGAAAACCATTTAAACATAAATACATTACAATTTACAATACCGTAATCAGTAAAACAAATCAACTTCTATTTTTGTAAAGAATCTCGTAATTTTATGAATTCAAACATAAAAATGTTTATCAAACACTTTAATAAAATATCAAAATCTCAAGTTTGAATTTACATCACAATCCCCAAATAATATAATAACTAGATAGCCTGAAAAATTGCAAAATAGTTCATTCAAAATAATGAATTAAAGAATTTAAAATAAGAGATCCTCCGAGTACCAAGTCACCTAAGTCCGAGATATCTGTAAGAGAAACTGAGGGGGGATGAGCTAAAGAACTCAGTGTGTCTCTAAAGTGAAAACAACCAAAAACACAATATCACAGTAATTTGCGCAAAACATTTTAAATGGCACATAACATGTTACAACTCAATGTAATAAAATCACAAGCACAATGCAATGCACCCAATCACCTGTACACCAACACCGTTGAGAGGTTCCCTAGAACCCTTCCCCATCCAATTGTTACCAATCGTAGTGTGGTTTTAGTATCAGCCGTTTGAAGGGGTGATAACCACGTCTTTCACCGTACAACCCAACCCATGTACATACAATAGCATGATGTTCACATGTATCGCAATCTCAACACAATCTCAAGATATTAAATCAAGATTCACAGTTTCATTAAGTATGATAGTCAAGTTATCCACAGTCTGATAGATTTGCATGAAACATCAACATGTTATCACTCAACACAGATCCAAATCACAAAAGGTGTGGAGCACCGTCACACAACAAACATATATCATAGAAAAGAACACACAACAGTAAGTAGCACAAGAGGAAACACACAATAAATATGTAGCATGGACAGAAACACACCTCAAATGGGCAGTAGCTCTAACGTCGTGGAGAACGTCTCCCACTCTCAAATCTAACTCCAGGTCTAGCTGAATTAGAACCTACGAGAATAAACCCAGATTAAAACTATTACTATGCCACCTACTAAACACAACACTAAATCGAATACTAAATACTCACGTGCAACTATCGGAGCTTGTGTAGAGGTAGTCTGCACAAGCGGAGGAGGAAGTAACTCGTCAAACCCAAAATTCAACTCTCTTAAAAGTTACTAAGTACAAATTAATTGAAAATAGCAAATGGGACTTTAGGGTTCAAATTTGACATAACGGGCTACGAATTCGGACTCAAGACATCAAAAAATGTCAAGTCAAAGTTTGTTTGAAAAAGCCAACGATCAATGGTTCAAGTTCGAGTCAATGGGTTGGATTCGGGTTACGGGTTTGGTCAACGGGTCTCGAGTCAGGTTGGGTCAATCAATGATCGAATTTGGGTCAGGTTTGTTAAAATAAAACATGATTAATACATGGAATTTGTAGAGATGCTTGAGGGTAAAATAGTAATAGTTAAATAGGATATTTATAGGTGAAATCATTAGGGTCTAAGTGTAAAGATGATTGGCCAAAAGACTAGCTAGCAATTTGACCATTTTTAAATAAAAATCATTAGATTTTCTTAAAGAATTGTGTAGAAAAGATGAGAAAAGATGAAAATATATCATCTTCTTCTACAAGCCAAATGTCACCCCCCATTTCTCTCAACGAAACCCATTTTCTTTTCTTATTCTAGCTTGCTTCCAACATTTTTAGCCATTCCAAGCTCATCCTCTTCTATTTCTTTTGTGTTTTCTTGTTAAAAACCATAGATAAAGCTAATAATCACCTTAATTACATGAGAAGGTCTTTCATAGCTATATAGAGGAAAGAGAAAGTTAGGGTTTTAGTGGTGATATCAAGTAGTAAGGTAAGAAATGATGGAAACTTTCATTATATACATGTTTACTTCAATAAAGTAGTGTTGAGATGTCATTTAATTAGAGTTTAACATGTGAATATTATATATTTGATATGTTATTGAAGAAAAAGAGAAGAAGAAGATAGGAGACCAAATTGAAGGAAAAGGAAAAGAAGTGACAAAGGAGTGGAATAGAAGAAAAACTTATCATCCAAATTTTGGTAGTAAGTACTTCAAGTTGCTAATTTTGTTTAAATTATGTTGATTAGCTAATTATGTTAATTAAGTAGTTTAATTACTATATTAATGGTGATATGAGAAGTGTTTAGTAGAAGTAAATAATGTAAATATTATAAATTGTGGTTTTTGTGTACTAAAATATGATGAATTGTGGTGTTAGTGAAAAAGGAACTAAATTGAAAGAAATTAAAATATGTTATGTTATGGTGAATAGGTGAAAAATCGGTTTAGATGAAGTAATGTAAAAATTATAGTGTTGGATGTGTAAAAAGTGAAGAGAATTTACAAGTTTTAATGTTATTTTTGTGACAAGGACTAAATCTTAAAAAAAATAAAAGTTGCATTATTTTTCGTAAATTAAATAAATGTAAAGATTTAATATTAATAAAATTTCGTGTAGACGAGTCCCAAACTATTTGGATATTGATGACATGTCATTAAGGAATATTAGCGTGCTTATCATATTATTTCTCACTTTTGTGCTTATTGTTGTAAAAATTGCACTTTGATGCTTATCATTATTATTTTGCACTTTTGTGCTTATCGTTATTTGCACTTTGTGCTTAGGATATATGATACGCATAAACAATGCATTATTGATTCATCTATGTATATCTTAAGTGTTCAACTAGTCTAGTGTAACACCCAAAACTCGATATCGTCGTCGGTTAGGGTCCTGGTGTCCTTCCGATCATCTACCACAGTTTATCTTACATTATAGTTCCAATCAACCATATTTTTATAGAATATTGTAATGAACTCGACAAGAATCATCAATTGAAAGTCAATATAACTCAAAAAGAGAAAAATTTTCTTTTTCACAAATTTTGATGACTTCTACTGATACCTGTTGGACAAGTATCGGTAGTAGTCAAGTCAGTAAGCAATTTAGAAGTAGCGTAGACTTCTATCGGTACTTATGATAGTTCTATCGATACAAGTGTAACATCTATCGAAACTAGTTATGCTTTTACCGATACTAAAAACTCCAGAGAGCTAAGAAGTCCTACCCTGTAATTTTTATCGGTACAAGTATTCTAATTACCGATACAAACATACACAGATCTACCGAAACTTAAAGTGCAATTATTGATACAACTCAAGTTAGTAAACAACCTCTCTCCTACCCTGTACTTGTACCAATACATTCAAGAGTTCTACCGAAACAAGTATGCAGAATTCTCAAATTCACACAAGTTCATTTACAAAACTTCATTCATAGACATAAGGTGCAATGGACAACACATTTGTTTTCAAGGACAACACTTAGTATAACATTTAAGTACTAAATATCACATATAACATTGATCAAGCATTCAAAGTTCAACATTTAACCAAGGTTCTACAAGTATCATAGTCTCAAAATAAACATATATAAAAATAACATCATTCTAGTACATGTCATATAACTAAGTGATGTAAGAACTATCGAACCAACTCCTAGATAGTTTGATGTCTTCGAGGTAATTTGATCTTCAACCAGCCAAAATGAAATCTATGAAACAACAACAATACACAGATAAGCTTTCTAGCCTAGTAAGTTCGTAGATATGGTGTCATAGCTCAATATTAAGCTTAGTAACGACAATTATCATTAGAGTTGTAAATACTTCCTCTTAAACCAATTTCATACTTCATAGGTTCATAAGTCTTCCTTTTAATCACTCTTATGCTATATCGGGTCATAAGTCTTCCTTTTTTAAAAACAAACCTCACACTCATTTTGAGACATGAGTCTTCCTTTAATATAATCTCATTCTCATCCCGAGACATGAGTCTTCCTTTAATATGATCTAATTCTCATCCCGAGACATGAGTCTTCCATTTAAATATCGAGTTTCTCAGATACTTCCTCAATAGATAACAATTAGTGGTTCAAATATAAAACGTAACAAACGAACTTACCGAACGAAATTGCAATTCAGATGAAACTTCAAGGACTATTCTATGTTATTTCCTTTCCGCGATCTGTGGTCCAATCTTGATCTATCATAAAATAAATCAATTCTCCCATTAAATCATATAATTTAATGAATTTACACATATGAGTCCTTTTTCATAAAATTATGAAATTACCCTTAAACTTTGCATTTCTATTCAATTTAGTCCTTAGAGCCAAAACATGTAAAATAACCATTTCTAAATTTACCCATTTCCAACCGAATATTCTAGGGCAAAAATCTCAGCTCATTCATACATTTATTTCACATCAAGGCATGTACTTTTACCATTTTCATAATCTAGTCCTTAAACCCTGAATTTATCAAAAATCACTTTTCAAACATGTTAAACCCAATCTTCAAGCTTTCAAATCTTCCATAAAAATTCAAAGACAAACTTATTCATCAATGGAAAAAGTTATAACATTTGACAGAATCACAAATTAGTCCTTGTATCAACTAGATCAAGCTAATACGAACTCAAAAACATAAAAATTACTAAAAACGATTAAGGTTTTCTTACCCAATCTAAGCTTTTAAATTTAAACAATGGAAACCCTAGGTTTCTTCACTTTAGCCATATGAAGAAGAAAGAAAATGAAGAAATTGTCAATTTCTTCTTAATATTTTTACTTATATAACAATGATAATTTTGTAAATTTTGAGACTTTCATCATTAAGCTTTAATTAACCCCTTTTTAGCCTTAATTAAATCTATTTATAATTAATATAACTCATGCTAATCCACCCACTAAAATAATTTAGGTTAATTTGCTCACTTGATCCCTCTAATTAACCAATTCACTTTTATACCTTTTACGATTTAATCCTTTTTACTCAATTTACTATCTAAACATTAAAATTCCTTAACTAAATTTTAATACAATGCTAATGACACTATACTTTTAAAAATAAATAAATTTACGACTCAACTTGTTGAATTTATGGTCTCGAAATCACTATTTTTGATACCATTGAAAATCGGGATGTTACATCTACATTGGGCTATAGTGTCATAATTCAACTATTACCAATTAACGAGTTACGGTAAGTAATGGTAAGTACGATTTTAGAAATATGTTAAACTATAGGGACCAATTTGATATTAATTATATGTCTATATAATGAATATAATTTTATTTTTTATTTTTATATAGTAGTAGATTTTAAAAAAAATCTCGAATTACTAACACTTTAATTCACAGACTTACCGCGTTAATTCTCTAACGCGTAAATTAACGCGGTAAGTTCGGTAAATCTTGTTGGGGCTAATATCAAGGTCGAGTGCATCCCATATCATCACCACTGCAAGAGGAAAGGTTATATGTATGGATTTTGGGGTTAGTATGGCATGTACATAGGTTCTTGGTATCGGTGAATGTTAGATGGACTAAATTGCAAACTTTGAAAACCTTGTTATTTTAGTGATCTAAAAGCTTATTTTGTTAGTTTTTAGAATGAATTTATAAGTGTTTAACATATGCATGCATAGATGATGTTATTATATGGCTTTTGTGATGAATTTTAAAGAATTTAAGGTTAATTGAATTAGTTTGTCTGTTTTGAATAAGTGCAGGGGTTTTTATCAATTTTCCAACCATTTTTGTGTCATTATAACCCAAGGCATTGATACCAGGGGTATGGTATTGATATCTTTGCCTAAAATCAAATTTTTTAGAAACAGAGAACAGTTTTGGTATCGATTTTGACTTTGGTATTGATATTGAAGGCCCGGTATCGATACTTATGACTAAGGTATTGATATTTTCATGAAATTTTGAATTTTTGGACTTTTCGAATGCTATTTTGGTATTGATTTTGTGAAATGATATAGATACCTTTTATAAAATATCGATACCTTCTGTTAAAGTATCGATATTTTGCCTCTGTACTGATTAAAAAACATATTTTAATAAATTTTAAACCTATTTGATTAACCAATATAGTTCCTAAACTTTTAATATGATAATATGAGATTGTTTAAATGAAAATATTGTTATTAAATGTTTAAAATACCTAGTGATTAGCCAAAATCGTTTTAGCACCAAATGTAATATTCCTATATCGGGTTTCGAGGGTCGGATCGAGTATAGGGGTGTTACATTTATTGGTATCAGAGTTTAGGTTTTATGATATTTGAGTCAAAAACAAGTCTAGACGTACATGCCATATAGGATATATCTCTGTGATGAGATGGGATTTAGTTATTTAATTGTGTAATTTATGTATATTGTAGAACTCAAAGATGTTAAATAGACCTCGTGAAGAGTCAGAAGATGAAGTAGAGAGTAGGGCCCCAAATCTCGTTAGGGAAAGAGATCAACATAGAGATCAAGCTCGAAGAGAATCAGTAAACTCAGGGGAAGATAGAGAGCCTGTATTGGAAGAAAGAACTTAACCTATAACTAAGGCGATACCACCTGGAGAAGAAATTTCGATTGTAGCTGTCTTACAGATAATGAATCAGTTATTGCAATAGGTTGTGAGAACTAGTAATGCTCCATCTGTTCTACCATCTTCCCCTACTAATGCTCCAAAGCCATAACCACAACCGCGCGCAATTAGTTATCAATCTACTTTAGAGAAGATTAGAAAATATGAGGTAGAAGAGTTTAAGGGAAAGAAAGAAGATGACTCATCTGAAGCAGAGGAGTGACTAGAAAATAGTCAGCGAATATTTGAAGAGTTGCAATGTTCAGAGAATGAAAAGTTGAAGTGTGTGGTGTCATTATTGAAGGGTGAAGCTTATCAATGGTAGACCACTGTCATGAATATTCATCCTGCAGAAAAGATTAATTGGAACTTCTTTGTGTCAGAGTTTAAAAAGAAATATGAGTCAACTTTATCTGGAAAAGAAGGAATTTCTTGATCTGAAACAAAAGAACATGTATGTTACTGAATATTAACGTGAATTTCTCAGGTTGAGTAAATATGCTAAAGATTTAATAGCAAATGAAACATATATGTGTAGAAGATTTGAATGAGGATTGAATGAAGAAATTTATGTTCCTCTTTTACCCTTGCATATACAAGAATTTCCTATTTTGGTGGATAGAGCGCAATGACTTGAGGACGGATTAAGTCGTCCAAAATAGAAGAGTATGGGTAAATGGCCAACAACAAGTTCCTTGCCACCAACTTTGTTTAAAAAGAGTTAAGACTTTAGAGGTTCAAGATACTCAGCACCGATTGGAGGACCAAGAATCAGAAGTCAAAATTATCCAACATAGCAAACCACATCAGTGGCTAGTACGAGAGGCTTGGGAAGAAAACTGATGACACAATGTGAGCACTGTGGTAGATTTCATTGGGGTGAATGTCGAATGGTTATTAGAGCTTGTTATAAATGTGGATCAAAAGATCATCTAATCAAAGATTGTCCAAAGATGCTTGAGAATACTGCAGAACAATCGGTAAAGGGTATTTCAACTCAATAGGGAAGTAGATGGTCTGGAATGGTTAGTCGAGCAAAGGTCAACAAGAGAGACAATTGGTATATCGGAGAGTCGTATGCCTTGAACATATGCTATTCAGACTCTAGAAGAAGGACATGCTCCAGATGTGATCACTGATAAATTCTCTTTATTTGATACTTCTGTTATTGCTTTAATTGAATAAGGTTTATAGGAGATGTTCTTTAAAAATTCAAGATTGTGAATTCCTAGCTGATCTTATGGCTATTCCATTTCATGAATTTGATATGATTTTGGGCATGAATTGGTTGTCTGAATATGGGGTTATAGTAGATTATAAAAGGAAGAAAAATTCTTTGAGAACTCCAGATGGTAATGAAATGATTGTGACTGGTGAAAATTACAGTGTTTTGTCTAATATTGTATCAGTAATGGAAGCTTTTAAAATGGTGAGAAAATGATATATTGCTTTCCTAGCCTATATTTTTATTCTCGAGCAGAAAGTTCGAAGATTGAAGCAATACTAATAGTTTGGGATTATTCCAATGTATTTCCAGAGGAATTACCGGGTTTGCCACCTGAGAGGAAGGTAGAATTTGGTATTGAAGTAGTTCCGAGAATGTCACCGATATCAATTGCTCCTTATCGAATGACTCCTAATTAATAAAAGGAATTAAAAGCTCAATTACAGGAGTTACTTGATAAAGGTTTTATACGCTCGAGTGTATCACCATGGGGTGCTCCAATACTATTTGTAAAGAAGAAGCATGGGTCACTACGAATTTGTATTGATTATCGGCAATTAAACAAAGTAACAGTGAAGAACAAGTACCCGTTACCGAGAATAGATGATTTGTTTGATCAGTTGAAGGGTGCTTGTGTGTTTTCAAAGATTGACCTCAGATCGAGATATCATTAGTTACGGGAAAAAGAGGTTGATGTGCCGAAAACTACTTTCAGAATGAGATATGGTCACTATGAGTTTCTAGTTATGCCATTTGGGTTGACTAATGCTCCAACTACTTTCATGGACTTAATGAATAGAATTTTCCAACCTTACTTAGATCAGTTTGTGGTGGTGGTCATAGATGACATTTTGGTATATTCTAAATGTGAGGAAGAACACGAAAAGCACTTAAGAATTGTTTTGCAAACATTGCAGGAGAAATAATTAAATGCCAAGTTGAGTAAATGTGAGTTTTGGCTAAGAGAAGTAACTTTTCTAGGGCATATTGTATCTGTAGAAGGTATTTAGGTGGATCCAAAGAAAATAGAAGCTATATTGGAGTGGAAACCACTAAAGAATGTAACAGAAGTCAGAAGTTTTCTTGGATTGGCTAGCTATTACAGAAGATTTGTTAAGGGATTTTCTAAGATTTCTTTGCCATTGACCAAATTGTTGTAGAAAGATATAAAGTTTGAATGGTCAAAAAAATGTCAACAGAGTTTTGAAAGATTAAAGACAGCATTGACAGAAGCTCCTATATTAATTCAACCTGAGTCAGGGAAAGAGTATGAGATTTATAGTGATACTTCGCATAGTGGTCTGGGTTGTGTATTAATGCAGGAAAGAAAAGTAGTTGCTTAGGCATCCAGATAATTGAAGCCGCATGAAAAGAATTATTCGAAGCATGATTTGGAGCTAGCTGCAGTGGTATTTACATTAAAAATTTGGAGACACTACTTGTACAGAGAAAAATGCTTTATTTACACAGATCATAGGAGTTTGAAGTATTTGTTAACTTAGAAAGAATTGAATTTAAGACAGAGAAGATGGATTAAATTGTTGAAAGATTATGACTACATAATTGGTTATCACCCCGGTAAGGCAAATGTAGTAGCAGATGATTTGAGTAGAAAATCTTAGGCAACTTTGAAAGTAATGAATGTTCATTTGAAAATGGAACCATTTGGTGGGTTGATAGCTGAATTGAGAATAAAGCCAACTTTGTTACAGAGAGTGAAAGATGCTCAGAAAGAAGACGAAGAGATGTTGATGATTAAGCAGCAACTTGAGCATGAGAAGAACAATGGATATGAGATAGATAATGAAGGAACTTTGAGACTTCATGGTAGGTTATGTGTACCTAATCAAGAGGATTTGAAGCAAAGTATCCTTTTTGAAGCTCATCATGGTTCTTTTGCTATACACCCGAAAAGCAACAAGATGTATCAAGATTTAAAGCCATTTTATTGGTGGAAACAAATGAAATGGGACATAGTTGAGTATGTCTCGAAATGTTTAACATGCCAACAAGTGAAAGCAGAGCATCAAGTTCCATCAAGCTTGCTTCAACCAATAACAGTACCGGAGTGGAAATGGGAAAGAATCACCATGGATTTTGTAATCGGATTACCACTCTCACCGAAGAAGAAAGACGCTATTTGGGTGATAGTTGATTGGTTAATGAAATCTGCTCACTTCTTGCTAGTATGGATCGATTATTCGATGGAAAAATATGCAGGATTGTATATAGATGAGATTGTAAGGTTGCATACGATGCCAATATCAATTATTTCTGATCGAGATCCATGGTTTACATCAAAGTTCTGTGAGAAGCTACATGAAGCTTTAGGCACAAAGTTAAATTTTAGTACTGCATTTCACCCTCAAATGGATAGACAACCTGAACGGGTAATTCAGATTTTTGAAGACATGTTGAGAAATTTTATTATCGAGTTTGAAGGTAGTTGGGAAAAGTATTTACCCTTGGTTGAATTCACTTACAACAGCAATTATCAATCTAGTATCCAAATGGCACCATATGAGGCATTATATGGAAGGAAATGTAGAACTCCGGTGTGTTGGATAGAATTGAATGAAAGTAAGCTACTAGGTTTGGATTTGATCAAGGAAACAGAAGAGAAGGTGAAGATGATCAGGGATTGGTTGAAGGTAGCCTTCGATAGACAAAAATCTTATGTTGATCTTAAAAGGAAAGACATCGAGTATAGTGTGGGTGAAAAAGTATTTTTGAAAGTTTCACCATGGAAAAAGGTTCTTCGATTTGGGAAGAAAGGGAAATTGAGTCCAAGATTCATTGGGCCGTATGAGATCTTGGAACGAGTTGGTCCAATTGCTTATCGACTAGCATTACCACCAGAGTTGGACAGAATTCATAATGTGTTTCATGTATCTATGCTGCGAAGATATCGGTCTGATCCGTCTTATGTGATTACACCGAAAGTGATAGAGATTCAACCAGATTTGACTTATGACGAAGAACCGATAAAGATACTTGCTCGAGAGGTTAAAGAATTGAGAAATAAAAGAGTTTCATTGGAAAAAATCTTATGGAGACATCAAAATATAAAAAAGGCTACTTGGGACACAGAGGAGTCAATGAGACAGCAGTATCCACAATTATTTACACCAGGTAAAATTTCTAGGACTAAATTTTAATTAAGAGAGGGAGAATTGTAACGATCGCATTTTTGTCTCGGGTCTAGGTACAGTGATGGATCGGGTCAAGAAATAGTGGAGAAACTTTTAAATTTATTAAATAGGAATTTTTAGTATTAAATCAGGAAGTACTTAGAACTGATAGGAGATTAGAAAATATTTCCGAGATAAAAAGGAATTTAAATAGAAGCTTAGACTAAATTGAAGGAGTATAAAAATTGTTGTGGTGAAAGTAGGAATTTCGAAAGTTATTAAATTTATGCAAGTAGTGGGAAAAAGAACACAGAATGATTAATAGGAAATTTTGTTAAAATAAAATATGATTCATACATGGAATTTGTAGAGATGCTTAAGGGTAAAATAGTAATAGTCAAATAAGATATTTATAGGTGTAATCATTAGGGTCTAAGTGTAAAGATGATAGGCCAAAGGACTAGCTAGCAATTTGACCATTTTTAAATAAAAATCGTGATATTTTCTTAAAGAATTGTGTAGAAAAAGTGAGAAAAAGATGAAAATATATCATCTTCTTCTACAAGCCAAACATCAAACCCCATTTCTCTCTACAAAACCTATTTTCTTTTCTTATTCTAGCTTCCTTCCACCATTTTTAGCCATTCCAAGCTCATATTCTTCTATTTCTTTTGTGTTTTCTTGCTAAAAACCATAGATAAAGCTAGTAATCACCTTAATTTCATGAGAAGGGTTTTCATAGCTATATAAAGGAAAGAGAAAGTTAGGGTTTTAGTGGTGATATCAAGTAGTAAGGTAAGAAATGATGGAAACTTTCATTATATACATGTTTACTTCAATAAAGTAGTGTAAAGATGTTATTTAATTAGAGTTTAACATGTGAATATTATATATTTGATATGTTGTTAAAGAAAAAGAGAAGAAGATAAGAGACCAAATTGAAGGAAAAGGAAAAGAAGTGGCAAAGGAGTAGAATAAAAGAAAAACTCATCATCCAAATTTTGGTAGTAAGTCTTCAAGTAGTTAATTTTGTTTAAATTATGTTAATTAAGTAGTTTAATTACTATATTAATGATGATATGAGATGTAAATATTATAAATTATGGTTTTTGTGTACTAAAATATGATGAATTGTGGTGTTAGTGAAAAAGGGACTAAATTGAAAGAAATTAAAATATGTTATGTTATGGTGAACATGTGAAAAATGGATTTAGATGAAGTAATGTAAAAATTATAGTGTTGGATGTGTTAAAAGTGAAGAGAATCTACAAGTTTTAATGTTATTTTTTTGTTATAAGGACTAAATCATAAAAAAGTAAAAGTTGCATTATTTTCTGTAAATTAAATAAATGTAAAGATTTAGTATTAATAGAAGTCCATGTAGACGAGTCCCAAACTATTAGGATATTGATGGCATGCCATTAAGGAATATTAGCGTGCTTATTGTATTATTTCGCACTTCGGTGCTTATCATTGTAAAAATTGCACTTCGGTGCTTATTGTTATTATTTTGCACCTTGGTTCTTATCTTTATTTTTACTTTGTTCTTAAAGATATATTATATGCATAAGCAAAGCATTATTGATTCATCTTCGTATATCCTAAGTGTTCAACTAGTCTACATTGGGCTATAGTGTCATAATTCAACTATTACCAATTAACGAGTTACGGTAAGTAATAGTAAGTACGATTTAGAAAAATGTTAAACTATAGGGACCAATTTGATATGAATTATATGTCTATATAATGAATATAATTTTTTATATAGTAGTAAATTTTTTTAAAAAAATCTTGAAGTACTTACTAAGTTTTCACAGACTTACCGCGTTAATTCTTTAACGCGTAGGTTCGGTAGATCCTGTTGGGCTAATATCGAGGTCGAGTGCATCCTATCTCATCACCAATCCAAGAGGCAAGGTTATATGTATGAATTTTGGGGTTAGTATGTCATATACATAGGTTCATGGTATAGGTGAATGTTAGATGGACTAAATTGCAAACTTTGAAAACCTTACTATTTGGGTGATCTAAAAGCTTATTTTGTTAGTTTTTGGAATGAACTTATAAGTGTTTAACATATTCATGCATAGATGATGCTATTATATGGCTTTTGTGATGAATTTTAAAGAATTTAAGGTTAACTGAATTGCTTTGTTTGTTTTGAATTAGTGTAGGGGAGTTTTTTTTTATCTATTTTCCAACTATTTTTATGTCATTATAACCCAAGGTGTCGATACCAGGGGGTATGGTATCGATACCTTTACCTAAAAATCAAATTTTTCGAAAACAGAGAGCAATTTTGGTATCGATTTTGACTTTGGTATCGATATTGAAGGCCCGGTATCGATACCTATGACTAAGGTATCGATATTATCATGAAATTTTGAATTTTTGGACTTTTCGAATGCTATTTTGGTATCGATTTTGTGAAATGGTATAGATACCTTTTATAAAATATCGATACCTTCTGTTAAAGTATCGATATTTTTGCCTCTATACTGATTGAAAGTCATATTTTAATAAACCTATTTGATTAACATATATAGTTCCTAAACTTTTAATATGATAATATGATATTGTTTAAATGAAAATATTGTTATTAAATCTTTAAAATACCTAGTGATTAGCCAAAATCGCTTTGGCACCAAATGTAATATTCCTATATCTAGTTTTGAGGGTTGGATCGGGTATAGGGGTGTTACATATTACCTATGTTGTTAGTAGACTGAATAGATATATCCATGACCCTAGTAGTGAACATTGGAATCCTCTTAAGTGTCTACTTAAGTACCTCAAAGGTACAATGACTTGGGGATTGCAATTTGTTGGATACCCTGCAGTCCTAAAGGGACACTGTGATGCAAACTGGGTATACGATAATGATGACGTTAGCTCTACCAGTGGATATATGTTTACTTTGGGTGGAGCAGCCATTTCTTGAAAGTTGCTAAACAAATGTGTGTTGCTCGCTCCACCATGTAATCAGGAGTTTATAGCTCTTAATTTAGTCGGGCAAGAGGCCGAGTGGCCCAGGAATCTGCTTGCAGAGATTTCTTTATGGGGGGAAAGTTACACCTCTCATGTATTTATTATGTGATTCACAAGCCACCATTTGTGTTGCTCAAAATCAGGCTTACAATGTAAAAAAAGGCATAAATGATAAGACATGAATATGTGAGACACTTAATAATAAATGGAGTACTCGTCATGAAGTACGTAAGATCTGAGAGGAATCTAGCTGATCCACTAACCAAAGTGTTATGTAGGAAAATGGTTAGTGATTTGTCGAGGGAATGAGTCTTAAGCCCATTGGTTGAGGAATTCATGGTGGATACCCAACTTAGTCTTTTAAGTTCAATGTGGTCAAACGAAACTATGAAAAGACTCATAGTGTACATCTTTACCTATCCATATGGCAAATAATGTACATGTATAAGGATGAGCTCCTTACTCTTAATGAGCTAATAGCCCAGAGTTTGGGTGGTCCTAGTGAAATAGACTTGATGAATTCACCGAATTTTTAAACGAAAAGGTTGAGCTTATTAAATGCTCTTAATGATTTCATAGCCCTGGTCCGGGTAGTTTATACTGAGATGGACTTGACGGAATCACCGACGTTAGTGTGAAAGAATAGCCACCTTCTATGAAAGACATTGAGTTGTTTTTCTTGAGAACTTACTAGCATCTCGAGATATATTGGATAAATTGTTCATCTATCGTAAAACTCAATTGGACCTGAGATTAATCGTGTGTTATGATTTTACTTTTATTTTAACAAGTTCTAGATTTGTTCACTTGTTAAGAGAAGAATTGCTCATTTCACCATGTATTAGTGCCAATATAACATATACTAGTACTTAAGCGACTAATTTCGCTATTACTCTTTTTCCTATTTTTTCAAAAATATTTTTTGTTTACATTAGTGGGGAATGTGGGTAATGCAAAGATACCCCACATTGGTTGTGTATATGCTAATGAAAGGGTTTAAATATAGCCTTACTCCTTTCTTAATTAATTAGGCTAAAGGCTTAACACACGCGCTGTCATCGTTCGACCCGATCCATGTGAAAATGTGTCTACAACACGTACTTTGCATGTTTATTTTTGGATAAAACTTATGTATTATTTTTTAGAAAATAAAGAAAAATTTTGGTCAACAGAAAATATCTTTTTTTCTCTAAAAGCTTTGTTATTTTACTAAAAATTACATTAGAGGAAGTTCTGTCTAGGAGTTTGGGTTTTAAGTGGGACCGTCTGTGACCCCTTCAAACTTTCTTGAGAATTGATCCTAGTGTGGTTTTTATGGTCAAATTTTATGACCACCTTTAAACTTATGTTGATCTTATTTCCTGTAAATTTAAAAAAGATCAATACCAATTTGTTGGATCTAGTGCCTTAAGTGTAGTATTTTCATCAATATACACTTGTAATTTTTTCGATCGGATTGGTTAGTAAAACAAATTCATTGAGTACATTAATATAGTTTGTATAATTGTCCTCACATGGTTTTTGCACACAAAGCAAAATGGAAGCAAATGTTGCTCATTGGTTGTTTAAATGTTTAGCTAATATTAAGCGGTATTACGTGGTCAGATCGTAATACATAAAGACAACTTGTATTACTAGACAACCTAAACATGTCCTTAGTTTAATCGGAAATGAGCAAACCGATTGAAAGACTAATATATCGTCTATCAAGTCAAATTTGTGAGATGCTATGTCTTAGGCATCAGAGCGGATGACCTAGAAGATAGAGACATAAATTGTAATCCCCTTTACCCGACCTAGAAGATATGACCAAATTCAAAAGGTCACAATTATAATTTCACCCTCAAGGAAATCACTTAAAACTTAAATACATTATAGTTTGAAATAACTAACCATAAAACAATTTAACTTCCAAAATTATAAAGAGTCACAAAACTTTATAAGTAAGAATGTAATACTATTTATTAAAATAATCTAAACAAAACTATGCATGCAAGCAAAAGTAAATCCAAAATCTCAAGTTCCCATTTACATCACAATTCCCAAATACTATGAAAATCGAAATAGTTTGAAAATCATAAAATAACCCATACTGAAAATAAACGAATAAAACCGAAAGATTCTTCGAGTACCAAGTCGCCTAAGTCCGAATGTATCTGTAAGAGAAACTGATGGGGAATGAGCTAAAGAGCCAGTGTGTCTCTAAAGTGCAGGCAAACACAATCACAATATCATAATAATTTTTCATAAAACATTTTAAATAGGCACACAACATGTCACAACCCACATGCAATAGAATCACAAACACAATGCAATGCACCCAATCTCCAGCACATCAACACAGTGGAGAGATTCCCTAGAACCCTTCCTCATCCAATCATCACCAATTACAGTGTGGTTTTACTATCAACTGTTTAAAAGGGTGATAACTACGTCTTTCACCGTACAACTCAACCCATGTACACACAATGGCATGATGTCACATGTATCACAATCTTAACACAGTCTCATGATCTTAAATTTGAGTACACAACACATTAATTATGATAATTAAAATACTCACAATCTGATATGCATGGAATATTAATATGCGATAGCACAACATGGTTTCAAACCACACAAATAGCACAACACAAAATAACATCACATAAGGTTTAGAATACCATTACACAAAAAATGTAGCACAGAGAGAAACACACAATAGTATGTAACACAAGAAGAAACACACCTCTAGTGGGTAATAGCTCTAATGTTGTGGAGAATGTCTCCCACGCTTATATCTAACTCTTAGTCTAGCTGAATTAGAAAATACAAGTATCAGAGCTCGTGCAGGGGTAGTCTGTGTAGGTGAAGGAGGAGGTGACTCGTCAGCCTTAGAGTCGTGATCACCAACACTGAGAATTGTCGAAACGTGGCAGAGCAAGGGCGAAGGGCGACGCGAGAGAGGAAAACTGAACGTTCAACTACTGTTTCTCACGATCAGTAGATGGTAAGGGAAGATGGAAGGTTGGGTTTTGATTGCGAGCTAACGACGAGCGTAATGGTAACGACTGTGTGGTACATGGATGGCGGTAGAGGCGTGATCGAAGCTCGATCGAAAAACGGGAGAAAAGGGGGTTGAGAGAGTTTTCGATTAAGGAAATAGAAGGGAAAAAATAATTGGAGTTGAAAGGTTATGAAAGAAAGGAAAAAGGGGTTTTTAAATTAAAAAATTTGTAATTTACACGAAAGGGTTCCAGAATAATTAAGGTTTTCAAATTAGCCCTTAATTTTTAGTAAAAATTCAATTTAGTCTTAAAGATACCAATTTGGCCATAAAATTTTAATAAAAGCTCAATTTAGTCCCTAAATTTCACTAAGATCATAATTTAGTCCCTAAATGTCACTAAAATTCCAATTTAGTCCTTAAATCCACCGAACTTACAATTTAGCCCCTAAATTTCACTAAAATTCTAATTTAATCCTTAAACTAAAATTAAGGTTGTTACATAGATGTGACTAACTGGACTGACAATATGCCGGAAGAGGACCCAAGCAGAATAGATCTTGAATCCATTTATGGATTTATTTACTTGTGATGTTCATAGTGTGACATACCTAAATCTTGAGTAGATGGTAGACTATGTATGCGTGACTTGTACACTTTGATGTAAGTAAAAGCTTGAGTTTAAATAGATAAGGAACCGAAAGTTGGTGCATTGGGTGTACACTTCTGCAGTATGTAGCGTCATTCACAACAGTGGAATTCATAGCTCAAAACAAGGGTGAATAATATCCTCTATTTGACATTACATGGTTGATGAAAAGTAAATGTGGCCACGGATTGTCCGTCTTTGTTATGGATGACTTAATCACTATTTGATAGTGATTGACTTTTCATGAAGGAAGATGTAATGATTACCATGAGATAAAATAGGATTATATTGAGAGAACGCATATTATCCCAAAGAGATCAAGGATATCATATGAAGGTAACACACTTATGCCAACGTCATTAGGTGAGCACTGAGTAGTTGCTTTCGTAATGGTATGTCGTTGGGGAGAGCTCAATCATGATTCTATAGTTAAATGACTTCGTGACTAAATGAGTTTATAATTAATAGGTGTAAAGTTGGAATTTAATTATAAATCATTTGAGCCTCAACTACATATGTCCAATCGATCCCTCTGCTAGCTCATTGAAATCATAAATGAATTACGTGTTTCAATAGAAATGAACGGAATGAATAGAAAAAGAGAAATGGGAAACATTCAGGAATGATTATGGTTTTCTCCGATATGGATAAATGGAGTCATTTCGAAATGAGTGTAGGTTTTCAAAAATGGAAATGAAAATGGAAATTTGCAATCCTATATAAGATTACTTAAAAAATGATGGAAGAATGAGTTTATATTGTTGGACTATTTTGAAGCCTGGAAATGAAAATAAATCATTCGGTCATAGTGAACATGTTGAGTTGTGACATATTGAACGAATTTTCTCGAAATTTTATCGAGGTAAAATCGTCAAAATTTTTATCGGGGGTAAAAATTGTAAAAATTTTACTGGGGTAAAACTAAGATGAGAAAATTAATTAATATGTCAATATTAAAGTTTATTTTGGGAAGTAGAAAAACTAAATCGGGTTGGATCACATTACAAAGTACTAAGTAAAAAAGGGCCCTAAGAAGTACTCGTAATTGGACCTGATTTCAGAGAGGCCCAAAACCTCTCATATAACATGAAGGGAGTGGCAACCCTAGTAGAAATACAAGGGTGGGACGTTCACCCCTCTCATACGCTAAGTAGGATGTTATTTTTCTATTTAAAATAAACATTTACAACTCTAAAAGGATTCTACCTTCTCTTTCTATAAATAGATGGCACCGGTAAAACTGTTTACACATATTTTATGATATTGTTATTCTGCCGAAAAATAGAGAGAATTTATTCTCAACTTTTAAATATATTTTTCTAGAATAACAATTTTATCGGTTTCTATTAAGAAGAGAGAATTTCTGTTTTCACCCCAAGAAGAAATTTTTTTCTAGTTCTGTGTTTTGGTTCAATTGGTTCGAGCCCACACTTTAAATAGTTTGCGTACTAGAATAGCGAAAAGGATCGTTTGGTTGAAAGCCAGAAAACATCAAGAATCCGTTTATTCGAAAACACATGTACGTATTCAATTAAGATTTATTGTTATAAATATCACAAACTGGGTCTATTTTCAAAATTTTAATTTTCCGCTGTACAAGAAATTTGTTTTCAAACCGGATTTTTTTCAACACAATTGAGTTCCATATTTCTCATTCGGGTGTATGAATTTGGAAGCACTGTGTTAACTTTGGAGGGCGACGTCCATTTCTGATGACATCTATCAACGCGAAATCGCTTCTAAAACAGTAATTCTCCACGATGCAGCATTTATTTATTCTTTATTATTTGTATTTGTCAATGCTGACATCTTTGTTTTACAATAATAATTTTCCAAGTGTATGTTCCATTAGCAGCAACTGTCAAAGAGAAGAAAACAATACATAAATTAGTATGACAAATACGTATATAGCAAGGATAAGGTTTGTAGTTGTGATAGGGTTTAAGAATTGTTAAAAAAAATGACAAATAATGTATACTTTTAAATATTATAATATAATTCTGCAATAAAAAAAAAAACTTCATTGATATTTCAAATTGTAGTTTTTATTGTAAAGAATGTGAGGTGTTACCTGATAGTTAAGGGTATTTATTGTTTCAGGTATGATTTAGGTTCAAATCGCGTAATCGCGTTGCTGTTAGGACTTTGTCCCTTTGTAATTCATAAAAAAAAATTGGAAAATTTCATACTATCACTAATCTATATTTCCCCTAGTAATTTACCAAATTTATGAGTTGAAGAGGGGCTTTGAGTAGTCCTAAGTTTTGTGTCAAAAAGAACCTTCTATAATTTTAAAAATATTTTTGAATTTTATAAATTTAGTATTTTAAAATACCTTTTTTGTTATTTTCAATTTTAATAAAATTTTATGTATTTAATAATTCATTTGATAATTTATATATATCTTAAAACTGTTTAAATGTTTTGAACTTTTATAATTCTTCAATATTTTTCTAATATTTTTTTCGATAAGTTTTCAATTTGTAATAAATGTTTTAAGTTTTTAAAAACTTTTATAAGCTTTTTCTAATTTTCAAAAACATTTTAGTTTTTTTAATAAATTTTTAATATTTTAAACATTTTTCGAATCTTATACAATTTCGAATACAACTACTAACTTTTTAAATAAATTTTATTTGTTTATAATATTTAAAAATATTTATATATTTATAAATTTATATTTTTATTTTATTATTGATATGGCATTTGTCAATCGCTGTTACTGATGTGGACAGTCATGTCAAAGTCATAATGATTAAAAGAGTCTTAAAAGATTTAATTCAAACAAATTTTAGGTTTAAAATTTTAATTTAGTGCACTTTCTGGAAAGAGCTTATTTACTTTTTTTTTTATAAAAAAAATTTAATAATAAATTTCACCATTAACGTTTACATGTTTTGTTAAAATGATTTTAATTATATTTTAGTCTTTTTTTTCCATCAATTTTTTTTTCAAACTGTTTTTTCTAGCAGGTTTGATGAAAGTACCATTAAAAAAAATTAATGGAGATAATGTTGAATATTTTTAGTAAGATGTAATTTATTATTTAGATAACCTAATAAGATAATTACATGTGAAAAATAATAAACAAATAAATCATACATGAAATTAAAAAAATAATTTTAATTTAAAGAAAATAAATGTAATTATCTAAAAAAGAGTTTCAAAATGGATGTATAGTTTGTTTACTAAGAGGTTTCAAAAAGATAATTAATAATCAAATTGAAAATACTTAATGTATGTATTCATTTTAATTTTATTTTAGATAATTACATTTATTTTCTTTAAATTAAAAGTTATTTTTTTTAAATTCATGAATTATTTATTTATTTTATTATTTTTCACATGTAATTATTTTATTGGGTTATCAAAGTAATAAATTATATCTTATTAAAAATATTCCATATATGAAATTCCACTTCATCCCTTTAACTTTTTTTAATGTACTTTCATCAAACATGTTAAAAAAAGCAATTTTAAAAAATAAAGATTGATGACAAAAAAAGACTCAAAAATAAAATTAAGATCATTTTAACAAAACATGTAAATGTTAGTGGTCAAATTTATCATTAAGCTTAAAATAAATAAGAGTTCTTCTTCTTTTAACGTTACCCCAATATTAAAGGAAGGGTTGGTGGATCTATACAAATTAAAACTTTAGAATCATATCATCATAAAAATAATTTATTATTTTATCATCTTTTAAACGAATTACAAAAGGAAAATAAAACATGATTGACGTGATTCGAACTCAAATAATATCTAGTATAATGAAGTACCATTAATTATCAGACTAGCACACAGGGTTGATCTTTTAATATTTAAGTGTAGTCCTTTTGTATGTTTGTTGGTGCGTGTGTATCATGTTATTAGTTGTAAAGAAGTATAAAAGTGTAGCATGGCTCACTGAACAGGGTAAAACACCCTTGTGCGAGCAGCGAGTTTAAGTTACGGCGGCATCATGGTAGAGAGGTTCTTTTTCACCAAACAAGGAGATTTTCATCCGCAAGTAGCTGACCCAATTACACTTCTGTCGGGCCCCCCTTCCAGGTAAAATTCTTGTCCCACACAAGTCTGCTAGTCATTACGTCGAACATATAGTAGGTTACACGTAAAACGTAATCAGTACTAATCACTCTCAACTCTTCACCCATATCATTCTTATTCCTTACGTGGTATTTCATGCGTATCGTCAACTGTGCAGTGGTAAGACCTCATTGCTATTCCAGTTTGCAGTCAACTCAGCATCACAGTGCAGCAATGACAATTCTGAAGTGGTTTTCATATGTAGCCGGCAAAGGCTGGAAACCAAGCCCCCTTATCTTGCCCAGGCATATATACCTCTCTCAACCTATCATTCTATTTTGTAATTCTGATTAAAGTTTTACTTTTCCTATGGATATCAAAATTTTCAGGGCATTGATCCAGGTTGTGATATATTTAAGCGAATAAAAATGAAGTGAGGGACCTTCCTTGGAACGTCATTAAACAATGTTTATGAATAGCTAATTGTGTATTGAATATTGGAATTCTGCTGTTTTCATTTCTTGAAGATATATTAATGATGATGATGATGAGGGAATCAAGAAGTACTTCGCTGCATTTCACCTTAAGGATACGTTTCCCATTGCAGTTGTTGTTGATGATTTCGGAGATTTCTTCCATGAAAGGTATTTAAGTCCAAGCAGAAGCAGACTATTTTTCAGTTCCATCCATTTCTTAATCATCAGCAATACTAATTAGGAGCTGTCAAGAGAGATATGGTAATCCTCGTGGAAGAGACTTGGCAATGGTTCGGACTCTAGCTTTGTGTCACAATGCAATAATTTTTGCCAAGTACGTATGTTTGAACTCACATCATTTTGGGGCTAATGGCAAACACTGATATATTAAAATATGTGCAGCAAAACAGGGCCTTGCAGGCTTTTATTATCTGATACGCACAATGGGGATTCTCCAAGGTTGCTATTTATCTACAAGAGGTGGATTCGCACCATTTTTACAGTCAAGGGTTGTGCTTTCAACTTTGATCTTTGCTTAACCTTTGCTTCACATGTAACTTCTTTCTGTATATACTAAGCCTGTTTTTGGTTTTGATGTTTTTTGGGGTAAAGGTGATTCAGGATCGTTTTGTTTGAAATATAACAAGTATTCAGAAAAAGGGAGCCCTAAGGGCACAAAAACAGCCAAGTACTCCATAGCGTTTCAGTATTTGTTGTTGGAGGGGATTACTGAGGTTGATGATGAGCAGTGATTGATTTGTGCAAGTTGGTTGGAGGGATTATTGATGATCGGTCGTTGGGTTGAGTTCTTTCACTAGAAATGCTCAAAGAAATCTGCAAATTGATTTTATTGACAAATGTTTAATGTGCATTCAAGTTGTGCCTTAATATGTAATGCTTAATGAACCCTTTGTGTTGGCTTGATGGTTAGGGTGTTCATCGTCTTAGGTGTGGTTTGGGTTCGTATCGCGTTAATCGCGTTGCTGTTAAGGTTTTGCCCTCCTGTTGTAATTCACCAAAAATATATATATAATGCTTAATGTCTTATCTTAATCATGTATGTATGAATGTATGTATGTATTGAACTGAAATGTTCTTCACTCCTTCTGATGTGGTTTTCTTTTGGTGAATTACAAGAGAAAGGCAAAATTATAACAAAAATGTGATTGAGGCGATTCGAATCTAAGTCACACCTGAAGTAATGAATACCGTTGACCATCAGGCTAATATAAGAGATTCCTTCTGGTGTGGTTTTTGATAATAAATAAACTGCAAATGGAGGCCCTCCTAGCATGGATGTTCTATACTTCTGTAGTAAATAGAAGGCAATTTATAGAGGAACTAGTGATGATAATAGCCTGTGGTCTAAGTTCCTATCTTGCAATTTTTAAAATTCAAATTTTAATTTCGTCAATTTTTTTGAAATCCTGGTGATTAATTTAGTAGAAGCTAGAAAATTCTGTTTTTGACATATAAAAGTTGAAAACGACTACAAAAAATTCTCCACTTTTCTTATTTTTGTAATTAAAGTTTTTTTGCCACTTTAGTCCTTCAATTTTTCATCCATTCGTTGCTTTAATCCTTTGGGCGTTAAAAAAAAAAACCAACTTGGATGCTCAACCAATCATAAATTTTGACATGTAAAGTCTTAAAAATTCTTGGTACAATAAATGGTATTCTTCTAGGATCGACTTCAGTGAATTATTATGGAATTTGGAAATGAGTCAATTAAAGAGAAATTGTAAAGAATTGATTTTCTATTTGAGATGGAATCAATGTAGAGAATTGTAATGTGAAAATGTAGTAAAAGGATTAAATCATAAATTTTGAAATGTGTGAGGATCAAAATGTAAATTGACAAAAATAAGAAAATGTGAGTTAATAATAATTAATTGGCATAAGAACGAAGTGGAGTATGAAAACAAATAGGATTAAATAGGGATAAAAGTGACTATGAGGAAAATAAATAGGGTCAAAGTTGTCTTATTCTTTTACATTGTTATTTTTTATTCAACATATCTAATTAAACATTTCTAAGCATTTATAATATTGATTTTGCATTAATTTTAACAGATAAGTTTAATATTATTATATGATAATGATGATAATTAATAAATTTCTTTGGTCAAGATTATTTTTTATTTTTGATCTATTATATCCAATTAGATATTCCTAAACATTTGTAATGTTTTATATTATTTTATTTTTTATAATGGGTTAGTATTCACTTAATAATGTAATTTTTTATTTTATAAGCAATCTTTAAAAATTGTTATATGTTTTTTTAGTATTTATTTTACAAAAAATTATTATACTTGTAGAAGTCCAATTTGTCCGGACTTTTACAATCCAATTTTATTTTTTATATTTATTTATTTATTATTATTATTTTATAAATAAATAAATAATAAAATTAAAAAATAAAATACAAACCTAATTTTATCTACCCAAAGCCCAAATACACCCTCAAACCCAACCTAATTAACTAAGCCCAAATTACAAGCCCAATCCTAAACTTAAACAAAACAAAAAACCCTAACCCTAGCCTTATGATCTGCCGCCGCTGCCAGCAGCTCGCTCGTGCCACCACCGTCGTTGTCATCGCCGATTCCGTTGGATCCGGACACCACTTCAAGCATGTCACTGAAAAATCCGAAAAAATTGGTTGTAAAAAGGGTTATAAAAACCCAACTCAAAAATGTATTCTACAACAAGAAAAATATACGAAATTAGAGAGAAATACACAAAGAATTGAGAAAGTCAACAGTAAAATTTTTTTAGTAGCAGGAAATTTTGGGCAAATCAACAACAAGAGCAAGGTATTTTTTTTTTACTTGTGTTTGCTTATTTTCAAAACTAATATCACCATTTTTTCCCCTTAATTTGCTTGAAAATATAAAGAGAACACAATGAAAAGTTGAAAATCTATACCTTTGGCGACGTTCTTCGATGGACGCGTGGTATTTCCCCATCCGATCGGCCATGAAAAATGAAAAGGAGGTTTGATTTTTGAGAGAAAAGAACATAGGGTTCTATTTTGTATAAAGTAAAAAGGAATGAAATAAAAAAGGGTTTGGATAAGCACAAGTAAAACGACGCGTTAGGGGGAATTTCTTTGTTTTTTGAATTTGGGCAAATTATTCACTGGGTCTTCCTTGTTTTAAAAAATGTTTCAATCAGGCCCTTTTACCTTTTTTGATTATTTTCAATTTTGGCCTTGTAATTTCTCTTTTTTTAATTTAGTCATTGACCCAAAAATATCTCTGGGGCTGTCACGTGTCAAGCCTTTTGGGTTTATTGATCACTAAGCCCTTGCTTTATTTTAAAATTGTTTTTGATCGATGAACTTTTTAAAAATCTAAATTTGATCCCAAACTTTCTAAAAATTCAAATTTGACCCCTAATTTTTCAAAAAATCCAAATTGACACCTAAACTTTCCAAATATTTTGATTTGACCCCTGAAGTTCCCAAAAATTCAAATTTAACCCGATTTTAATGTAATTTTTCTTTCTAAATTTAACCCGATTTTAATGTAATTTTTCTTTCTTTCTTTATTTTATCCTATATGTATACTATTTTATTTTATTGTATTTTATGTATACTTGTAAATCATGTGCATATTTTTGCATGACATGAAAATTTATTTTAAAAAAAAACTCATTGTTTTAATAAATCAAGGCAATGTCTTTTGTCTCGGGAATTTGAAAAATCATGTCCTAACTCACTAGGTGTGGTTTTTTTCTTTGAACTGGGATAATTGAATATCCTTTTAAAATTTAAACACGAGATTTTTTTTTAAAAGCTCATGATTTTTGAATGTTCGAATTGTCATGTCCTAACTTACTGGATGTGACTTTTTCTCAATTAATTCGAAATAACGAGCTTTCTTCGGAAACAAAATTAATTTTCAAAATAGAATAAATATGACATTCATGCATTTAAGGATCGCGATTAAAATTTTTATCGAATTTTTAATTTTCAGCAAATAAGATTTTAAATAATCGATTAGGTACCAATTTTGGGCGTGTAAGGGTACTAATCCTTCCTTATGCGTAATCGACTCCTGAGCTCGTTTTATGGTTTCAAAGACCAAAATCATTTTAATGATTTTTTAAAAAAAAATCTTGAAAGGTGACCCAGTTGCACCTGTTTTAAAAAATTATTGGTGGCGACTCTATTTTTATTTTCCAAAATATAAATCGAGACTTATTTTCATTTTTTTTTCAAAAAATGGTTTCGACAGCTTGGCGACTCCACTGGGGAACAATAAGAGAGTCAAGCTGTAGGTCAATTATTTTTGGTCTTTTTTGTTGAAAATTTCAAATTCAATTTAATTTAATTTGTGATCCTTTGCATTTTCATTTTTGTTATTTATACATTGTTTGATAAATGTATGTTGATATTGTTATATGTCTATGTTTCTGCATACATGCATTTGTTACAACACCGCTTAAGTGGAAGTGAGAAGCTATCCCTTCGTGAGGTTTTCACCTACGTGCAGGATAGTGAATCGTTTTCAAGATACATCCATACCTATGTTTTCTTGAAGTTTTCACTTCCGTGCAAACATACAGGAAATGTATCCCCCTGAACTGAACTCATCCGTATGAGCCTATAATGGGTGAGGATTGAGGAATCTGTTGGTTTGGGTACCATTACTTTAGAACCAAAAACCGCATATAATGAGCCCTAAGTGCCCACCCTAGGTAGAACTATGCCAAACTTTTAGAGTCCACCTAATAGATACGTAGTGTAACTCCCTTTACCCGACTCAAGAGTTATGACTGAATCCAGAAGGTTATTTAAGTAATTAACCCACGCAAACTGATAATTCACATTCATTCATGTATGCTCACAAATATAAGTATAACTATATAATATAAAGTCTATTATTTAAGTAAAATAATTATTCTCCCAAAATAAAATACCAAAATCCTCAAAATAGAATGTACTTACAACCCAAAAATAATAACAAATAACAAAGTTAAATAAAAACCAAAAATCAAAATAATAATAAAATAAAATAAAATAAACTAAGTTTATAAATAAGTCTCCGGGTACCAAATCACCTAAATACTAAATACTAAATACCTGTAAGGAACTGTAGGTATATGAGCTATAAAGCCCAGTATGTCTTTAAAGTACATACAACCTAATATATAATCACACAGTTTATAGCTCGAAAATAACCACAAAACATAATACAATCACAAACACAATGCAATGCACCCATACTCCAGCACACCAACACAGTGAAAAGGTTCCCTAGAACCCTTTCCCATCCAAACGTCACCAATCGCAGTGTGGTTTTAATATCAATCGTTAAAAAGAATGATAACAACGTCTTCCACCGTACAAACCCACCCCATGAACACACAATGGTATGATTTCTTAATTATCTCAATTTTGTCTCAGTCTCAATCTCATAATATTTCTCATGCACGCATATATCTCAATGCATAATAGAATAATCGCATTAATTTCAATCAGTCTCATGATCTGTAATTATGCATGACAATATCAACATGCTTTATACATCCTTATAACCATGATTGTGCCATAAGACTTTAACCATCTTAATTGTCTTCCTCCTAAGAACCTTTTCATCCTGAGCAATAATTTCAATCTGTTCCTTATCAAAACTTATGTCAGGACGGACCTCAATCTCCTCAATAGGCACAACGTGAGATGGGTCCGACCGATAACGCCTCAACATGGAGACATGGAAGACATCATGAATATGCTCAAGCTCAGGCGGTAATTCAAGCTGATAGGCAATCGGTCCCACACGACGAAGTACCCTATAAGGACCGATAAAACGAGGACTCAACTTGCCTTTTCGTCCAAATCTAAGCACCTTCTTCCATGGAGACACTTTCAAGAAAACCTCATCACCAACACAAAACTCAATATCCCACCGTTTTAGATCGGCATAAGACTTTTGCCTGTCAAAAGCAGCCTTAAGCCTCTCACGAATCAATCTAACAGTCTCCTCAAACTCATAAATAATATCTGGTCCCAATAATCGATGCTTAGTCAACTCAGTCCAACTGATAGGGGTGCGACACTCACGCCTATACATAGCCTCGTAAGGAGCAATCTTTATACTAGCTTGATAACTGTTATTGTAAGCGAACTCTACCATTGGTAAAAAGTCTTCCCAACTACCTTGATACTCAATCACGCAACCCCTCAACATGTCTTCCAAAACCTAAATGACCTGCTCAGATTAACCATCAGTCTGCGGATGGTAAGTAGTACTGAAGTTTAACCGAGTACCCAAGGCATAATGCAAAGATTCCCAAAATCGCAAAGTAAACCTCGGATCCTATCAGAGATGATAGATAAAGGCACCCCATGAAGGTGAACTATCTTAGAAATGTAAAGTCGAGCTAACTTGCTCAAAGGATAGTCGACCCTAACTGGAATAAAGTGCGTGGACTTTGTGAGTCGATCCACAATCACCTAAACTGGATCCTTCTTAAACGGAGTTAAGGGAGACCACTTACAAAATCTATAATGACCCTTTCCCATTTCCACTAAGGAATCTCAATCGGTTAAAGTAACCCAGAAGGACACTGATGCTCAGCCTTAACTTTCTAACAAGTCAAACACCCCAACACAAAATCCATAACATCCCTCTTTAAACCCTTTCACCAATACCTATCACGAAGATTCTTATACATCTTATCTCCGCCAGGATGCATAAAATAAGGGCTATCATGCTCCTCACGGAGAATAGTCCTTTTAATCTCAAAATCACTCGGAACACAATATCGGCCTTGGAAGCATAGTATTCCATCTTGATCCACAGAAAAATCCACAGATGTACCTTCCTCTACCTCCCTTATACAGTGCTCTAGATAAGGATCATTAGCTAGCTTAGCCTTAATCTCCGAGAGTAAAGTGAGAACAACTCGGAGTTCAGCTAAAAGATTATCATCCTCAAACAAACTCATTCTGGCAAATAATGCCCTCAACTCAGTCACAGCACCATGACTTAAGGCGTCAGTAACCACATTAGCCTTACTAGGGTGATACTCAATCTCACAGTCATAGTTCTTAAGGAGTTCTAACCAACGATGTTTCCTCAAATTAAGCTCATTCTGGGTAAGCAAATACTTCAAGCTCTTATGATAAGTGAAGATATAACACTTCTCCCCAAAAAGATAGTGTTTCCAAATCTTAAGAGTGAAAATTACTGCAGTAAGCTCAAGATCATGAGTAGGGTAATTAATCTCATGTAGTTTCAACTGTCGAGAGGCATAAGCCACAACTTTTCCTTATTGCATTAGCACACACCCCAATCCAGTGTGAGAAGCATCACTGTAGATAGCATAACCTTTCCCAGGCTCGGGTTGGATCAGAACCGGTGCTTGAGTCAACACCGACTTTAACTTTACAAAACTAGACTCTTGAGCCTCGATCTAAACAAATGAGACGTTCTTCCTCAGAAGCTTAGTCAAAGGTACTGCAATAATCGAAAAACCCTCAACAAACCTCCGATAATAGCCAGCTGAACCCAAGAAACTACGAACCTTAGAAACATTCATAGGTTGCTTCTAGCCCATAATAGCTTTAATCTTTTTTGGATCTACACGAATACCCTCAGTAGAAACTATATGTCCCAAAAATATCACCTTAGAGAGCCAAAATTCACACTTGCTGAACTTAGCATAAAGCTGCTTCTCTCTCAAGGTTTACAGAACAATCCTAAGATGTTTCTCATGCTCAGCCTTAGACTTAGAGGAAACCAAGATGTCATCTATAAACACCACCATAAACTGATCTAAGTAGGGTTGAAACATCCTATTCATCCTATCCATAAAAGCAGTAGGGGCATTAGTTAACCCAAACGGCATCACCAGAAACTCATAGTGCCCCAAAACGAGTTCGAAAAGCTATTTTGAACACATCAGAGTATTTCACCTTAAGCTGATAATACCCATACCTCAAGTCTATCTTGAAGAATACAGTAGCTCATTGGAACTGATCGAATAGGTCATCAATACGAGGCAAAAGATACTTATTCTTAATCGTCAGCTTATTCAACTTCAGATAGTCAATGTACAACCGTAGTGTTCCATCGTTCTTCTTTACAAACAAAATTGGTGTCCCCAAGGTGTAACACTTGATTTGATAAAACCCCTATCTAACAGCTCTTGCAACTGTACCTTCAACTCCTTAAGTTCCTTAAGTGCCATTTGATAAGGTGCCATAGACACAAGAGTCGTATCGAAATGACCTCAATGCAAACTCAATCTCACCACGTTTAGGTGGCACACCAGTCAACTCTTTTGAAAACACATCAGGAAAGTCCTTCACTACTCGAATCTTTTCAATCCCGAAATCCGATTGCCTAGGATCCAAGATGTAAGCCAAATAAGCCATGGACCTTTTTTTATAATCTTTTTGGCTTTAAAGGCTGTGATTACATTAGATAGAAACCCTCTATGCTCATCAATTAGGGTTATCTACAGATCATTTAAAGTTCTCAAAGTTGCCCTCTTCCTCTCGTAATCTAGATTAACTCGGTGCTTAGAAAGCCAATCCATTCCAAGTATGAGATAAAACTCACTGAATGCTAATTCTAGTAAATCGGTAGGAAAGATCTCCCATTGGATCTCTAAGGGACAGTTTTGGTATACCTTACTAACCTTCACAGAGATATCCACAAGCCTTTGAATAGTGATCGCAAACTCAACATTTTTAGCAGCAATCTTAAGACCCCAAAGACACAACACTCGTTACATAAGAATGTGTCGAACCATTATCGAGCAAAGCAAAATAAAGGATAGAATGAGCAGAGAAAGTACCTGCTATGACGTCAAGCTCATCACGATCCTCATGCCTCCTAATCGCATATACTAACCCAAGCTGCCTCGCCCTAGATCTAGAGGCTCTACCACTCTGAACTGGCCTACCTCTAGTAGTTGAACCGGAAGCACCCGATCTAACCTGCCCCCTACTTCCTGTAGGAACCTGAACCGAAACCTGAGACTAACTCTACACAAAAGAACCAGTAGAAGGATGGGGACAATCTTTAAAGAAGTGTTCCTATGAATCGCACCTAAAACAAGCCCCGATCTTTCTCCAACACTCGCCCCCATGCTTTTTATTACAATAAGAACAGAGTTACATAAGACGAGGTCTAGTAGAACCACCAACACTACCCACCGGAGCTGTCGAAACTGCAGGCCTCACTCTCGGATAACTAGGCTAAACTACCTCTTCTCTAGGCCTCTTAACAAAAAGACCACCTAAAACAGGCTGAATTGATGTGCTTGTTGGCTTTTTACTACACTCCCTATCCTGAACTCTCTTAGCCTTAGTACGAGCCTCCAAACTCTCAGCAGATCTAGCTCGATTAACTAGGTCACTGAATACTCTATCGTGATACATGTTGACCCCAGCCTGAAGTGAGAGTCGAAGTCCCTTCGTAAACCAATTGCATTTCTCTTTTTCATTTGTCATCAACCTAGATGCATAGCGAACCAATCTCAGAAACTCTATCTCATAATCATTAATGGACATATCCTTTGTCTCAAGTTTATGAAATCATCCCTACATTTGTCGAGAAACTCCTCATCCACATAACGATCTTAGAAGGCCTCCCTAAAATAATTCCATGTAATCTGTCCAGCAGGAGTAGACTCTTCCATAGCGTCTCACCAATTTTGGGCCTCCCCTCTTAGCAAAGAAACAACAGCTCTAACCTTCTGACCAGCAGGGTAGTTCATCTCCACAAACAATCTATGAAAATCCTTCAGCCAGTCTCAGCAACTGAAGGATCTGTACCAGTCCTACCCTCAAACACCTTCATCACAGCAGCTATAAAATCAATAGAAATAGGCCTCCTCGGACCCTTGGATTGACCCTCAGCGGATCCACAATGTAATCTCAATAACTCTCGATTAACCGTGACACTTTCTAACTCCATGGTCTCACTGTCCCTAGTATCGGGCATATCCTTAACAGGAGCTTCCTCAGCAGGCAAGTCTCTCCCAACAATTAGCTGACCCTTAACACTTACGGGCAGCTCATCCTTCTCAACATGAGGCATTTTATTCACATTCGCCTCAAGCTCGAATACAAGAGTAGGGTCACTAACAGCCTTAGCAGTATGGCCTCGACCTCGACCTTGGTCACGATCAGTAGTAAGTCTAGCACTCCTACGTGGTGACATTCTATCTATCTACGTCAGTAAAAAGTACTAAAGTAAGAATTGGTACAGGAGATTTTAGAATAAACAAAACTTTTTATATATTTATACCATAAAATTATTTTATAACAAGTTAATTAATTTATTTAAAAATTCTCATTTAACGCCAAAAAATTTCCTTTAAAACCATGTTTGGAGAGCCTCACAGTTCGTGAATTAAACTCAACTCTGATACCACTAAATGTAACCCCCTTTACCTGACCCAAGAGTTAAGACTGGATCCAAAAGGTTTAAGTAATTAACCCACGCAAACTGATAATTCACATTCATTCATGTATGCTCACAAATATAAATATAACTATATAATATAAAGCCTATTATTTAAGTAAAATAATTATTCTCCCAAAATAAAATACCAAAATCCTCAAAATAGAATGTACTTACAACCTAAACTCGAATATCTAATATTAGTTTTCTCAATTTGAATAACTAAATAACTCAAAGTATAAAATCTAAGATAAAATAGTCAAAACGAGGCTTTTGGGTTAGAATTCGGTAAAACGAACAGCGAAATCGAACTCAAGATGTCGAAAAATGGCAGGGTAAGTTTTCCCGAAAAAGTCAACGGTCAAAGTCAAAGTCAACAGTCAACGGTCAAAGTCAATGGTCAATGGTTAATGGTCAACGGGCCAGTCAATGGTCAATGGGTCGATCAACGGGTTCGGGTTGGGTTCGATGGATTCGGGTTGATCGATCTACTTAGCTTGGGAATTGGGTTGGTTTGACTTGGGTTTGGTCCTAGCCACCACTTAAATATAAAACTTAATTAAAATAACTTACGTGCAACTCTCGAAACCGGTGCAGGAGTAGGTTGCATACGTAGAGGAGGTGGTAATTCATCAGCCTCGGAGTCGTGATCACCTAAACACGAATATCTAATATTAGTTTTCTCGATTTGAATAATTAAATAACTCAAAGTATAAAATCTAAGATAAAACAGTAAAAATAAAGCTTTCGGGTTAGAATTTGGTAAAATGGACAGCGAAATCGGACTCAGGACGTCGAAAAATGGCAGGGTAAGTTTTCCCAAAAAAAGTCAATGGTTAAAGTCAAAGTGAACGGTCAACAATCAACGGTCAACGGGTCAATCAACGGGTTCGGGTCGGGTTCAACGGATTCGGGTCGGTTGGTCCACTTAGCTTGGGAATTGGGTTGGTTTGACTTGGGTTTGGTTTTTAATGGGTTTAGGTTTAATTGGTTTGGGGTTTTGGGTTTTAAGCAACTAAGGCTCAACTTCATGTTTAACAAACAAGGAGCCTAGGGTTTTAACACCCCCAACGGCAGTACCAACCCACCACCACCACGAACGATGTCCGACCGTCAAGATTACCCACAATCAACCTCAAAACGAAGCCCTTAACACTTGTTTTAACTCACCTACGCCCAAAAGCGATGAAAACACGAACGGACCACCAAGGAGCAAATGGCGATGACTATGGGGGTATGGGGATGTGGGTTTTGCTTGCGAGGAAAAGAGGGTTGCAAAGGGGTGGGCGGTGACTCAAATGGCCAACGACATGAGCTTGATCAGGGGGTGATCAAAAAATTGAAGAGAGGAAAGTTAAGGGAAGAGAGGAGTTTCGACAGAGGGAGAAAAGAGATTGGGAGAAGAAAAGTCAAAAGGGAACGTTTAAGATGCTTAAATACCTCATGAAATAGGGTCAATTTCTTTTAGGTCTCTGAAGAAGTTAGGGTTTTCAAAAATAGTCCAAAATTCCCAAGAAAAATTCAAATTAAGTCCTTTTTAAAAAAACTAGAGTATTACACATAGGTTCTCTATTGTATTTTTGTTGATACATTTTACGACTGTGGGTACTAACTTGTTTTATTTTTTATCTTATTTTGCATTGCATCCTCATATTAGGAAATGTATTGACTTGAGTTCGATTACTAGTAGAGAACTGGTCATGGAAAAAGGGTATCTTGATGAGGTAGAAGATAATGTGGCCGTGCGTATATGGTTAGGTGATAAACATCGTAAGAAGGGTGATAGCCTAGCTAAAGGCCATGTATCGAATTATTGGGATTTCACTCGGATCAGTGTGACTCAGAATAGCTTACAAAAGGAAAGGACTCGAGCGGATCAGTAGAGAAAGCTGAGTTGAAAGCAGAGTAGTCGAGTTAGAGGAGTCATTACAAAGACACCATAATCGTAAACCTACGACAGAATTGAGGGTAAGCCAGGCTGAAAGTGCAGAATTAAAGAGAAGGGTACAGCAGCTTGAAGCCACATTACAAAATTCTGAAAATCAGATTGAATCCCTTGAGAAAATCTTTGAAACAAGTAATAGGAAACTTTAGCACTCTCAAAGGCAAGTCAGAGATCGAGACTATATCATGGGTGAAGCATTGACACAAATAAGAGAAGTACCAGAATACTTTCAGAAGTTAGCTATCCAAGCAGATGTGTTGAGCATAGAGTATGAGTCGGTGTTTGATAAAGGCCAAAAGTTAGCATGTCTCCTTCAAAAGATTAAGACTTCATTAGGGCAAGACCTTATTTGTAATTATCTCATGTAAAGACATTCATTTTCTAGTAAGGTTATTTTATCAGAATTCGATTGAGAGTCAATACCTTTCTTGCATATGCATTCATGCTTTCATAAAATTATGCATTTCATTTTCATGTATTCATAAAGTTTTGCATCGCATTTTCATGCATTAAAAATTTCGAGAAAGACGTTTCTAATAAATTAAGAATTTCCTCTAAAAGTTACTCTGGAAAAACCACACTGTTACTACACTCGTGCCAAGACAAGATCGATGGATCAACGATTGAAAAGGTCAGAGCAAATGCAAAAAGAAATGCAGGATCAGCTGCATGAACAATTAGCAAAGGCGCAGTAAGATATGAAAGACTAGATTATTGAGTCCCAGAATGAACTTATCAATAAGTTCACTCAATTACTGGTTGAGAGAGCTGCTAGGGGAAAGGGTATTGTAATAGACTCAAAGGAAGGGAGTTATGGTCCTCTTTGTCCTTCAAATGTTACCCACACATCGACCTAGGTTCCGCAAGAAATGGGTGTTCGAGGAGCATCTATTACTATTAACCCGTAATTATGCTTGTTTGGCACACCAAAACTAGCAAACTACCAAACGGGTTATAGTTCTAACCCAGGAAATAATCTCGTCGACTTTGTCGTACCGAACTTAAATGAGATCATAGAACCAGAAAAAGCAAGAGCCAAATTTCCTAACCAGTTGGAGAAGCGTTGTAAATGGCTATAGGAGAGGTTCAGAGCTTTAGCAGGAGCTGTGGGGTGCTGTGGAATTGATGCTAAGGAGCTGAGTTTGGTTCCTAACCTGGTACTTCCCTCCAAATTTAAAGTTCCAGAGTTTGAGAAATATAACGAGACAAACTGCTTGGAGGCACATATCACCATGTTCTACAAAAAGATGACGGGTTATGTCCATAATGATCAACTGCTAATCCACTGTTTCTAGGACAGTCTAAGGAGATCAGCTTCAAGGTGGTATAATCAATTAAGTCGTGCCAAGATCAGTTCTTGGAAATATTTGGCATAGGCTTTCATGAGACAATATGGTAATGTCACCGACATAGCTCCTGACATGATCACGTTACAAAATGCTGAGAAACGGCCGGGTGAAAGTTTCATGCAGTATTCTCAATGGTGGAGAGATATGGCCACCCAAGTACAGCCACCACTGTTTGAGAAGGAGACAACCATGCTATTCGTTAGTACTTTGAAAGCACCATATATCAATCATCTGCTGGGAAAGTTTACTAAAAGTTTATTTGATATGGTCGTGTTGGGAGAAATGATTGAAAATGCAATCCGAAGTGGAAAAATCGACGTCGAAGAAAGTGCTAAAAGGTCCGCTCCTAAAAGGAAGGATAATGAGGTGACTAATATAAGCTTATACCGGGCAAATGTTACAAAACCAGTCATGGTGACATAGTCTAAAGCCTCGACAACTAGTTATCAATGTAAATCGAGGCAAGAATCGGGCTTGAGGTTGAACACCGAAATAATCCAATTCACTCCCATCTTGATGACGTACAAGGAGGTTTAGAAGAGTTATATGATGTCCAAGTGGTGTCCTATTATTTGAAACCAATGCAACCCCCGTTCCCAGATTGGTATAACACAAATGCTCAATGTGACTACCATGCAAGAATAACGGGTCACTCCATCGAGAATTGCACTGCTTTCAAGAAGCTGATTGAAAGATTTATTAAGATAGGGATCATAAGGTTCGATAAATCTGCAGGACCTAACGTGGTTGGAAATCCCTTGCCAAACTATCTCGATCAAGGGGTGAATCCAATAATGAAAGAGAGGAGCAAGAGAATTAGGAATGATGTGGGGGAGGTCAAGTCTCCATTTAAATGGGTTTGGCAACAGATGGTCAACAGGGGTTTGATCGTGCAAGAGAGAGAGAGGACGTAGTGATCACAACTGAAAATTATTATGAGTTTCATGCTGTGGAAGGGCATAAAATCCAAGGGTGTGTCGAATTTTAAACCTTGGTACAAAAGTTGATGGATAATAAAGAACTTGAGTTCTTTGAGGAGAGGAAAGGTGAAGAGACAAATGATGTTTGTGCTTCTGAGGAAAGGGCAAATATGAAACAGAGAAAGGAAAAACTATAGGAAAAATAGGAAAAGAGAATAGCACGAATAAGTGGGGAAAAGATCGAAAGTAAGCCAATGCTCATTCCTCATTTTTCAAAGTCATTCGTATCGAGAGGTATTATTAACCCCGAGCGAAAGCTGACAAAAGATAGGTTGGTAGGAATAATGGAGAATGTGAACATCAACATTATTTCCGAAGGATGAGTGAACAAAGGAATTTGTCAGGAATTCGGCCTTACGCCCTTGAAAGAGTTCTAGGCAACTGGACTGCGAAAGAGCTCACTATAGCTTTTAAGTCTTTTCTAGAGTAATGTTCAGAACACCCTTGTTGCCCTGAGCTTGAGAACAATTGGGATCTTTTTTTAAAGGGCACAAGTTCATTTGCTTTTTATTTTCAATAAAAAAGATGCACTTTCTTTAACCCAAATTGGCAAAAATTTTCATTATTCTTTTCATCCATCTCATATCGCAATAAACATGCTTAAATTCATTTATCTTTCGAATATTTTTAGTCCATATGACAGGTCCCTAGATATCAATGATATAAGTAACATCATTTCCGACTTAGAGCCTCATTTTGAGCAGGATGTGTGTTCAAAGGAATCTCAGGATTTTGAAGAAGTCCAAGATTATAGTTTATCTCCTGATTTGCTACGGATGCTTGAGCAAGCCACTGAGAATGACAAAAGAACATTGAGAAGGCTCGCAATTGACTATGTCCTTGACGGGATATTCTATATAAAAAGAGAAAAGATCACGTCTTATTGAGGTGTGTTGATTTTGTTGAGGCTAAGATCTTAGAGGAAGTTCATGAGTGTTTGTGGAACACATGCCAATGGTTTCAGGATGGCCAGACAAATTATGAGATTCGGGTATTACTGGTCAATCAAGGAAGGAGATTGAATTAAATACGCTAAGAAATGTCACATGTGTCAAGTTTACGGAGACAAAATTCATGTACCTCCTTCACCTCTCCATGTTATGACTTCCCCATGGCCTTTTTCTATGTGGGGCATGGATGTCATCGGACCAATCTTGCCAAAAGCTTTTAATGGGCATAGGTTCATTTTCGTGGTCATCGATTACTTTACTAAGTGGGTAGAAGCTGCTTCGTACAATAGTGTCACGAGATTAATGGTCAGTAAATTCTTGAAGAAAGAAATTATATGTCTGTAACAGCCTGATTTTTAATGGTGTCAAAAATTGTGATTTCGGGATTACAAATCTGATAGGTCGAGTCAAAAATTTATTTACTTAAATAATTACGACTTCGTTAGCATCGTATTGAAATTTGGTTATAAAATTTTAATGTATAAATAGTAAAGGATTAAATTGTAGAAGGTGTGGAAGTTGAGTTCAAATGGTTAAAGGTGATAGATGTCAATTAAATAGAAAAGGGAGCTATTTAGATGGTAATTATACCATATTAAAGGTTAGTGGACAGTAAGGGACATGAAACACATAAAATTTACTTATATTTAAGCAAGGGTAATTTGGTAATTTAGTAAATAAATATTATAATGGAAAAATGCATAATTTCAAGTCATCTTCATTTTTAACAAAAGAAAAGAAGAAAGAAACCCTAAATACCATAAGAGGATTCAGTCAAGCTAGGTTCCATCATTTGGTAGGTGATTTGTCTCCCGTTTTTAGTAATTTCTATTTTTATGAATCCATATTAGCTTAATCTAGCTAACTTAGGGTCTAATTTGTGAATCTGTCAAATGTTATAAATCTTACCATTGTTGAATATGCTTTCTCTTGAAAGTTTTTGATGGATTTGTATCCTTGATGATTGGGTTTGATATTTTTGTAAAGTGATTTTTGATGAAATGAGGGTTTAAGGACTAAAATGTCAAAATGATGAAATTGAGATATTTGGTGTGAAATAAATGAAATTGGGGGACTTGTGTGAAGGTTTGGAATTTTTGATTGCTAAGGGCTTTGAAAGGAAATGGTTATTTTGCATGTTTTGTATTGAAAGGACTAAGTTGAATAAAATAAAAGTATTAGGTGTAAAATTGTAATTTTACCAAAAAAATTGTGTTAAATGAATTGATTGAGTGATTTAATGTGAGAAATGAAATAATTGGTGAATGTAGATCACGATCGTGCCACCGATCGAGGAAAAGGAAAATTAGTGGAGTAATCCCTAGAATCCATTCACAATCGCAATCTAGTCCGGTAAGTTCGAATGGTTAAATACTAATTTAAATTGCATATTCTTGTAATGTAAACTATTGTATTGAGATGAAATGATAATCGGATTCGTGGAAGATGAGAATGAAGGAAAAATGGAAGGCAAACGGGCTTTGAGCCATAAACGAAGAGGTCCGATGACTCTGTGTCATCGTGAGTATACGAATCCCTTACGGATTAAAAGGTTCGATGACTAAGTGTCATCGTGGGATATGAATCCCTTACGGATTAAAAGGTCCGCTGACTCATCGTGAGTATATGAATCCCTTACGGATTAAAAGGTCTGATGACTAACTATCATCGTGAGTATATGAGTCCTTTACGGATTAAAAGGTCCGATGACTAAGAGTCATTGTGAGTATATGAATCCTTTATGGATTAAGAGGTCTGATGACTCTGTTTCATCGTGAGTATACGAATCCCTTGCAGCTTATAAGGTCCGGCAGCTATGTGTCATCGTGAGTATATGAATGAAGTGAAATCCATTATGGATTAAAGATCAGATGACTTTGTGTCATCGTGAGTATCAGATGCGAATTGAAACTTACCTTAATGTATACGATTTAATCAATTCAGTTGATTTGATTTACAAACTCTTAAAGTTGGTGAATCTATTTAACTTTATGAACTTATCAAGCTAAGAAGTGCTTATCTGTAAAATGGCTATTATTTTGTAGATTCAATTTTACTGTTCGGAGATCGGATCATCTTGGAGTATCACGCTATCCCGGAGTTGTTCGATAGACTTTTACATCACTTGATTGATATGGCATGTACTAGGATGATGTTACCCTTTGCTTTTATATAATGAGGTTGTGAAAAACTTTGTTATGTTTTGATGAAATGTTGAAGTAGACTTTAAGTACCTTGTATTGACATAAATCATGTATTTGTGTTGACTTAAATGCATAATTAAAGTTGTGTATGTATGAAGTTAATGAACTTGTGTTTGGTATAAATCTTGAGATTTTGCATACTTGTTTCGGTAGAACTCATGTATATTTTGGTAGAAGTACAAGGTAGGAGAGAGGTTGTACACTGACTTGAGTTGTATCGGTAGTTATATGTATAGATGTATCGGTAGTTTGCATACTTGTATCGGTAGAAGTTGCAGGGTGGGAATTATAGCTCTTTAGAGTTTTTAGTATTAGTAGATGTATGACATGTATCGGTAGAAATTATACTTGTATCGGTAGAACTAGTACAGGAACCGGTAGAAATCCGCATCGTTTTAGAATTGTTTACTGATAGGGCTACTACCGATACTTGACCATTAAGTACCGGTAGAAGCCTCCCAAAATATTAGAAATGAGATTTTTACCCTTGTTGATTTATGTTTATGTTTAAATGACGATGTGTAACATGTGAAGTGTATTATTTTAATAAATAAGGTTGTATAATATTATGATAAGATGAACAGTGCAAATGAATAGTAAAACATCGAAAATCCTAACTGGCATTGGTGTTCGGATTTTAGGTGTTACAATGTCGGTACGGAATGCCAGAGAAGATCTTATCCGACAATGCTTTGAACCTAAATAATATCACATAGTAAAAGTCTGCAGTCAGTTCAAGATTAAGCACCACATATCAGCACCGTATCACCCGAAAATGAACGGAGCTGTGGAAGCAGTTAATAAAAACATTAAGAAAATCGTAGGGAAAATGATTGAGACCTACAAAGATTGGCATGAGAAGTTACCATTTGCTCTCTATGCTTATCAAACGTCTGTCAGAACTTCTATCGGGACAACACCTTTTTCATTAGTATACGGAATGGAGACAGTCTTACCCATTGAGGTCGAAATTCCTTCCCTCTGAGTCTTATCAGAAGTGAAGTTAGATGAGGCAAATGGATCCAATCCTAATCGATGAGAAGAGGTTAAAAGCTATCCAACATGGCCAGATGTACCAGAAACGGATGATGCGGGCTTATGATAAAAAAGTTCGCCCTAGAGATTCCCATGAGGGAGATCTAGTGTTGAAAAAGATCCTTCCTATGCAAAAAGACTTTCGAGGCAAATGGATGCCAAATTGGGAAGGCCTATATGTGGTAAAAAAAGCTTTCTCTAGAGGAGCTTTGATTCTAGCTAAGATGGATGGCAAGGATTTGTCAAACCCCGTAAACTCAGAACAAGTACTTCTTCTAAAAAAAGAGGTTGAGTTGAAAACCTGAAAGGGCGGCTCAAAAAAAGGGTGAGGCCGATATGAAAACCCGTAAAGGGCGTCTTGAAGCCTAAGGTGATCTGATCTGAAAACCCGAAAGGGCGGTTCAAATTTAGATCAAGGATCGGGCATGAAATGAGCTTCTTTCTCAGAAGTAGCAAGATGGAGAGACGTTACATCTTGGGCATCGACAGAGTTAATAGATTTCATGGGTACACATTAAGCTCAAAGTGGTCCCCATTAAGTTTACTCGAAGAAGTTCATATGTTGATATATGAGGCATTTGGTTTTATTTCTTGTTGCTCACTTTAGTAATTCTTGATTAATGTAGAAGACGATCCTTGCAGAGCTGAATACTGGTTGGAAAATAAGTTGATAGTTATGAATGAGATGGCTTGTCTTGTTGAAGACAATGTAAGGTGTGCTGTGTCACTGTTGATGGACGAGGCTTACCGCTTTGGGCTATGATCGTGGTTATGATGCCTGAAAATGAAGTTACTTTGGATTTCTTCCAAATAGAATTTAAGAAGAAATATGTCAGCAAGTGATACCTGGATAGAAAGAAGAAGAAATTTTTAGAACTAAGATAGGGAAATAAAACAGTAACAGATTACGAACGAGAGTTTGTGCAGCTGAGCAAGTATACCAGAGAAGTGGTACCAACCGATGAAGCTATGTGTGTCCGTTTTGAAAAGGGGCTAAACAACGAGATTAGAATGATGGTAGGTGGTTCTGAAATTTGACCGTTAGTAGTGTTAGCATACATCGCTCAAAAGATGGTAGAAATCTACAACAGCAAGAGATAGAGAGAAAGGAGGTTTCAAGAATCTGGAAAGAAAAACATCACTAGGATTTTCTCTATGCCACCGTCGAAGAGATTCAAAGAAGAGGCTAGTTGGGGGCCAGTTTTTTCAGGATTTTTGAGTCTGAGTAAGTCGGGACCATCGAAATCTAAATTTCAGAACAGACCCACAAACAGTGTTGCTAGCGTTCGTAATATACCTAGTCCGATATGTGGGTATTGTAAGAGGTGCCATGTTGGTGAGTGTCGCAAGATGAAAGGGACATGCTATTGATGCGGAAGTGCAGATCATTTTCTGAGAAACTACCCGATGAGATCTAAAGCAAAGGAGGAACAGAGTGTAAAACCTCCTGTTACACCACAAAAGAGTAGGCGTTCGGGGCAGAGTAGCGGTATAGGTGGAAACCGTATAGGGATATTGTGACCAGATCTGAGGCTCGTGCACCTGTACGGACTTATGCCATCCGAGCCCAAGAAGAGGCTACCGCTCCTGATTTTGTGACTGGTATATTCTATCTCTTTAATGATATTGTGTGTGAACCGATTGACCTGGGATCGACTCATTCATATATTTGTATTGCATTAGCTACTGAAAAGAAATTACCTGTCGAGTCAACTGAGTTTGATGTACAAGTTACAAACCCATTGGGTCATAGTGTCATTGTTTATTTGGTATGTCGTAAATGTCCACTGAGAATTCAAGACTGTAAGTTCCCTACTGATTTGATGTTATTACCATTTACTGAGTTTGATGTAATTTTGGGAATAGACTGGTTAACTAAGCATGATGCAGTAGTTAATTGTAAACGAAGACGGATTGACATGAAACAGCCGACAGGTGAAGTAATCACAGTTAAGTCTGGGAAGTCAAACAGTGGCGCCAGAGTAATCTCGTCTTTATCAGCACAAAAGATGATTCGTAAAGGTTGTGAAGCATTTTTGGCTTGCATACTTGATACTCGGAGTACCGGAACAAAGTTAAAACAAGTACCGATTATCAAGGAATTTACAGATGTGTTTCCAGAGGAGTTATCGAGTTTACCGTCGATCAAAGAAGTAGAGTTTGGCATTGATTTAATACCCAGAACCGCGTCGATTTCAATTCCACTGTACAGGATGGCACCCACTGAATTGAAAGAGTTAAAGGCACAGTTGCAAGAGTTGTTGGACAGAGGTTTTATCTGACCGAGCATATGAACCGGTATTGTTTGTGAAAAAGAAAGATGGATCGATGAGAATGTGTATAGACTACAGACAGCTAAATAAGGTAACAATCAAAAATAAATACCCGTTGCCTCATATTGATGAGTTGTTTGAATAGTTGAGAGGTGGGATCGTCTTTTCTAAAATAGATCTCCGATCGGGTTATTATCAGATGTGAGTAAAATATTGTGATGTGCAGAAAACAACATTTAGAACTCGATACGAACATTATGAGCTTCTAGTAATGCCATTTGGGTTAACTAACGCTCCGACAACATTCATGGATTTGATGAACTGAGTTTTTAAACCTCAGTTGGACAGATTTGTAGTGGTGTTCATTGATGATATATTGATTTATTCCAAGTCAGAGATAGAGCATGTTCAACATTTGAGGGAAGTTTTACAAATAATACGGGAAAACAGTTGTATGCAAAGTTCAGCAAGTGCGAGTTTTGGCTCTGGGAAATGGGATTTCTGGGCGATGTAGTATCATCGGAGGGGATTCAGGTTGATCCAAGTAAAGTATCGACTATTCTCGATTGGAAGGTACTTAAGAATGTTTCCGAGGTACGTAGTTTCCTGGGATTAGCAAGCTATTATTATCGATTCGTGAGAAATTTCTCTATTGTAGCTTTGCTGATGACAAAATTGCAACAGAAGAATATTTAGTTTGTGTGGTCAGAGAGGTGTCAGCAGAGTTTTAATCAGTTGATAGAAACTCCGATATTGACACAACCTGAAACGGGTAAAGAGTTTGTTATATATAGTGATGCATCTCCGAATGGCTTAGGTTGTGTATTGATGCAAGTAGGACAGGTAATAGCTTATGCCTCTTGACAATTAAAACCACATGAACGAAACTATCCGACCCACGATTTAGAGTTAGCTACCATTGTGTTTGCTTTGAAGATCTGGGGACATTATTTATACAGGGAGAAGTGTCACATATTCACAGATATAAAAGTGTAAGGTATGTGATGACTTAGAAAGATCTGAATTTTTAGGCAACGTCGGTGGTTGGAATTATTGAAAGACTGTGATTTGGTAATTGAATACCATCCGGGAAAGGCTAATGTTATCGCTGATGCTTTGAGCCGAAAATCATTATTTGCGTTGAGAGCAATGAATGCTCATTTGTAACTTGAGGGTGATGATTCTGTTACAGCGGAGCTTCGGATGAAACCACTATTCTTACAACGAATACGAGAGTTGCAGGAGGATGACTCAATGCTTAAGGCTAGAAAAGAACAAATGCAGAATAACACAACCACTGGGTTTACTGTTGATGAGGATGGTATGTTGTATTTCCAGGATAAAGTGTGCATTCCTGCTAATTCTGACTTGAGACGGGATATTCTGTCGGAGGCTGACAGTAGTACTTACTCCATTCATCCTGGCAGCGTGAAAATATATAATGACCTAAAGAAGATGTATTGGTGGCCGGGTATGAAACGGGAAATCTCAGAGTTCGTGACTAATGTTTAGTGTGTTAGCAAGTAAAAGCCGAACACTATGTACCGTTTAGACTGTTGCAACCTATTACTATTCCTGAGTGGAAATGGGAATGGGTCACTATGGATTTTGTTACAAGATTACCTGTGACGCCGAGGAAGAAAGACTCGATTTGGGTTATAGTGGACAAATTGACGAAATCGACTCACTTTATTCCTATCCGAGTGGACTTTCCACTAGAGAAGTTGGCTGAATTGTATGTATATGAGATAGTACGACTACATGGAGTACCAGCATCTATTATCTCTGACAGAGATCTACATTTCACCTCGAGGTTTTGGGGTAAGTTGCATGAAGCTTTGGGAACCAGACTGAATTTCAGTACTGCATATCATCCATAGACAGATGACCAGTCAAAACGGGTGATACAGATTCTTGAAGACATGCTACGGTGCTGTATACTTAAGTTTGAAGGTAGCTGGGAAAAGTATCTACCATTAGTGGAGTTTGCATATAACAACAGCTATCAGACCAGTATTAAAATGGCTCTGTTTGAAGCATTGAATGGTAGAAAATGCAGAACACCATTGTATTGGTTAGAGTTAAGCGAGTCTAAGTTGGTTAGAGCCGATTTGATTCATGAGACTGAAGACAAGGTACGGGTGATCCACGACTGTTTGAAAGCAGCATCTGACCGGCAGAAGTCTTATGCAGATCTTAAAAGGAAAAATATAGAATTTGTAGTGGAAGATCGAGTCTTCTTGAGAGTTTCACCTTAGAAGAAAATGCTAAGGTTTGACAGGAAAGGAAAGTTGAGTCCACGGTTTATTGGGCCGTATGAGACCATTGAATGGGTTAGTTCTATGGCATATAAACTGGCTTTACCACCAGAATTAGAGAAGATTCATAATGTGTTTCACGTTTCGATGCTGAGATGGTACAGGTTGGATCCTTCACACGTGATTACACCTTGTGAGGTTGAGATACAACCAAATTTATCGTATTCTGAAGAACAGATTAAGATTCTGGCTCACGGGGTAAAAGAACTACGAAGCAAGAGGGTACCATTGGTAAAAGTTCTGTGGAACCAACATGGGCTTGAGGAAGCTACATGGGAAACAGAGGCTTTGATGAAATCACAATATCCTACTCCGTTCACTGGTAAGAAATTTCGGGACGAAATTTCCCTAAGGGAGGGAGAGTTGTAACAACCCGATTTTCAATGGTCAAAAACAGTGATTTCGGGATCACAAATCCGACAAGTTGAGTCGAAAATTTATTTACTTAAATAATTACGACTTCGTTAGTATCGTATTAAAATTTGGTTATGAAATTTTAATGTATAAATAGTCAATTAAGTAAAAAGGATTAAATTGTAAAATGTGTGGAAGTTGAGTTCTAACGACTAAAGGTGATAGATGTTAACTAAATAGAAAGGGGAGGTATTTAGATGGTAATTATACCATATTAAAGGTGAGTGGACGGTAAGGGACATGAAACACATGAAATTTACTTATATTTAAGCAAGGGTAATTTGGTAAATAAAGATTATAATGGAAAAATGCATAATTTCAACTCATCTCCTTCATTTTAAACGAAAGAAAAGAAGAAAGAAACCCTAAACACCATAAGAGGATTCAGTCAAGCTAAGTTTCATCATTTGGTAGGTGATTTGTGAATCTGTCAAATGTTATAAATCTTGCCATTGTTGAATATGCTTTCTCTTGAAAGTTTTTGATGGATTTGTATCCTTGATGATTGGGCTTGATATTTTGTAAAGTGATTTTTGATGAAATTAGGGTTTAAAGACTAAAATGTCAAAATGATGAAATTGGGTATATTTGGTGTGAAATAAATGAAATTGAGGGACTGTGTGAAGGCTTGGAATTTTTGGTTGCTAACGGCTTTGAAAGGAAATGGTCATTTTGCATGTTTTGTATTGAAAGGACTAAGTTGAATAAAAGGGAAGTATTAGGGGTAAAATCGTAATTTTACCCAAAAAAACTATATTGTGGTAAATGAATTGATTGAATGATTTAATGTGAGAAATGGAATAATTTGTGAATAGATTACGATCGTGCCACTGATCGAGGAAAATGAAAATTAACGGAGTAGTCCCTAGAATCCATTCACAATCGCAATCTAGTCTGGTAAGTTCGTATGGTTAAATACTAATTTAAATTGCATATTCTTGTAATGTAAACTATTATATTGAGATGAAATGATAATCAGATTTGTGGAAGATGAAAATGAAGGGAAAACGAAAGGCTAACGAGCTTTGAGCCATAAACGAAGAGGTCCGATGACTCTATGTCATCGTGAGTATATGAATCCCTTACGAATTAAAAGGTTTGATGACTAAGTGTCATCGTGAGTCTATGAATCCTTTACAGGTTAAAAGGTTCGATGACTAAGAGTCATCGTGAGTATACGAATCCCTTGCGGATTATAAGGTCCGGTGGCTATGTGTCATCGTGAGTATATGAATGAAGTGAAATCCATTGCGGATTAAAGGTCTGATGACTTTATGTCATCGTGAGTATCAAATGCGAATTGAAACTTACCTTAATGTATATGATTTAATCAATTCAGTTGATTTGATTTACAAACTCTTAAAGTTGTGAATCTATTTAACTTTATGAACTTACTAAGTTAAGAAGTGCTTACCTGTGAAATTGCTATTGTTTTGTAGATTCAATTTTGCTGTTCGGAGATCGGATCATCTTGGAGCATCACACTATCCCGGAGTTGTTCGGTATACTTTTACATCACTTGGTTAATATGGCATGTACTAGGATGATGTTACCCTTTGCTTTTATACAATGAGGTTGTGAAAAACTTTGTTATGTTTTGATGAAATGTTGAAAGTAGACTTTAAGTACCTTGTATTGACATAAATCATGTATTTGTGTTGACTTAAATGCATAATTAAAGTTGTGTATGTTTGAAGTTAATGAACTTGTGTTTGGTATAAATCTTGAGATTTTGCATACTTGTTTCGATAGAACTCATGTATGTTTCGGTAGAAGTATAGGGTAGGAGAGAGGTTGTACACTGACTTGAGTTGTATTGGTAGTTGAATTGTGAGTGTGGGTAGTTATATGTATAGATGTATCGGTAGTTTGCATACTTATATTGGTAGAAGTTGTAGGGTCAGAATTTTAGCTCTCTGGAGTTTTTAGTATCGAAAGATGTATGACATGTATCGGTAGAAATTAAACTTGTATCGGTAGAACTAGTACAGGTATCGATTGAAATCCGCATCGTTTTAGAATTGTTTACTGACAGGGCTACTACCGATACTTGACCATCAAGTACCGGTAGAATCCTACCAAAATATTGGAAATGCCATTTTTATCCTTGTTGATTTGTGTTTATGTTTAAATGACGATGTGCAACATGTGAAGTGTATTATTTTAATAAATAAGGTTGTATAATATAATGATAAGATGAACGTGCAAATGAACAGTAAAACACCAAAAATCCTAACTGGCATCAGTGTTCGGATTATGGGTGTTACAATGTCGGTACGGAATGCCAGAGAAGATCATATCCGACAATGCTTTGAACCTGAATAATAGCATAATAGTAGAAGTCTGCAGTCAGTTCAAGATCAAGCACCACAATTAAACACCGTATCACCCGAAAATGAACGGAGCTGTCGAAGATGTTAATAAAAACATTAAGAAAATCGTAGGGAAAATGACTGAGACCTACAAAGATTTGAATGAAAAGTTACCAATTGCTCTCTACGCTTATTGAATGTTTGTCAGAACTTCTACCGGGATAACACCTTTCTCATTAGTATATGAAATAAAGGCAGTCTTACCCATTGAGGTCGAAATTCCTTCCCTCCGAGTCTTATCAGAAGTGAAGTTAGATGAGGCAAATGGATCCAATCAAGATATGGCCAGCTAAACCTAATTGACGAGAAGAGGTTGAAAGCTATCCAACATGGCTAGATGTACCAGAAACGGATTATGCGGGCTTATGATAACAAAGTTCGCCCTAGAGATTTCCATGAGAGAGATCTAATGTTGAAAAAATCCTGCCTATGGAAAAGACTTCCGAGGCAAATGGATGCCAAATTGGGAAGGCTCATATGTGCTAAAAAAAGCTTTCTCTGGAGGAGCTTGGATTCTAGCTGAGATGGATGGCAAGGATTTGTCAAACCCCGTAAACTCAGAAGAAGTACTTCTTCTAAAATAAAAAGAGGTTGAGTTGAAAACTTGAAAAGGCGGCTAAAAAAAAGGGTGGGGCCGAGATGAAAACTTGCAAAGGGCGTCTCGAATCCTAAGGAGATTTGAGCCGAAAGCCCAAAAGGGCGGTTCAAATTTGGATCAAGGATCGGGCATGAAATGAACTTCTTTCTCAGAAGTAGTAAGATGGAGAGACGTTGCATCTTGGGCATCGACAGAGTGCAATAGTTTTCATAGGTACACATCAGGCTCAATGTGGTCCTCATCAAGTTTACTCGAAGAAGTTCATACGTTGATGTATGGGGCATCTGGTTTTATTTCTTGTTGCTCACTTTAGCAATTCTTGATCAATGTTTGTTAGTTTTGACCAACATTTGTTATCTTGGCTGATGTTTTAATTAATGTTTGATATTTTCTCATTTATCTCCATTCAAGCGTTATCGCCAGTAAATTCAATCTTATCTATTTTTGAAACCTTGCTCAGAGCATTCTTTGTATTGAAATAATGGTTAATGGACTTGATGATAAGGTATAAAAAGATTTCTGCATATTACTAATTTTAAATAGTATAGGGACCTGAAATAGGACTATTAGTCGAAATAACTGAATCCGAGGGTTGAAGGGATCTTGAAACGAATAAGTTCAGCTTATGATTACCTTTTTGGATTTCGTATCAGGAACACCAGACTTGAAGGAAAGACATGGTGACACATCAATGTTAGAACTTAGGCAAAAGACGATCAGTGACAACCTAAGGACTAAAATAATAAAAACCCATTTTAAAATGACATCTTTACATGCATCATTCATGCACATTTAGATAGAAGCATTTGATTCATTCAAATCATGACATCCTAGTTACATGGCCTAGATAGAGACCCATAAAACAGGTTCTACAAGTCATATCCTTAGAAAATGGCGATAGAACAACAAATCCTATACCCCTAAAGCTATAGAGGAACGGATTGAAGTCGTAATGGCAAATCTTATACACCTAAAGTTGTAGAGGGGCAGATTGAAGCCGCATTGGCGAATCTCATTCACCTAAAGCTGTAGAGGAGTAGATTAAAGTTCCAAGGACGAATCTTATACTCCTGAAGCTGAGGTGGAGTGAAGTTACAACCCCGAGTATTTTACCTCAACCGTGGGGTAAATTGAAGCAATCCAATCTTTTACCCTAACCAGAGGGCAGATTGAAGACCATTCGATCTCTTATCCCTACCATGAGACAGATTGAAGCAATCCAATCTTTTACCCTAACCAGAGGGCAGATTGAGACAATCTAATCTTTTACCACTAAAGTTATAGAGGGGCAGATTGATGTTACAAAAGCAAATCTTATACTCCTAAAGTAATAGAGAGGCATATTAAAACTCACAGTATAATAGAGGGGCAGATCAAAACTCACAGTAGCAGACCTCGATCTCCACTAAAGTTGTAGTGGAATGGAGTGAAGCCAAATCCTATATCCCTGAAGTTGTAGTGAATTGGATTGAGGTTACATTAGCAAGTCTTATCTCCCTAAAGATATAATAGAGCAAGATAAAGCTACAATATTGAAGATAAGCGAATACAGTGAAGTGAAAGAGCGAGTTACTGAAAAAGAGAAAAACCAGACGATGAAATGCGGCAGGACCGAACAAAATTGGTCTTCTTTTGAGTCTTTGCTTTATTCCTGTTACACAACAACAAGCAAAGAGGGGCAATTGTAAAAGCCCAATTTGTCCGGGCCTTTACAATCCAATTTTGTTTTTATTTTTATTTATTTATTATTATTTTATAAACAAACAAATAAATAAATAATAAAATTAAAAAACAAAATACAAATCCAATTTTATCTACCCAAAGCCTAAATACAACCTCAAACCCAAACCTAATTACCTAAGCCCAAGTTACAAGCTCAATCCCAAACTTAAACAAAACAAAAAGCCCTAACCCTAGCCTTATGATATACCGCCGCCGCCAGCAGCTCTTCTGCGCCGCCACCACCGTCGTTGTCGCCGATTTTGTCGGATCCGAACTCCACTTCAAGCACGTCACCGAAAAATCTGAAAAAATCGATTGTAAAAAGGGTTATAAAAACCCAACTCAAAAATGTATTCTACAACAAGAAAAATATACGAAATTAGAGAGAAATACACAAAGAATTAAGAAAGTCAATAGTAAAATTTCTTTAGTAGCAAGAAAATTTGGGCAAATCAACAACAAGAGCAAGGTATTTTTTTACTTGTGTTTGCTTATTTTCAAAACTAATATCACCATTTTTTTCCCTTCATTTGCTCAAAAATATAAAGTGTAGACAAAGAAAAGTTGAAAATCTATACCTTTGGCGACGTTCTCCGACGGACGCGTGACATTTTCTTATCCGATCGACCATGAAAAATGAAAAGAGGGTTTGATTTTTGAGAGAAAAGAACATAGGGTTCTATTTTGTATAAAGTAAAAAGGAATGAAATGAAAAAAGGGTTTGGATAAGCACAGGTAAAATGGCGCGTCAGGGGGAAATTTCTTTGTTTTTTAAAGTTGGGCAAATTTCCCACTAGGTCTTCCTTGTTTTAAAAAGTGTTTCAATTAGGTCATTTTTCCTTTTTTTTTTGATTATTTTCAATTTGGCCCTGCAATTTCACTTTTTTTTTAATTTGGTCATTGGCCCAAAAATATTCCTAGGGCCACATGTCAAGCTTTTAGGGTTTATTGCCCACTAGGCCCCTACTTTATTTTAATTTTTTTTGATCCCTGAACTTTCTAAAAATCCACATTTGACCCCCAAACTTTTCAAAAATTCAAACTTAACCCCTAAATCTTTCCAAAAATTCAAATTTGACCCTCAAATTTTCCAAAAAATCCATTTTAACCCCTAAACTTTCCAAATATTTTGATTTGACCTCTGAAGTTCCCCAAAATTCAAATTTAACCCGATTTTAATGTAATTTTTCTTTCTGTATTTATTTTATCCTATATGTATATTATTTTATTGTATTGTATTTTATATATACTTGTAAATCATGTGCATATTTTTGCATGACATGAAAATTTGTTTTTTAAAAAAAAATACTCAAATTGTTTTAATAAATCAAGGCAATGTCCTTTGTCTCGGGAATTTAAAAAATCATGTCCTAACTCACTGGGTGTGGTTTTTTCTTTGAACAAGGATAATTGAATATTCTTTTAAAATTTAAACACGAGATTTTTTTAAAAGCTCGTCATTTTTGAATGTTCGAATTGTCATGTCCTAACTTACTGGATGTGACTTTTTCTCAATTAATTCAAAATAACGAGCTTTCTCGGAAACAAAATTTATTTTCAAAATAGAATAAATATGACATTCATGCATTTAAGGATCGCGATTTAAATTTTTGTCAAATTTTTAATTTTCAACAAATAAGATTTTAAATAATCAATTAGGTACCAATTTTGGGCGTGTAAGGGTGCTAATCCTTCCTTATGCGTAACCAACTCCCGTACTTGTTTTATGGTTTCAAAGACCAAAGTTATTTTAAGGGATAATGCCTTTTTACACCCCTGTACTTTGGCCCATGTGCGAGAGTGGTACCTGAAGTTTCAAAATGTCCAAAGTGGTACTTGAAGTTTAATTCCGTTACCTGACTCTAACGGTGTTTATTTCCGACAGATTTTTACACGTGGACCATTTATATTGCGACACGTGGTAAAGAGCAGGTTGAATGGGCATTTCAATGGGCAGATTAGGGAAGGGCCATTTTGCAATTTGCCCTTCCCCCTCACTTTTATAAATTTAATAAAAAATCTGTGAAATCTAAATTCTCAACTCAAAATTTCCACCATGGGAGTTGCTTCCTCCAATGGTCTTTGTTTTTCTTCAATCATCACCAAAACGCCTTCAACACCGTCGTTTCTTACTAAACAGATAATAACCCATTTTCATAAACTCCCTCAAAGGTTTCGAAATAATGCCTATTCCAGTGTTTCTGCCAAACCCATTCATTCTTCTTCTCTCAAAGCATTCCTTCAATCTAATGCAAACGACACCGCCGTAGCTTGGAACAAAGCGTCGGAGGTTGTTATCAATGGAGATGCAAAAGCTGAGGCTTTTGGATGCAGGGACAAGGTTGTAATAGTGGTTCTTCTGGGATGGCTTGGGGCTAAAACCAAGCATTTAAAGTGATATGTGGAATGGAACAATTCAAGAGGAATCGACGCGGTTACTTTTTTAGTAGATGTTAAGGAATTGCTATGGTTTGATGTTGGTGTAAGGCTTGAGCAGCGTGTATCTGAATTGGGAGTTGGCCAAGTGGGTTATGGAAGAAGAGGAAGATGGTAGTGAAAGGTAAAATTAGAATCCAGATGAAAAAGTGAGGGGGGAAGGGAAAATTGCAAAACGACCCTTTCCTAATTTGCCCGTTGAAATGCCCATTCAGCCTGCCCTTTGCCTCGTGTCGACATATAATTGGTCCACGTGGCAAAATCTGACAGAAATAAGCAGCGTTAATACCAAGTACCGGAATGTGTAACGGAATTAAACTTCAGGTACCACTGTGAATATTTTGAAACTTCAGGTACCACACTCGCACATAAGCCAAAGTACAGGGGTGTAAAAAGGTATTATCCCTTATTTTAATGATTTTTTTTAAAAAAAAATCTTGAAAGGTGACCCAATTACACCTGTTTTAAAAAATTATTGGTGGCTACTCAATTTTCATTTTCCAAAATATAAATCGAGATTTATTTTTGTTTTTTTCAAAAAGTGGTTTCAACAATACTTTATAAGACACTTGTCAACTCCTGACTCTATATGTGAAGTTTAAAAACTCCACTAATAATTTACCAAATATTTTCCTTTTTCTAATTTCTAACTAACAAATTCAATATTATCCATATCTATTTGTCTATATATTAATATTTTTAGCTATAAAAATCTAAATTATATATAATATATATTTACAACTCTAAAGAGTAAAGCTTGAATAGATATAGGTTATTTGAACATTTCATTTTGAATAATTTTGAGGAAAATTTAAAAATGGAGAATTTAATTAAATTACTTTTAAAAAATATAGCATGATTTTCATTCATTTCAATGTATGATGATTTTAAAATAACATTTTTTCTTCAGTAAATTTCACTTTAATCCCTTCCTGTGCATTTTTTAAAGTCATTTTTAACTTTTTGTTATTTATTTTTCTTCTCATTTATAATTTTTTTTTGTGATTTATAAGGGGAGGGCAAAACCTTAACAGCAACGTGATTGATGTGACTTGAACCCAGGCCACACTTAGAGCAATGAACACCCTTGATCATCAGGACAACACACAGGATTCCTCATTTAAGAATTCTTTATTTTTGGTGAATTACAATAACAGGGCAAAGCCCGAACAATAAACGCAACTAGCGTAACTCGAACCAAGGTCATACCTGAGACAGTGAATACCCTTGACCATCAGACCATCACATGAGGTTCTCATTTATAAATTCTTTAATCTTATACGTTTCAATACGTTACATGCATGACCCATCTTTAAATAAAACTCCCTTTCTCATTTTTCTTCATTAATGCCTGGAAATTTGAAGGGATCATGTATTAATTAATTTTTTTTGATGAATTACAATAAGAGGGTAAAGCTTTAATAATAACACAAGTAGCATGACTCGAAGTTAGGCCATATTTGAGATGGTCAACACCCTAACCATCAGACCAATACACAAGATTAATGTATCAATTAAATTTGAATCCTATCAAAAATGAGCTTTTTGATTGTTATCTTTGATTTTTTTTCATAAAGAATAATTAAGTATGCTTCCTTAATAATTAGAAAATATTTATTTAAAATATTTTTTGAAAACATTTCAAATATTTTCATGCTTATAGGTTTGGGAAGGATCATTTGTTTTCATTTTTTATTTTCATAGATGTTTTCTTGCTTTTCAATTTTATTTATGATTGGAATTACTTGATACAATAAATTAGCTATTTCATTTTCTGATTTAATACTAAAATTAAATATTTTTTAATTATTCTAATTAAAACCCATTAAAAAAATCAGTTTTTCTATTCAATATTGTACCTTTAATTCTATTAAATGTTTACGTTACTCTTTGTTTTTCATTAATACTTTTGGTTATTGATTTCTTTTTACTATAAATATCAGTTATTGTTTATTAAGATATCAACGTTCTTAGAGCAAAATTTCCTTCAATTTATCTCAACAGTTAGTAGAATATTAAAATTTGTGATTTTTTTTTGAATTTGGTGTTTTGGCCTGATGGTTAAAGTGTTCATTGCTTTAAGTGTGGTTTAGATTCAGTCGCATTAGTTGTATTATTGTTAGGACTTTACCCTTTTCTTATAATTTACCAAAAAAATAGTGATTTTTATGTTTATTTTTCTTATTTTTAGGTACATTAATTTGTGTGATGGTAAAAGTAATGCTTTGTGTTGTTTGTGATGGTAAAAATTGTATATAATAAAATACATGTGAAAAATGAAAAATATTGTTTTTCATTAATTATTTTTTCTCAAAAAGTAAATTAGAATTTATCATTACATTATATCTGATTACAAATAATTCTATTATATGGAAGATGACAATACTTTTCATTTCATTTTTTCATTTTTATTATTAAACTCTTTTGAAGCAAATAAAAATAAATTTAGTATTTTGAATTAATTCATTTAAATACAAAGATTTTAAATAAATTATTATATTTCATTAATTGTGTTTTAAAATTTACTTTTATAACCAATTAAGTTATTTTCATTTACCAAAATTAATTATCTTTATTTAAAAACAATTATATGTTTTTAGTCTTTTAAAACCAACTAAATTGATTTCATTTATGCAAAATTTAATTCTCTTAGTATTTTATTTTTGAGAAAATATCTGATATTCATTAAATAAAGAAGGCCTCAATAAAGATTGAGAACCTGAAAAGACATTACAATGGGGAAAAGACTTAACAGGCTCACCGTTTAGAGCATTGGAAAACCACAAAAAAAAATAAAAGCTTAATAACCACACAAGCAAACTGAATTAGAAAATGAAACAACAAAAGAAACAAAAGCCAAAACAGAGAAAACAAATCCAACACAAATCTCTCTTCCCCAAAGAACCCTAGAAAACCAGATGAATATAAGCCAAAACCTCTTCAAACTAAGATGAGAAACCTAGAAAAAACCAGAAGAACAGGTAAAGACTTGAGAAACGAGCATGCTAATGGAGATTCAGAAAGAACCTTCTCCAAACCCAAGTCTCAGCGAACTTAACGATGTCGAATCCATTTGCGTCAGTCTTCCATCGCCATTCTCTCAATCAGATTTGACGCTTCTTCCACCCAAAAGCATGGATCTTGAAGACGACTCCCTTCCTTAGCCAACAGATGTGTAGCCTCATTGCTCTCTCTTGGGATGAACTGGTAAGAGATCTCTTGAAACTTTTGCCCCAAATCAAAAATACTTCTGATAATTGGTTGAAGCACCGATTTATCTTTTTTTCCTTAACTGAGCCTTTCTGATGACTGACAAGGAATCACCCTCGATAATAATACGACGGAAGCCCATGTCTGATGCAAAAAGAAGAGCCCTCTCACACGCCTTGGCCTCAGCAACGAAAGCGTCCAAAACACCATGATAAGGGTAAGTACACGAACCCATTATTTGACCATTGTGATTTCTTGCTAAAACTGCTGCTATAGAGGTGAAATCATCTGCATTAAATGAAGCATCAAAGTTAAGTTTGATAACAACATGATTAGGTGGTCGTCATAACTCTTTCACCATAGGTCTCTTAGGAGGAGGAGGGTTATGGATATGTTTTAACTCTTGAATATATCCCTGTATAAACCCCAAGATGTTAAGAACAAAACTCTATTTCCCTTCATAGAAAACCTTATTTCTGTGGAACCAGAGAGCCCAATAAGATACTACCATTAGTAGTTTCTGATTCTCATTTAGAAAAATAAATCTTTGTGCTAACCAGTCTCTATGGCTCGAGAGATCCCTCCCTTGGGTACTTGAGAGTGTTAGGTGAAGCCATAACTGATGAAGAATGTGACACTCGTGGCTTAAATGATTTGCATCCTCCAAAGCATCCTTACAAAAGGGGCAAGAGACAACAACAGTCAATCCTCTTTTAGCTAGATTGGAAAAATGGGACAAAAAACTTGAAAAGTCTCCCAAAGATGTATTTTATATTTCCTGGGGCCTTCCATAAGGAGTTATAAAATTTTTTGTAATTATCTCCCATAGTAACAGAGGCTTGATTAGCAGGTTGTAGTGATTGTGTAATTTGGGCTTTGTAACCGCTTTTGACACTGTAATCTCCTATCGCCTCATATCTCCAAACCAGTATGTCATTCAGACTACTATGTGAGAGACGGATCCTGATTATACGCTCTGTTTGGTCTGTGCCCAAAAGTTTGACAATATCCGCCTACTTCCAGGTAACTGTTTCTTTATCAGTCAATTGGCTAATGGTTGTCCAATTTGGATTAATGGCTGAAGTTGACACTCTTGCCTTTCTAGGTCCGAGAAGCCATGGATCATTCCATATATTAACATTTTCACCATTGTCAATATTCCATACTAAGCCATCATTAATCAAATCCCGAGCATTACAAATGCAACGCCAGGCAAGTGACGGTAAGAGCTTATATTCACTGACATAAAATTGCTAAAAGGATGGTATCTGCTTTTAAAAACCTTGGCCAACAAACAAGTAGGTTACGAAAATAATCTCCAAACTTGTTTAGCTAATAATGCTTTATTAAACAAATGTAAATCATGAAAACCCATACCTCCTACGCTCTTAGGCTTACATAAAGAGCTACACGCGCTCCAATGAACCCCTTTAGCAGATTTAGAGTTAGACCACAAAAACTTATTCATAATGTTCTCCAAATTTTTGCATAAAAGCTTCAGTAGTTCAAAGCATTGCATAGCGTAAACAGGTATGTCCTGTAAAACTGATTTGAGGAACACCTTTTTACTACCCATAGAAAGGTAACTGGTATAACAGCCTTCAATCCTTTTTCAAAATCTATCAATATAATTAGAAAAAGCCTAACATTTCCTTCTACCCATCATCATCGGCAGCCCCAAGAAATTCTTTGGATTAGTTTCCACTCGAACGCCCAATTTGGTTGTCACCTAGTCCTTGATGGCAGAATTCATATTAGCACCAAAATAGACTAAGGACTTCTCTAAATTCACTGATTGGCCAGAAATTGATTCATACTCCTTTAAAATACCTCAAACAGCATTAGCACCATCCTTCAAAGTATCTCCAAAAAGAATGTAGTCATCTGCAAAGAACAAATGATTAACAGCAAATCGGCCTCTTCTAATTTGAACCCCCTCATAATTCCAATCCTTTTAGCCTCATTTAACAAAGTCAAAAATCCTTCTGCGAAGATAAGAAAAAGGTAGGGACTTAGTGGGTCTCCCTGCCTTAGCCCTCTCGATGGCAAAAAACGACCGTCGACTTCATTATTAAGACCCACTGTGTAACTGACAAAATAAACACATCTCATTATAAGCGCAATCCAATCCATATGAAACCTCAGTCTATCCATCATACTAGCCAAAAAATCCCATTCAACACGGTCATACGCTTTTCTCATAACGAGCTTAAGCGTAAAATTACCGTGCTTGCCCTTTTTCTTCATATTGAGTGTGTGAAGAAGGACTTCATAAGCTATAAGGACATTATCGGATATATGCCTTCCTGGAATGAAAGCCCCTTGAGCCTCATTGATGCAATGATCCAACACCCCACTCATGCGCTCCACCAAACCTTTTGCAATGATTTTATAAACCACATTGCATAAGCTAATCGGGCTAAAGTGTGTAATATTTTTTGGCTTATCTATTTTTGGAATAAGGATGATATGGGTTTTATTGATGGCTTTCAACTTAGTTTCACCTTTTAAAATAGACAAACAGTAATTAAAAATTTGAGGGCTCAAAATATGCCATTTGAAAGAAGAGTGCTAGAAATCCGTCCATCCTAGGTGTTTTGAGAGTTGCTATCAATCTCACAGCATTTTTAATGTCTGTTGCAGTAAACGGCTTAAGCAGTTCCTTATTCATATTAGACGTAACACATTTCTGGACTAGCCCAAAAAGTCTCTCATCATTACCCTCTTCGGAAGCAGTAAACAGTTTTTCAAAATACTCAACTGCAATTTTAGATATTCCACTTCTATCAGTCACCCAATTTCCATTTCCATCCTCCAAACTAGTTATTCTATTTTTGGATCTATGACTCGTAACCACCTTGTAAAAGTAGCTCGTATTACGATCCTCATTTTGTAACCAGTTAACCTGAGCACGCTGTTACCAATAAATTTCCTCTCTATCTGCTTCCCAATTGAGGCCCATCTGAACATTTGTAATCTTAGCTATATTTTCATCCATCGGGTCACTGTTAGAAAGCTCCAAAAGTCGGCTTTCCAACTCTTTTTTTATTTTTGTGGAAGTCATACGCTTTTATACGAGCCCATCTTTGAAATCTTCTTCACAACTCCATCAATTTGTCAGGAATATTTGAAAAAGGCTCAACCCAATTATTCCTTAACTCCTCAAAATGCAGATCAAGGCACCATGTGACCTCCAATCGAAACAACTTGCTTCTACTCAGCTTAGAACAAACACTCCTACCATGAGAGTCTAAAAGGATAGGATAGTGGTCATATATAGAGTGGTTAAGATGCTTTACGTTGTAATCTGGAAATATATCCTCCCATTAAGCATTAGCCACTGCGCGATTAATTCTCTCTAACATTTGTTAAGTGAAACCTGCCCCGTTCCCATGTATACCATTTACATTCATAGTCGAGATCGTGCAAATCACAATCCTCTAAAACCTCACAAAAAGCTTCCATTTGACGCTATGATCCCCTCCCGCCCCTCTTTTCAAAAGAGCTTGTGATTTTGTTAAAATCACCCATCACAAGCCATGGTGTATCCTGCTCATTGTGCAAATACCATAATAAATCTCAAGAAGCACTCCTATGACGTTTAGCTGGATTACCATAAAACCCAGTAAGTCTCCAAGTCTCTCTAATTTTAGTATCATGGATATCCACATCAATATGAAATTGTGAATAACTTTTCAAACTAATTAAATTACTATCACGCCACCATAGGGACAAACCTCCTTTAGAGCCTAGAGCATCAACATCAATACCATTGTTGAACTCGCATTTCAAACGAATAACTTCCATTTTTTTCGAACAAACTTTTTGTTTCAATAAGAAACAAAACTTGGGGATTCAAGGCTCTCAACTTATTATGGAGCCTAAAAATAGTCCATGGTCTCCCCAAGCCACGGACATTCCAGCTAACGAACCTCATTACATCCAAATGCTCCACTCTGTAGAGCTAGCCCATTGGTCGAGTATTCTGTCATCCACAACCGTTGAAAAATCATCATTCTCACTTGCTGCAGTTTGCTGACATTTTTGGCCTTCCATAGTTTCTAAAGGATCATTTTCAGAAACCAAAATTAAATCAGTGGGCCTAACTTTCAATGTTGACCCTAATAATCCTCCTGTTTCCATATTTTGAGGACTAGCAGATCCCTTAAAAGAGGCCTCCTTTCCATATCTTAGAGGCATATAATTAGGATTTGGATAGGATTTCTCAATATCCCCCAAATCTTGGCCTCAATCTCCTTCCTTACCTAATTTTTTTCCCACAGATCCACTTTCCATTTCCACCTATCTATTGACCCAACCATCAGCCTCTCGGAGCCACTTACTCATCGAGAAATTCTAGTGTTTTGGTACTGCCCTAAGAGAAATGTCCCAGCCAAAAGTTATCTTAGATGGATCCATTTTTGTTCTCAATAGACAAAATCTTTCCCCGTGTCCAAGTCTGCCACAAATAAAGCAAACAAGCTCAACTTTTCGTATTGGAAACTCACATAAACCACCCTCTCTTTCCCTATCAAGATTTTTTTCGCTTTAAGGGCATGGAGACATCGAGACAAACTCTAATATGCATAAATTTTTGAATTCCTATTATTGGGATAGAAGCATCATAGTCTAGAAAGTGGCCCAAAAAATTCCCAAATTATTTCGCCATAGCAACAGTCATCAAGCCTATAGGCAAGTCATGAACTTGGATCCAAAATTCAGAAAAAGATAGTGGAACCAAAATAGGATCTTCGCCAGGTTGTAACTTATGCAATATCAACAAATGGTTATTAGAAAACCAAGGTATACCTAAAAGATTTCTGTCCACATCGATAATATTAAAAAAACAGAACAAGTATCTTCTCTCCCCAAGATCTGAGATGCAGACTCTCCGAATAGGATGCCAAAGATCAGCCATGGTATTCCTTAGTGAAGGGAAATGAACATCCCTATCAGTCAGACAATGCCCTACTAAACTAAATTGATATTCATTTTCCACTGTTGAAGCATCCTTGTAGAAAGCCTCCTCCTCCTCATTCGTCAACTGTAGTTTTACAAGATCATCCTTCATATAGTCGGCAAGGCGTAAAAGACCACATATCTAAGAAAAGAACCGAAAATAAAGGAAAACACTATCAAGATACAGACAAAGGACTCATGTCAAAAGATAAACCATAATTCAAATCCTTAGCTCCCACTGACCCATTCTCTTAGTATTTTAAAGCAATTACATTAACAGTCTCTTATATCAATCAATTGTCTAATTTTTTAAGATTGTTATCTAATTTTATTACATTATTTAATAACTTCAATTTTTATTACATTACATTAAAAAAAATCATACAATTTCACCAATGAAGCATTAGTTTGCCACTTCTTTTTTTGTTTTAAAAAAGGTTTAGGTTTTTAAATTGTTATCGTGGAAGGAGACTCTTTCATATTAATTATAAATTTATTTAATCAAGAAACCATTCCACTATAGTATTGTGATTGAGATCTCCCTAATTACATATCATTATGAAAGCTATATAATAAGTGCTCATTCAATGATTTTATCATAGGTGTGTTCCCTCATAGGATATCATTAATCTCTTTGGGATAAATTTGTTTTCCTAATATGTTCCTATTTCATCTAATGGTAACATTACATCTACCTTCATGAAAAGTCAATTACTATCAAATAGTAATCAAGTCATTTATCACAAAGACAAATAATCCATGGCAACATTTACTTTTCAACTATCATGTAATGTCGATAAGAGGATATCATTTACCCTTTTAGTTAGGCTATGAATTCTACTATTGTCAATGATGCTACATACTGTAGAAGTCGTATACCTAACATACCAACTTTCAGTTCCTTGTTTGTTTCAACTCAGGCTTTTACTTACATCAAGTATACGAGTCACACATGCTCGGTCTACCATCTACTTAAGATTAAGATATGTCATGCTATGAATGTCACAAATTGAATAAATCCATAAATGACTATAGAATCTATTCTACTTGGGTCTTATTTAATGTACTATTAATCTAGTTAGTTATATCTATGTCTCTATCTTTTGAGAGTCATCTACTCCAATGCTCAAGACAAAACATCTCCCTAATTAGATTTTATAAATAGTATAGTAGTCTTTCAATTGTTTTGCTTGTTTTCGATTAAACTAAAGATGTGCTTAGATTATTTACTAATACAAGTTGTCTTTTTTTATTACGATTCGACGGCATAATACCACTTAGCAATAGTTAAAAGTTAGATAATTAGTGAGACAATATTTGTTTCCATTTTATTTTGTGTGCAAAAACTATTGAGGAAAATATAAAAAGAATAATGTAATAAATGGATATTTTATTAAACCAATTTTTTCGAAAAATACAAGTATACATAGACAAAAAATACTTAACTAAAGGCCCTAGACTGCATAGTCTCTTACTTGCATAGTGAAGTAGATGAGTCATGTTTCCCATTCTCATACCAGTTTCTTGGTAAACATATCTGTAGGGATGTACTCATATGCGATTTTGGCTACATTAATCATTCTGTTAATTATTACCGTCTCCCTTATAATACTTTTTATCAAAGTGTTTTGTCTTTGTACGGTTTCTTTGGTGTTTAGTTATTTTCTCACAGTGAAGTAAAAATCCCTCGAGTTCTTCCATTTGGATGGGAACTTATCCCAAATAGCTCCTAAAAGGAATCGAACATCAAAACCAAGCTGGTCCATCTCTACCTTAGAAAGAGCGTAAAAATAACCTTACGAGCATCAAAGGGCCCAGCAATAACATGAGCATGAAGAAGAATGTTGGACTTGAGCTCAACAGTGATGTTATTTAACATTCTCAGAGTGTTCTTCTTAAATGCTTTAAGGGCTTCTTCTTGTTTTCTGCTTTAAGCTCGTTGTTGCAGTCTCATGCTCTACGTTGATTCGGTTCACAGTTGCCTTATGCTATTCAGCAACCCTTTTCAGCTCAGCACCCAAGGCTACGACCTCGCTAGATAGTTCATCATTCTTTACTTGTTCAGCCCCTAACTTCTCAACGAGCTCCTCATTTTGTTTGTACAGCACTTCATTTTCACTCCTCATCTTTTACCATTACTCGCGAGTACTCTCAAGATTTCCTTTTAGCTCCCTATGAGTGGCCTTTGCCCCAACAATATTCTCTTTAAGGTCTAATCTGACTACGGAGGCCTTAGTGAGGATAGCTTACAGAGCAGAGCTGAGTTTTAGTATTGTAGACCTTTGCGAGTTACCAAATGAGTCACCATCACATATCTTCCTATTTGTAGAATCCAGAGTTGAAGCTTTCCACTTCTCCATAATACCTTGCAGCTTACTAGTGCTTAAGTTCTAGTGACTTGGAGCTAACTCGCTAATGTCTTCGGCAGGTAGCTCCTAAACGGGAGGTAGAGGAGGAGGAGAACTACTGTGAGCAGCAATAGGAGAATTTTCACGAGCCACAATTTGTGAACTCGTTGAGGGAGAAGTAGGGTTAATGGCCATCATAGCAGAAGGCCCAACACGATCTACCTTTCTTTTACGAAGATACTCTATCTTACCACTATTTATCTCTTTCTTACTGCTGAATACAACATTAATAGACCTTGCATCATTCTTGTGCTTCTTGCGTTGAGCCCTCTGAGCAGCTCACAGTCCATAGCCCCGGTGATTTCCATGGCTTCTTTAATTTCTTATGAAGTGCTGCTAGTTTCCTCAGAATCACTTCCTAAACTGCAAGTTGTGCCTGCATTACCAACAATCCTAGTATTAGTAGGAGCAGTTATCAAGTTAAGATTGGCATCACTTTCTGGTCGCGATGAGACCAACATCATGTAGGGACGATGCCTTATCCTACAATAACTATAAAATAAATTATTTGGCTCCTCTTTCTGTCCTGTTAGGATTAGGCCCAAATCATCATTGTTACCATAGATCACGTGTGGCCATGACCGCCTTTCAGAGACCGCACTTAAGGCTTCAAAAACTTCCTACTACCACTCTACTTATATCCATTAGGGTTATGACCCTCCAAGCAGTGTAAGAACATGTTCCTCACAATTATGAGATCTTCAATAACTAGGGAACTGCCAGCATAGAGCCTTTCCAATTGGGCTTCACCACCATCTATCCTAATAGTTTGCTTGAAGGAGCACATATCCTTGCTCGGTGCGGACCACTCCGTAGGAAAACCAAACCCATCTACGAGCTTGCACCTCACCCTGATATACTTTCTCCAATTTAACCGAAGGTTAACACATCGGTTGAAAATTATTGTTCCGCCTTTTTCGCGGGGAGAGAAGTAATAAAAGCCTAATGGATTTCCTTGATTCTAGACCTTTAATAGGTACAAGCTCTGGAAAACTATGAGGTTTGGTGCTCCATTATGGCGACAACAATCAATAAAGTAGGCCACCGTGATCCACCAAGAGAACCCAAAAAGTTGTTTAAGAGCAATTTGGTACTCTTGAAAGAGGTGGTAAAAGAACATGTGTAAGTGTAGGTGGAACCCTACTTCCAAGGCATGGAAGGGGAGTAAGAAATTGCAATCACTGGTATTGTTGAGCTTGTGAGACCTCTCAAGAATGGAGAATTCATAAGTAAAATTTGGGATTTGGATCACCTGTGCACGAAAAGCTCAGCTCATTTCTTCATGTTTTGTAGTGTAGGTGACAAAATTGGCTTCGATAAAGACATTGGAAGCGTGCTTTCATGGTGGGCAACGTGGAACTAATTGACCATGAGCTCCTCTCGTTCTCGACATATCTTCAACATAGAAAGAAGAAGAAATTTAAAACCTAAGACGAGGATTATCAAGATTTACCTTGAAGAAAAGCTTCGAATGATTTTGGTTACAAAAATGCTAAGTGTGTGAGCTTTAGGCTTTAGAAGAGCCCTTATAACAACTCGATTTTCAATGGTGTCGAAAAAAGTAATTTTGGAATCAAAACTTAGATGAGTCGGGTCTTAAATCTTATTTATTCAATATTTATGATGTCGTTAGCATTGTATTAAATTTTGATTTAAGAATCGTTTCGTTTAGATAGTTAATTAATTGAAAAGGACTAAACTATAGAAGTTGCGAAAGTTGAATTCGTTTAAATAGAGGGATCAAATGAACAAATTAACCAATGGAAATTAAGTGGGTGGATTATCATGAGATATATTGAATATGAATTAGATTAATTAAGGGTAAAAAAATTACAAAAATGCCATAGGTATATATATAAAATTAAAGAAAGAAAGATAGCTTTTTTTCTTCCTTCTTCTTCTTCACATGACTGAATAGGGGGGAAAACTTAGGGTTTCCATTGTTTTACTTTGAAGCTTTGATTTGGGTAAGCAAATCATGTTCGTTTTTAGTAATTTTTTATGTTTTTGAACCCGTATTAGTTTAATCTAGCTAGCCCAAGGATTAATTTGTGAATCTATCAAATATTATAAATTTTGTTATTGATGGATGAGCTTTTTCTTGTAAGTTTATGGAAATTTTAGAAGCTTGGTTGTTAGATTTAATGATTTTGTAAAGTGATTTTTGATGATTTTAGGGTTTAAGGACTAAAATGTTAAAATGATGAAATTATATGTATTTGTTGTGAAATAATTATTTTTAGGGTGTTGTAGGGAGGCCCTTTGACATTCGGATGGCATGGGATTAGAAGAAAAGTGATTATTTTGCATGTTTTGGGTTTAGGGACTACATTGAATAAACATGAAATGTTAGGGGTAATTTCATAAATTTCCCAAAAAGGACTTAAATGTATTTAATGATTCAAATTACATGATTTAATGAGAAATCAAATTATTTATTATGTTAGAACAAGATTGTGCCACGGATTGAGGAAAAGGGAAATTAGCAGAATAGTCCCTAGAGCTTATTCGAAATTGAAAATTAGTCCGAGAAGTTCGTACGATTGCTTTAATATTTATTATTGTTATTTCACATTTGTTTAGAATATGTTTGGACAAATTGGCAAGTGGAAGGCTCAGAGATTCGTCGAAGGATAGCTCGGTTAGAGCTTTAACTCACAAATAGCTCAGGCAGAGCTCCGATATGCTTACATCTCGGTTAAAGCATAATGCCATTATAGCTCGGGTAGAGCTTTGAACATGCTTACATCTCGATTAGAGCGTAATGGTATTATAGCTAGGGTAGAGCTCTGGTTTGCCTATGTCTCGATTAGAGCGTAAGGTTACTTCAGCTCGGGAGGAGCAATTGTTCTGTACGAGGCTCGAATGAGTTGGTTATATTGCAGTACTTAATTGATGTGGTAAATTATTCTTACCTTATGAACTTACTAAGCTTTGAAAGCTTATACGTTAATTTATTGTTGTTTTATAGATTTTATTTTGCTGTTTAAATTTCGGATCACCTCGAAGAAATCAAACTATCTCGAGAGCTTGTTTGGTAGTTTTTTACATCACCTGGTTATATGGCATGTACTAGGATGTTGTTTTCTATAGTACTTGTGTTGGTTGACTTGTATAAATGAATTAGTCTAGTTGAGTGAAGTTTGTTTTGGTTAACATAGCTAGTGTTTTTTAAGTAGCATATATGTAAAGGTACTGAAATGCTTTGTGGTTGATGAATATATGGTATGTTTTTGCATCTTTTCCATGTGAAGTTGTATGTATTATGGTGTATATCACTAGGACTTTTAAGGTTGTTAAGATTTATGCTTGATAAGTTAATGGTATGAAATTTTGCTTGTTTAATTTGTACTTAAGCTGAACACGACCTGACACACGGGCCACCACATGGGCGTGTGCCCTGGGTAAATAGGTGCAGGGTTCACACGGGTAACATACAGGTCGGGACACAGGCGTATGGCCTTATTTCGAGTAGACACATGACCCAGCACATGATTTCACACACGAACGTGTGGGGTAATTTCGCATGTCCACACGATCTGTCACACAGTTTGTGACATGGCCGTGTAAGGGTATTTTATGTATGCACACAGTCTGACACACGGTTTGAGGGACAATCGTGTGACCCTTCTTTCATTGAATTTCAATGTTTCGTAAATTATTTCTGTTGCATTTCAATCAAGTCCCTGTTAATTGAGATGACGTAAATAAAGATGATGTGTTCTGTAACACCCAAATATCGAGTATTACCGCTGGTTAGGATTTCGGTGTCTTCTATTCATTTTATAAAGTTTATCTTTTACACACATACGACTGTTCACATCTTTATTCAATTCAAAAATCATTTCTCACAACTTTAAACAATATCTAAACATAACATTATTTTGTCAAGGGTAAAAATGGAATTTCTAACATTTTAGGGGACTTCTACCGGTACCTGATGGTCAAGTATCGGTAGGAGTCAATTCAATGAACAATTCTAAATAGTGCGGATTTTTACCGGTACCTATACTAGTTCTACCGATACAAGTATAACTTCTACTGATACATGTCATGCATCTACTGATACTAAAAACTCCAGAGAGCTAAATTTCCATCCTGTATCTTCTACCGTTATAAGCATGCAAGCTACCGATACTTTCATACATACAACTGTCGATACTCATAATTTTGACTACCGATACAACTCAAGTCAGTATACAACCTCTCTCCTACCCTCCACTTTTACCGAAACACACATGGGTTCTACCGAAACAAGTAAGCTAAATCTCTAGAATTGTACCAAAAACAAGTTTATTATTTCCATGTAAGCACAACCTTTATCAAACACATTTCATCAAACATAACAAGGTTTTTTTTTCGCAAACTCATTGTATAAAGAAAAGGTAACATCATCCTAGTACATCCACATTAACAAGTGATGTAAAAGTCTATTGAACAACTCCGGGATAGTGTGATGCTTCAAGATGATCCGATCTCCAAACAACAAAATTGAATCTACAAAACAAATGCAAATCCACAGGTAAGCACTTTAAAGCTTAGAAAGTACATAAAGTTAAATAGATTTAACAAACTTCAAGAGTTGTAAAAATCTAATTAACCGAATGGAACACGGTTTAAATCTGAGGTAGGTTTCACTCGCATTTATTACTCACGATTGACACAAAGTCATCGGACCCTTGTTCGGATTGGAACTCATTTCATTTAATACTCACGATGACATATAGTCATCGGACCTCTTGTTCCATATAGGAATTCATATACTCATAATAACACTGAGTCATCGGACCTTTAATCCATCATGGATTCATTTACTCACGATGACACCTAGTCATTGGACCTTTAATCCATAAAGGCTTCATTTACTCACGATGACACCTAGTCATCGGATCCTTTCGTTTATAGCTCGAACCCGTTTATCTTTCATAGTTCATTCACACTCGTCTTTAACAACTTCGATTATCATTTCATCTCACTATAATAGTCATATTATAAGAATAAGCAATTTAAGTTAGAATTTAACCATACGAACTTACCAGACTGTGTTGCAGTTATGAATGGATTTCAAGGACTACTCCGATAATTTTCCTTTTCCATGATCAGTGGCTTGGTCGTAGTCTACATTCACAAATCATTCAATTCTCACATTAAATTACATAATTTAGTCATTCAACACCATTTAGTCCTTTTTGGGAAAATTACAATTTTACCCTTAATAGTTTCCTTTTATTCAATCTAGTCCTTTCAACATAAAACATGCAAAATACCATTCCTTACTTAAACTATACTAGTCTAACATTCATAGCCCTCATACAAGTCCATACAAATCCATTTATTTCACACCAAGTACAATAATTTCACCATTTTTAATATTTTTGTCCTTAAACCCTAATTTCATTAAAAATAACTTTACAAAAAGATTTAACCCAAGTATCAAACATTCAAATACACCAAAATCTTCCAAGAAAAAACAATTTCAACAATGGCAAGTTTTCTAACATTTGACAAATTCACAAATTAGTCCCTATATAGGCTAGATTAAGCTGATACAGACTCAAAAACATAAAAATTACTAAAAACGATTATGGTTTACTTACTCAAAGCAAAGCTCAAAAATTGAATGTATAAACCCTAGTTTTCACTTCTTTTCCATGGAGAAGATGAGCAAATAAGGAATTTCTTCATTTTTCTATTTTAATTCATATATATAGTCAATGGTAATTTTGTAAATATTAAGACTTTCATCATTAAGCTTTAATTAACCATTTTTTTTAACCTTAATTAAATCTATTTATACTTAATATAAATCATACCAATCCACTAACTAATACTCCCTTGGTTAATTTATTCATTTAGTCCTTCTAATTAAACATCTATACTTTTATCCTTTTTACAATTTAGTCTTTTCTATTCAATTAACTTCTAATCAATGATATTTTCTAATCATAATTCATATGATGCATATATCACTAAAATATTTAAAATGAAAAATTTTATGACTCGAATCGTCAAAGTTGTGGTCTTAAAATCACTGTTTCTGACACCACTAGAAATCGAGCTATTACAACTCTCCCCCCTTAAGGAAATTTTGTCCCAAAATTTCTTACCAGTGAACAGAGTAGGGTATTGTGATTTCATTGAAGCCTCTGTTTCCCAAGTAGTTTCTTCAAGTCCATGTCGATTCCACAAAACTTTTATCAATGGTACTCTTTTGTTTCGCAATTCTTTTACTTCACGAGTCAGAATCTTAATCGATTCTTCGGAATATGACAAATCTGGTTGTATTCAACCTCACAGGGCGAAATCACATGTAAAGGATCTGACCTGTACCGTCTCAGCATCAAAACGTGAAACACATTATGAATTTCCTCTAATTCTGGCGGTAAAGTTAACTTGTATGCCACATGACCAACCCGTTCAATAATCTCATACGACCCAATAAATCGGGGGCTTAGCTTTCCTTTTCTTCCAAACCTTAGTACTTTCTTCCAAGGTGAGACTCGTAAAAAAATTCGATCTCCCACTGCAAACTCTATATCTTTCCTTTTAAGATCTGCATAAGACTTCTGTCGATCGAATGCTGCTTTCAAGCAGTAGCGGATTACTCGTACCTTGTCTTCGATCTCATGAATCAAGTTAGCTCCAACTAACTTGTTTTCACTCAACTCTGACCAATACAAGGGCGTTCTACATTTCCTACCGTATAATGCTTCGAACAGAGCCATTTTGATACTAGTCTGATAGCTGTTATTATATGCAAACTCCACCAATGGCAAATATCTTTCCCAACTACCCTCAAATTCAAGTATACAACACCGTAGCATATCTTCAAGTATCTGTATCACTCTTTTCGATTGGCCATCTGTCAGCGAATGATATGCAGTACTGAAATTTAATCGGGTGCCCAAGGCTTCATGTAACTTACCCCAAAACCTCAAAGTAAAACGGAGATCTCTGTCAGAGATAATAGATGTTGGTACTCCATGTAATCGTACTATCTCAGATACATACAATTTTGCCAACTTCTCTAGTGGAAAGTCCACTCGAATAAGATTAAAGTAAGCCGATTTCGTCAATTTGTCCACTATAACCCAGATCGAGTCTTTCTTCCTCAGTTCTGTCGGTAATCTTGTAACGAAATCCATGGTGACCCGTTCTCATTTCCACTCAGGAATAGTAATAGGTTGCAATAGTCTAGGCAGTACCTGGTGTTCAGCCTTGACTTGCTGACACACTAAACATCTAGTCACGAACTCTGAGACTTCTCGTTTCATACCTGGCCACCAATACATCTTCTTCAAGTCGTTGTACATTTTCACACTGCCCGGATGAATGGAGTAAGTACTGTTGTGAGCCTCTGACAAAATATCCTGTCTTAAGTCAGAATTATCAAGAATGCATATTCTGCCCTGGAAGTACAACATACCATCATTATCTGTAGTAAATTCAGTTGTTGCATCAGTTCTTTTCTAGCCTTTAGCTTCGAGTCATCCTCATGTAACTCTAGTATCCGCTGTAAGAATAACGATTTCATCCGAAGTTCTGCTGTAATAGAATCATCACCTTCAAGTGACAAATGAGCATTCATTTCTCTCAAAGCAAATAACGATTTCCGGCTCAGAGCATCAGCAACAACATTAGCTTTTCCTGGATGGTATTTAATTACTAAATCATTGTCTTTCAATAATTCTAACCACCGGTGTTGCCTCAAATTCAATCCTTCTGAGTCATCAGATACCTTAAACTTTTATGATCTGTGAATATGTGACACTTCTCCCCGTATAAATAATGTAGTCAGATCTTCAAAGCAAATACAATGGAAACTAACTCTAAGACGTGGGTCTGATAATTTCGATCATGTTATTTTAATTTTCAGAAGGCATAAGCTATTACCTGTCCTGTTTGCATCAATACACAACCTAGGGCATTTAGAGATGCATCACTATACACAACAAACTCTTTACCCATTTTAGGCTGCGTCAATATTGGAGCTTCAGTCAACAATTTCGTTAGTTGATCAAAACTCTACTGACACCTTTCCGACCACACAAACTGAATATTCTTCTGTAGCAGTTTCGTCATTGGCAAGGCTACGATGGAGAAATTTTTCACGAATCGACGATAATAGCTTGCTAATCCTAAAAAACTATGTACCTCAAAAACATTCTTAGGTATCTTCCAATAGAGAATAGCGAACACTTTACTCGAATCCACCCGAATTCCTTCCGATGATACCACATGGCCTAGAAATCCCACTTTTCGGAGCCAGAATTTGCACTTGCTGAACTTAGCATATAGCTATTTTTCTTGCATTATTTGTAAAACTTCCCTCAGATGTTGAACATGTTCTGTCTCTGACTTGGAATAAATCAATATATGATCAATAAACACCATTACAAATCTATCTAGCTGAGATTTAAAAACTCGGTTCATCAAATCCATAAACGCTGCCAGAGCGTTAGTTAATCCGAATGGCATTACCAGAAACTCATAGTGTCTGTATCGAGTTCTGAATGCGGTTTTCTGCACATCATTATCTTTTACTCGCATCTAATAATAACCCGATCGGAGATCTATTTTAGAAAAGACGGTCGCTCCTCTCAGTTGATCAAATAACTTATCAATATGAGGTAACGAATATTTGTTCTTGATTGTTACCTTGTTCAGCTGTCTGTAGTCTATGCACATCCTCATCGATCCATCCTTCTTCTTTACAAACAAAAGTGGTGCGCCTCAAGGCGATATGCTTGGTTTGACAAAGCCCCTATCCAACAACTCTTGTAACTGTGCCTTCAACTCTTTCAATTCAGTGGGTGCCATCCTGTACGGTGGAATCGAGATTGGTGCAGTTCCAGATAATAAGTCAATGCTGAATTCTACTTCTCTGACTAGCGGTAAACCTGATAACTCCTCCGAAAACACATCTATAAATTACTTGATAATCAGCACCTATTTTAACTCTGTTCCGGTACTCCGAGTATCAAGTATATAAGCTAAAAATGCTTTACAACCTTTACGAACCATCTTCTGTGCTGATAACGATGAGATTATTCTGGTGCCACTGCTTAACTTCCCAGACTCAACTGTGATTACTTCTCCCGTCGATCGTTTCAAATCAATCTGTCTTCGTTTACAATTAACCACTGCATCATGCTTAGTTAACCAGTCCATTCCCAAAATTACATCGAACTCAGTAAATGGTAACAACATCAAATCAGCAGGGAACTTACAGTCCCGAATTCTCAGTGGACATCTACGATATATCAAATTAACAATGACACTATGACCCAATGGGTTTTGTGACTTTTACATCAAACACAGTCGACTTAACAAGCAATTTCTTTTCAGTAGCTAATGCAGTATAAATATATGAATGAGTCGATCCCGGGTCAATCAATGCACACATAATATCATTAAAGATATAGAATATACCAGTTACAACATCAGGAGCGATAGCCTCTTCTCGAGCTCGGATAGCATAAGTCCCTGCAGGTGCTCGAGCCTCAGATCTGGTTACAGTATCTTTGTTATCTTCACGGTTTCCACCTATACCGCTACTCTGTCCTGGGCGTCTATTCTTTTGTGGTGTAGCAGGAGGTTTTACACTCTATTCCTCCTTTGCTTTAGATCTCATCGGACATTTCCTCAGAAAGTGATCTGCACTTCCGCATAGATAACATGCCCCTTTCATCTTGCAACACTTACTTGCATGACTCCTCTTACAATACCCACATATCAGACTAGTTATATTACGAATGCTAGCCACACTGTCTGCGGGTTTGTTTTGAAATTTAGATTCTAGTGGTCCCGACTTACTTCTACTCAAAAATCCCGAAGATACTAGGCCCCGACTAGCCTCTTCTCTGAATCCCTTCAGCGGTGGCATAGAGAAGGTCCTGGCAATGTTTTTCTTTCTAGATTCTTGTAATATTTTTCTCTCTGTCTCTTGTTGTTGTAGATTTCTTCCATCTTTTGAGCTCTGTCAGCTAACATTACTAGTGGTCTAATTTCAGAACCACCCACCATTATTCTTATCTCGTCATTTAGCCCTTCTTCAAAACGGACGCACATAGCTTCATCAATTGGTACCACCTCTCTGGCATACTTGCTCAGCTGCAAAAACTCTCGTTCGTAATCTGCCACCGTTTTATTTCCCTGTCTCAATTCTAAAAATTCTTTTTTCTTCTTATCCAGATACCGTTTACTGACATATTTCTTCTTAAACTCTATTTGGAAAAAGTCCCAAGTAACTTCGTTTTTCGGCATCATTGCCGCGACCATAGCCCACCAGTGATAAGCCTCGTCCTTCAGTAGTGACGCAGCACAGCTTACATAGTCTTCAACAGGACAAGTCATCTCATTCAAGACTCTCAGCGTATTTCTAACCAGTATTCAGCTTTGGAAGGATCGTCTTCCACACTGCCTCGGAAATCTTTAGCTCCGTATTTCCTAACCCTGTCTATAAGGATACGACGCCTCGGTTCTACCATTGGAGGTGGAAGAGCCCTTTCTAGGGGTGCTACCGGTTGGGCACCTAGCTATGTGATGGAGGTGTGGGGATGGTGCCATCGAATTATTTCTTATGAATTCCGTGAACCATTGCCCCATTAAACTGAAGAACATATTCTTTGCTTCATTCTCCGTCATCGGTAATATTGATGCACTATGGCTAGCTCTAGAATCATTAGTCGGAGCATTGCTATTTACCTCATTAGTTTCCTCTTTATCAGAGTTAGGCATCTTGTATTTATCTGAAAAAATCTTAGTTAGATCAGATTCATCTATATCACACTATCACAGGTTCAATATGGCATGTACTTCTAAATCATCAAACATGACCATTCGGTCCAAGAAATGGCTAAACCTAGCCCTGATACTACTAAATGTAACCCAAATCTCGAGTATTATCGTTGGTTAGGATTCCGATGACTTCTATTCATTTTATACAGTTTATCTTTTACACACATACGACTGTTCACATCTTTATTCAATTCAAAAATCATTTCTCACAACTTTAAACAATATCTAAACATAACATTATTTTGTCAAGGATAAAAATAGAATTTCCAATATTTTAGGGGACTTCTACTGGTACCTGATGGTCAAGTATCAGTAGTAGTCTATTCAATGAACAATTCTAAATAGTGCAAGTTTCTACCGGTACCTATACTAGTTTTATCGATACAAGTATAAGTTCTACCGATACATGTCATGCATCTACCGATACTAAAAACTCCAGAGTACTAAATTTACATCCTGTATCTTTTACCGATATAAGCATGCAAACTACCGATACTTCCGTACGTACAACTATTGATACTCATAATTTTAACTATCGATACAACTCAAGTCAAAATACAACCTCTTTCCTACCCTACACTTCTACCGAAACACACATGGGTTCTACCGAAACAAGTAAGCTAAATCTCTAGAATTGTACCAAACACAAGTTCATTATTTCCATGTAAGCACAACCTTTATCTATGTATTCAAGACAACACAAATACAAGATTTATATCAATACAAGGTACTTAGATCTACATCCAACATTTCATCAAACATAACAAGGTTTTTTTTTCGCAAACTCATTGTATAAAGAAAAGGTAACATCATCCTAGTACATCCACATTAACAAGTGATGTAAAAGTCTATTGAACAACTCCGGGATAGTGTGATGCTTCAAGATGATCCGATCTCTGAACAGCAAAAGTGAATCTACAAAACAAATGCAAATCTACAGGTAAGCACTTTAAAGCTTAGTAAGTACATAAAGTTAAATAGATTTAACAAACTTCAAGAGTTGTAAAAATCTAATTAACCGAATGGAACACGGTTTACATCTGAGGTAGGTTTCACTCGCATTTATTACTCACGATTGACACAAAGTCATCGGACCCTTGTTCGGATTGGAACTCATTTCATTTAATACTCACGATGACATATAGTCATCGGACCTCTTGTTCCATATAGGAATTCATATACTCATGATAACACTGAGTCATCGGACCTTTAATCCATCATGGATTCATTTACTCACGATGACACCTAGTCATTGGACCTTTAATCCATAAAGGCTTCATTTACTCACGATGACACCTAGTCATCGGATCCTTTCGTTTATAGCTCAAACCCGTTTATCTTTCATAGTTCATTCACACTCGTCTTTAACAACTTCGATTATCATTTCATCTCACTATAATAGTCATATTATAAGAATAAGCAATTTAAGTTAGAATTTAACCATACGAACTTACCAGACTGTGTTGTAGTTATGAATGGATTTCAAGGACTACTCCGATAATTTTCCTTTTCCATGATCAGTGGCTTGGTCGTAGTCTACATTCACAAATCATTCAATTCTCACATTAAATTACATAATTTAGTCATTCAACACCATTTAGTCCTTTTTAGGAAAATTACAATTTTACCCTTAATAGTTTCCTTTTATTCAATCTAGTCCTTTCAACATAAAACATGCAAAATACCATTCCTTACTTAAACTATACTAGTCTAACATTCATAGCCCTCATACAAGTCCATACAAATCCATTTATTTCACACCAAGTACAATAATTTCACCATTTTTAATATTTTTGTCCTTAAACCCTAATTTCATTAAAAATAACTTTACAAAAAGATTTAACCCAAGTATCAAACATTCAAATACACCAAAAGCTTCCAAGAACAAGCAATTTCAACAAGGCAAGTTTTCTAACATTTGACAGATTCACAAATTAGTCCCTGCATAAACTATATTAAGCTGATACGGACTCAAAAACATAAAAATTACTAAAAACAATCATGGTTTACTTACTCAAAGAAAAGCTTAAAAATTGAATGTATAAACCCTAGTTTTCCCTTCTTTGCCGTGGAAAAGATGAGGAAATAAGGAATTTCTTCATTTTTTTCTATTTTAATTCATATATATAGTCAATGGTAATTTTGTAAATATTAAGACTTTTATCATTAAGCTTTAATTAACCATTTTTTTAACCTTAATTAAATCTATTTATACTTAATATAAACCATACCAATCTACTAACTAATACTCCCTTGGTTAATTTATTCATTTGGTCCTTCTAATTAAACATATATACTTTTATCCTTTTTACAATTTAGTCATTTCTATTCAATTAACTATCTAATCAATGATATTTTCGAATCATAATTCATACGATGCATATATCACCAAAAATATTTAAAATGAAGAATTTTATGACTCGACTCGTCGGACTTGTGGTCCCGAAACCGCTATTTTCGATACCACTGGAAATCGGGCTGTTACATGTTCAATTTGATTTGTACGTTAAATAATGAGTGTAATATGTAAATAAGTTTTGATCAGTGATTGCATTAGTGAACGTTTGTAAGCTTGGAACCCTAATCGGTGACGATGTCGGGTTGTGGATGTTACAACCTCTTTTAAGGAAGTCTCTTCCCCCTGCATTTTGATGGTTCAGATAATTGAGAGACACCAACGGTCAGATACATGCGAGTACGATCCGCCTGTACATGTGGCAAAGTTAACATCAGATTCCTATAGACGCTGCGTGTTTTACATGCTACATTAAACATAAAATGATGGCACCAAGGAGCGCCACTTTATAACCCTCCTTAGGGCCATTAGGGGGATTAGATTGTTATATACTAATGACCACCAACCCGAAACAGAGATAAGATCCGGGTCACCTACCGCGACCTGACCAGGCTCCATCAGATGGATATGTACGAGACGTATAGTGAGAGAACAACTCACAGTATTAGCTTGCACGAGCTTAGAGGAAGTCTATGGTCTCAGTTCGCATATATTCAAGGAGTTTGCATGTGGGGGACTGCGAGGTCTAGCGGGCAACCCAGAACGACACACGTGTCCAGCATGCCCGAAGCTTGTTTAGAATGTCAGTCCTATGAATAATGAGGTCAAGTCCATGAACAATGGGGTCAAATCATGAACAGTGATATTATGTATAAATACCCCAATGTTTCCTTTAATGAGACACACAAAGAATTACTCAGCACTATATATTTTATATTTTTAATTCAACATTAATTTATTTCTTTATTAATATTTGTATGTAAATTATTAAATTAATTTATTATATTAAAATCTAAGCATATTCACATGCGTGACGCTAAAACTAGCACTAATCAAGCTCTAATGATAATATTTATATTTTATTTTAAATACTATATATGTATTATACGTAACATACGCATAAAAAGAAAAGAAATTTTAAGATTTTAACTTCTGAATTATGTTTTTTGTTGTAACTTTCTCATACTTTGATTTTGTTTGTTTCACTAAAAATAGTTTTAGAAAAACAATTTTTAGAAAATAATTTATTTTTCTGAAAGTTAATATTTTTTGGTGTTTGAATATATCTGTATAAAATATTTTTTATTATTTGACAAATTTTTTAAAATATTTCATAAAAGTTGTTTTCAATGAAACATACATTTGAATTTTCTTCTTTTTTCATTGTTTAATTGAATTTATTATATATATATAAATTTATATTTTACATTGTTCTTTGTAAAACAAACTCAACAAAGATATTTTGTTTTAAAATATTATAGTGCAATTTTCTTTTAACAATCGAAATTTATTTTTAGTAATAATGTACGCCATATATAAACTTAATAATAAATAATGCTTAATTAAAACTTAATTTAAATTACATATATTACATATGTGAGAGTACATATTGACATATTAGAGTTGTAAGGGATAAATAAAGCTAAGAATTATTTAAACAAATACTCATATTTATATAATTAAAATATTCATAATTTTATACTAGATTAAAATGTCATAAGTCATTGTACTTTTCGTAAATTTGAAATTTAGTTCACGTTCTTTTATTTTTTGGTTTAGTCCTACTTTTTAGATATCAAAATTCTGATTCAGATGTTAGCATTATTAAAAATACTTTGTTAAATTCATGTTCATTATAACGTCATTTTTTAATTACATGAATACTGAGATTTTTTTAATTTAAAAATGTGACATAAAAAATTGACAAAAAATAACAATATTAACAATTAGACTTGAGTTTTAAATCTAAAAAGTAAATGACTAAATTATTGAAAATAAAAGTACAGAAACTCAATTCCAAATTTGTAAAAAGTATGTAGACTTATGACACATTTTAACTTTTATATTACAAAACATTTATTATTAATATATTTATAATTGTAATAAATATTTATTATTTAAAATATTAATATTGAATATTTTTTCAATAATATCTGAAGAATATTATTTAAAATTTATTATTAAAATAAAATTAAAATATTAAATAATTTATTAAAATAATAAATTATTATATAATTTATTATATGATTAGATATGAATAATTAAATATGTATGTTTATTAATATTGAAAATTATAATATTTTATTAATTTTGAATATTTTAAAGATAAAAAATATTATTAATATAATAATATTAAGCGTTAATTTTTATATAAAAAAAATCACCCATAAAACAACTCTTTTCAAGAAAATGATATTGAAATTCATATCTCCCTATCCCAAAGCTCTTCAACAGACTTATAAGGGCCGTCATCTGATAAAAATGCTGCACCTTGATACCCTTTGGACTGTGGGACTCATCAGCACTGAGCTTCCAATAAAAAATATCAAGGTTTTGTTTCATCCTTTCCTTGTTGAAGCTCACACTCCTTGTTCATGTGCCCATCTCAAACAAACCTGAGCAATCGATTTTCCCTTGGCTTGTGTTAGAATTGGATGATTAGAATTCTTGTTAAAATAAAATATAATGGTAAAATAAAATAAAAGTAAAGTCCAAATAAAACTAGACTTCTTTTATTTTATTTTAATTAGAATAAGTCATCTATTTTATTTTGATTAGAACAATGTGTTTCAACCTTACTACGTTACTCTTATTAGTTGTTGATTGGAATAAGGTTTTTCAACCTATAAATAGGTGTAGTCATCTCCTCTTGTTATCATTCGATTTTTGACATTAATGAATCTTCTTCTCTTCTGCCCGTGATTTTTTTCCCGAAAGGATTTCCACGTAAAATCTGTGTGTTCTTTCTTTCCGTTTTCTTTGCGATATTTCTTCATTGTTGACATTCAATTTTAACAAATTGGTATCAGAGCTTTTTCGTGTTACTAGTCTCGATCATGGTAATGACGACATTGAAGTATGATATTCTACTATTGGATCGCAACATCAGATTCGCGTTGTGGCATGTAAAGATGCAAACAGTTCTTACGCAGATGGATTTGGAGGATGCCCTATTAGGGTTGTATAATATGCCTTCGATTTTAACGGATGAAGAGAAGAAGCGTAAAGATCGGCACAATTACAGCTGCATCTGTTGAATGAAATTCTATAAGATATGTTAAAGGAGAAGATTGTTGCCGTATTATAGGCAAAATTGCAGCAATTATGTATGTCAAAAACCCTAACCAATAAATTACATATGAAGTAGCATCTGTATTCTCATCGTTTGGAAGAAGGTGCGTCTATGCACAAACACTTGAATGTGTTTAAAGAAGTTGTCTCAAACTTGAAGGCCATGGAGGTTCAGTATGATAAAGAGGATTTAGGGTTAATTCTCCTTTATTCATTACCACCGTCGTATTCAACATTCAAAGATACAATTTTGTATAGCAGTGAATCTCTCGCAGTTGATGAAGTTTATGCTTCCTTAGCCTCGTATGACAAGATGAAGCATTTTGTGGTTGGATCTGACTCTCAAGGAGAGGTTCTCATTGTTCGTGGAAGACAAGATCGAAACAATGATGATAATCGTGGAAGGACACAAGAATGAAATCCCTGCAATAAATCTAAATGTAGATCGAGATCTTCAAATAGAGGTAAAACTTGTAACTTCTGCAAGAAGAAAGGGCACATTAAGAAAGAGTGCTACAAGTTACAAAATAAGATCAAAAGGGAGGCAGAGAATCAAAAGGGAAAACAACCAGAACAATCTAGTGAAGCTGATGTAGTAGAAGACTACAGTGATGGTGAACTCCTAGTTGCTTCTATCGACAATTCTAAAGTGAGCGAGGAGTGGATCCTCGATTCTAGTGGCACCTTCCATATAAGCCTCAATCGGGATTGGTTTACAACATATGAAGTTGTGTCTAAAGGTGTTGTTTTGATGAGAAATAATGGTTCATGTAAAATCGTAGGTGTTGGCACAATCAAAATAAAGATGTTTGATGGGGTTGTTAGAACTCTTTGTAGTGTGTGACATATACTAGAATTGAAAAGGAATTTAATTTCGTTGAGTACTCTTGATTCAAAAGGACACAGGTACACAGTTGGAAGTGGGGTTCTAAAGATTAGCAAGGGTTCCCTCGTTGTGATAAAAGGGCAAAGAAAGACTGCCAAATTAAATGTTTTGCTAGGTTCAATTATTACTGGTGATGCTGCAGTCGCTTTTTCTTCCTTATCAGATGATGATGTTACTAGACTTTGGCATATGCGTCTAGGGCATATGAGTGAAAACGGCATGGCATAATTGAGTAAAAGAGGACTTCTTGATGGGCAAGGCATTAGCAAACCAAAGTTCTTTGAGCATTGCGTTTTTGGGAAGCAAAAGAGAGTTTGATTCACTAGAGGAATCTATAACATGAAAGGAACGTTGGATTATATTCATTCTGATCTTTGGGAACCATCTAGAGTGCCTTTGAGAGGTGGAGCTAATTATTTGTTAACTCTTATTGATGATTTTTCTAGAAAAGTTTGGGCATTCTTTTTGAAGCAAAAAAGTGATGTGTTTTTCGCATTCAAGTCTTAAAAAACTATGGTTGAAAAACAGACAGGAAAACAGATGAAACACCTCTGCACAAATAATGGCTTGGAGTTCTGTTCTAATGAGTTTAATGAGTTGTGGAAATCAGAAGGGATCGTGAGACATTTGACAGTTTGTCATACTCCACAGCAAAATGGTGTTGTAGAATAAATGAACAGAACGATCATGGAGAAGGTTCGATGTATGTTGTCAAATGCTAATTTACTAAAGTCGTTTTGGGCTAAAGCAACCTTTACTGCATTTTTTGATCAACTGTTCTCAATCCATTGCCATAGAAAAAATGAAAGAGGTAGTGAAAAAGGGGATTATTAAGTGGCTGGATGCGGGCATCATCTACCCCATTTCAGACAACACATGGGTAAGCCCTGTCTAATGTGTGCCCAAGAAAAGCGGCATCATAGTGGTGAGTAATGATAAGAACGAGCTGATCCCTACTCACATTGCTACTGGTTGACGAGTGTGTATGGATTATCATCGTGTCAATGCGGCCACAAAGAAGGATCACTTCCCACTACCATTCATTGATCAGATGTTGGATAGGCTAGCTGGTAAAGCCTACTATTGCTTCCTAGATGACTACTCTAGATATAATCAAATTTCCATTGCGCCGGAAGATCAAGGAAAGACCCCTTTTACATGCCTATTTGGAACCTTTTCCTTTCGACGTATGCCGTTTGGATTGTGTAATGCATCAGCCATGATCCAGAGGTTTATGATGACTATCTTCTCGGACATGATTGAAGATTCATTGGAGGTATTCATGGACGACTTCTTTGTATATGGGCAGAATTTTGACCAATGTGTCGACAATCTGGCAAAAGTATTAAAGAGATGAGAGGATACAAATCTAGTACTGAACTGGGAAAAATGCCATTTCATGGCAACTGAAGGCATTGTCCTTGGTCATCGAATATCATGTCAGGACATTGAAGTAGACAAAGCAAAGGTAGAAATCATTGAGAAATTGCCACCACCCACAAATGTCAAAGGAATAAGAAGCTTTCTTGGTCACGTTGGTTTCTATAAGAGATTTATCTGAGATTTTTTCGAGATTGCTAAACCACTATGCTCATTGCTAGAGCAGAATAAAACGTTTGCGTTTGATAATGCATGTCTAGACGCATTTGTCATAATAAAGAAGCAGCTAGTACAAGTTCCAATTGTCATCACACTAGATTGGGCGCAACCATTTGAATTAATGTGTGATGCGAGTGATTTTGCTGTAGGAGCTGTGTTGGTACAACGTAAAGAGAAGGTATTTCACTCAATTTACTATGCTAGTAAAACCTTAACTAAAGCACAGGTAAACTATATAACTACTGAGAAGGAATTATTAGCAGTAGTTTTTGCATTCGACAAGTTCCGTTCATACCTTATCGGTGCAAAAATTACAGTGTACACAGATCATTCTACGTTGAGACACCTTTTTACGAAGAAAGATGCCAAACCAAGATTGATCAAATGGATTCTACTTTTATAAGAATTTGATATTGAAATCAAAGATAGAAAAGGATCTGAAAACCAAGTAGCAGAGCACTTATTCCGTTTGGAAGCTGGAAGCGAAGATGGCAATCAGTCACACATTATCGACGCATTTCCAAATGAGCAATTATTTTATGTTGACGCATATCCAAGGTATGCAAATGTCGTCAATTATCTTGTTTGTGGAAAGCTACCCTTGAGTCCCACTGGTCACAAAAAGATCAAATTAATGCACGACGCTGCGAAGTATCATTGGAACGAGCCATACTTGTTCAACGTATGCGTCGACAATATTATTCGTCGTTATGTTCCTGAAGAAGAGATGACTTCCATCTTGAGATATTGCCATGATGCTCCCTATGTAGGCCATTTTGGTGGAGTGAGGACTGCTGCAAAGGTCCTACAATCAGGATTCTTCTGGCCCACATTGTTTCGAGATGCCCACAATTTTGTGCAACAATGTGATAGATGTCAACGCACAGGTTCTATATCTTACCGCAACGAGATGATCCAACAACCTATTATGGAGGTGGAGTTATTCGATATCTAGGGTATAAACTTTATGGGACCATTTCCAAACTCTTTTGGGAATGTGTATATTTTAGTTGCTATTGACTATGTCTCTAAGTGGATCGAGGCAATTGCGGTTCTAAAGGATGATGCTCGAACGGTGTTGAAGCTCTTTCACACATATATCCTTACAAGATTTGGAACACCTAGGGCATTGATGAGTGATCAAGGTACTCATTTTCACAATAACCAAGTGGCGACAGCCTTGAAACGATATGGTGTGAAGTATCGCATGGCTACCACATACCATCCACAAACGAATGGCCAAGCGAAGATTTCCAATCGAAAAATTAAAAGTATCCTTGAGAAGGTGGTTAACCCATCTAGAAGAGATTGGTCTTCGTGACTACATGATGCGTTGTGGGCGCTTCGTACTGCGTACAAAACCCCGTTGGGGATGTCACCGTGTCAATTAGTGTTTAGTAAATCCTATCACCTGTCAGTTGAACTTGAACATAAAGTCATGTGGGCGATCAAGCGGGTGAACATGGACTACAATGCTGCTGGACAAAACGATTATTGGACATTTCTGAGCTAGAAGAAATTCGATGCAATGCGTATGAAAATGCAGCCATATACAAAGAAAAAACTAAGAGATGACACGACAATATCATCTTACAGTAATAATTTAACCCTGGTCAGTAGGTACTTCTATTTAATTCACGTTTGAAATTACATCTAGGTAAATTGCGCTCGAGATGGTCATGCTCTTTCAAAGTTGTTGAAGCATTCCAGCATGGTGCGGTGACAATTGAAGATATGAATGATGGTCACCAGTTTAAAGTAATAGCCAACGGCTGAAGCATTACGTGAGCCTAGATGTCAAAGAACACAACGAGACCATTAATCTGGTCATATTTATTTAATGTCATTGTAATTTTTACTTTTACTTTTTGTTTTTTATTTTCATTTGTTTCCTTTTTAGTTTATGCAGGAATAAAAAAATATCCTTTTTGTCGACACATCATAAAGCACAACTTGTCGACGCATTCTATGATGACTCAGCAAAGCTTTTTCAACAAGAATCGCGTCGATTGGTCTTCATCCATCCTTAGTCGTTAGATCAAACCAAGAGGTATGATCTGCAGCCTGACATTTATTGGCAGTAGATGCAACGTTTTCCCAAGCTAATTGCAATAATCGTCTTTTCCTCTGAAAGAATTATAAAACCCTTCTTTTGATGTTTCTCTTCTTCCACTCACAACATCCATTGATGCTGCAACCATCTTCTTCATTGTCTTCAAACCTTTTCTGCAAATTCTCTCGCTCTTTTTACTCAGCTATTATGGCAAAAACACGAGGAGCAAAAACCCCCCTTCGAAATCCCTAGCTGAATCCTCAGCCACTGTGGTTCGAAATGCCGACCAACCCTTATAGAAAGAACCCGTCCTGTTCCTATCCAAAGAAGCGAAGGACCGCTACCAAGACATCATGCCCAAGAGAAACTGTCACCCGGAGCAGGGTTTCTAGTTGTCCCCACATCAGACGTTGAGGAAACAAGTTGCAAGGATAATCTCTCACCTAGGTTGGGAGACTTTTTGCGACCATCCGGTCAGTTACCCGCCCACTATGGTAAGAGAGTTCTATGCCAACTTAGTGGATTCTGAACAGGAGTTTGTATTTGTACGAGAGGGTCTGGTGCTCTAGAGTGCAACCCATATCAGTGAGCTCTTTCACTTCGCTGAAAAGGAAGATACCCATACTGAGTTTTTGAAAGAGTTAATTGATAAAGGTCCTGACCTGGTGATACGAGATCTATGCGTCGAGGGTGCTGTGTGGACTGGTAATGGTTCGCATAACTACATGATGCACCGACGCTATCTCACAACTCAGAGCAAGGTATGGTTCCACTTTGTTAATAGTCAAATTCTGCCTTCAACTCATAGCACAACAACAACGCTGGATCGCATGTGCCTTTTGCACTCTATTCTAAAGGGCCGCTACATCAATGTCGGTACAATTTTTCATGATCATATTACTGAAGCTGTAGGTAAACAGACAGGTATCTTACATTTCCCTTCTTTAATTATGATGCTCTACAAACAAAGGGGTATTATGCCCTGTAATGGTGAAGAGGTGCTGGATAAAAAAGAGTCAATAAATGATATCTCGGTGGAGCGAATGAATACGGGACAAGAAACCCCTCTGGTGAAAGAAGCGCCTAAGAAGCATGAGAAAGAGAAAGGAAAGAAAAAGGAGAAGCACGAAAATGCGCCCACAAACCCTCAAGTTTTGAAAAAGCTGGCTACAATGAAACAAATCATTGATCACATGGATATGCGCCAGATTCGTCTTGTCAGCATGTTGGACAAAATGGATTACAGGCAGAACTTCTTCTATTCGTACACAAGGGTGTGAAACAGCGCTATTATCGCCACATTGAGGAATTTGAGCTCAAATCCCATGCTAGAGTTCCCTGTATTCCCACCTATTGCTAGGGAAGCCCCATCCTCCTCCGACCAACCTACTCCTAAAGGTAGGCCTCAACCAGTCTCATCCCCAACAAGAATTAATATCTCCGATGATGAGGAGCATGAGGGACAATCTCTAAGGACATAGAGGACTATTTCAGAACTATCGCCAGTCTATTCGAGGTTGAGTTTTCAAATAGACTTGGGGCTAACATGGCGAAAAGAAAAGCTGTTGCTACGGATATGGGCACACTAGTTGTATCTGTGGGGCTAGAAGCAAGAAAAGGAGAGGAAAAAGATACGAAAGGCACAGTTGAGAAGGTAGAACCTGAGGAGAAGAAGGAAAATGAAGAAGAGGAGGAGAATGAAGAGAAGAAAGATGCTTCAATAAATTTTGAGGAAGAATTTGTCGACGCAACCACCAGTGTAAGGGCATCCAGTGAAAACTTGGCTCTACCTGAAGCGAGCTAGGCTAAGGCAGTCAGCAGCAGCGCGGAGGATCTTAACCTTCTGGCCATTGTGCCTTATGTGGCACCACTTGCTGAAGTCCATCAATTTGATGTGACTATTGATGAGGCCTCCACTCAAATGGCTGGGAGGAGCAATCCGTTGCTCCGGTTGATTCCAAGGACAAAAAGAGAAAGAGGAAGGAAAAGAAAAAGTGGCACAAAGCAAAAAGAGGAGCACCCAAAGAAGAAGGAGGAGAAAGCCAAGACAACCACTTCATCGGCTGTTGAACAATGAGTTAATTTACTTTTTCAATATTTAGTTGCATGCATCTCATTGTCATTGCATTATTATTTGTCATTGCATTTTTCATGTTAGTATATATGCATTAAAGTTGCATTTCCATTTTTATATGTATAGTATTGTCAGTGCATTGGGGACAACGCAGACATTAAGTTTGGAAGGATCTTGTGTGAAATGGAAATGCGATTACACCCACATATTTGAAAATTTATTTGCGTCTTTAAGTCAATGAAACTATGCAAAATTTCAATAAAAATGTGATCATAGTTTTTATTTTATGCATAAATCTTGAATTGCTTGGAATGTTGATATGTGAATTAGGTGAATATGAATGAATAGTAAACCTTCTATTTTTGGATGAATTATTGGAATTCCTTCACTAATGAATGGGTAGAATCAATCTTTGAATCTTAAAATAACTTAGCAATTGCAGTGACACTGTACTTATAAAAGACACTCTAATGTGAGTGCATTGTGACTTATCAAGGGAGAACACTCCACTGCATGTGTTAGAAAAATTATCTACCCAAAGGCTATCACTACAAGAGTGTGTGTCGGCACAATTACATAATCCCTGAGGGTTTGTTGCACCCCATCGTTACTACCTAGGAATAAGGGTATAGTAATGAAATGACATCTCTCAATCACATAAAAAAATAGAAAAGAAGAAAAAGAAAGCAAAGAAGAAGAGAAAAGCAGAAAAATTTTACAATAAATGTTGTATTGGTTAAGAAAGGTTAAGATTCAAAGCATGTTACTAACATTAGTGAAGTTGCAGTTTTAATTATTCATGCTTATAAATTGTCGGTGCATTATTCTATCATGTGAATACAATTTGTACATTAGAATTCAAGAGGATTTAAGTTGTTAGAATAATGATTGCGGTGACATGTTTTGTTTGTGACTTTGTTTACTTTTGTTTACTTGAGGACAAGTAAAAACTCAAGGTTGGGGGTGTGATAGCATTGGAAATGACACTTATTTTCTCCCTAAATTTATATATTAACTATCCTTTTTACATTATATTTAGCATGCATGATAGTCATTTCATACTTAGTATTTATATTTTCTAACTCAATGTTATGTGGCTTAAATTCTCGTTATTTTATCTCTTTTGTGCACTAATGTTGCCATATGCAGCATATGTATTGCGTCTGAAATTGTCAGCGTAGGGATCTATCTCGGAAGATCGATACTAGAAAAAGTTCAAAGATGCAGCCACAAGTTTAGCTTGGAATTGCGGCCAGAAATGTCACCGCATGGAAACATCTACTTTGTATGGGTGAATTCATGCTGCAAACACATCTGGAAGCACCAACACAGGAGAATAACACGTTGTCGCTGCAATTAAAGATTACAGATTGCGCCTAGTGATGTCACGATAACCTATTGATTTATAAAGAACACACCAGATTTGCGTGAGTGCATAGTTGGATTTTAACAAACTTTTACAGCTGCAAAAGAAGTTGGATCTGAAAAGAGATGAGATCTGCAATTCTCAAAGCTTATAAAAAGAGGAGAGAAGAAGGAGAGCGGATATTAAGAGTTGAAGAAATTAATTCTGTAAATTATCTAAAGCTTTGAAGCTTGGTTCTGGAGTCCGGTAAGCTGATCGAGCAAGTGTGCGACAACTTCTGACGAGGAGTGCTTGATACGATATAAGAGGAGTGGTTAAGGGATAATCTTAGTAGCCTAGGAATAGTATGCTTCGATTTATTTATTAATCCCTCTTTTAAAGCTGATGAATTCTTATTGACAATTGATTGTATATGGAAGTATCTTTCAATTTTAGATTACTTTGATTCCTTTTCAATGCTTCTTATCTGTTCTCCCTTGGATTTAACTATTTTGACCACGAAAGTGCAATTGCAGTCTACCGACAATGGAAAGTGCGGTGACAAGTTAGGTTAACAAGCAAGTCAGCAGAAGTTGCTTGAGGCTAGGAGGAATTCTAGTCACTTGTTCTTGAGTGCAAAGCATTGCCAACACTGGAAGGTAGGATAAATGTGGGTGCTTGAGTCGTGGTTAAATAGAGAGTTGTTATTGGTATGATTTCATTGGAACCTTATTGCTGCGACAGTTCATCTATAAAATACCTTATCGTCACATCTAGCGTTGCTACTTAGTGAAGTCAGTGATCCACTCCATTCTTCACACTTGATCATACTTTTACTTTTCTGCATTTAAATTCTCAAAATATCAACAATAATTTATTTTAGTTTCAATTGCTCTGACATTTTATTTTTATCTTTGCATTGACAACTTTGATTAACTTAGTGGTGCAGATCTGATTCAATTGCGCTGACATCCTTACTAGCATTTTCTCTAATTTTAACTCTAGTTGCTTCGACAATTGAACATCAAGAACTCTATCCTTGTGGGATCGATATTCGATAAAGTAATTCTATCAACTATACTTGCATCGACGAGTGTCCGCTTGCACTTAAATGATGTGAAGTTTACAGGCCGATCACTGTCCTCGAAACATTCAATTATCGAAGGGTGATCTAAGGGAGCGGAAGAGGATTCACCTCTAGTGCATTTAGAGGAGGGACGCTTACAGGATGTACGGGGAAGCATTCTATCTAATGAAAGGGTAAACTAAAGGTTAATGGTTCAGGTACAAATGTACCTGTAGAAGAAAACAAGAATACGAACAATTTATTTCGCCAATGGCAGCAAATGCAATTTTTAAATATGATATGTTATGAAATAAAAATAAAAAATAAGTCGAAACATATGTATATAAATATAGAATTAGTTTATATAAAAAATAAATGTATAAAATTTATATAACAGTAAATACATTATTTTTAATAAAATATATGTTTATAAAATAGATAACAGCATATATGTATATAAAATAGATATGTATATATATATAAATCAGTATATATGTATAAAAAATTTATGTATAAAATATACAATTTGTAAGAAATATGTATATAAAATTACTAATCTAACTATGTTCTCCTAAAGCTAACATTATTGTTAAATTTGAAAATAAAAAAAATTAGGTTTTACCTTAGACAAATGTGGGAAATGAGGAAAATGTGACCCTTTTGAGAAAAATCTTTGTTGAAAATGGAATGGAGGCACGTGGGAGGTAAGATTTAGTAAAAGAATGAAGAAAAAATGGTGGAAAGTGGGGTTGGGAAGTGAGGATCGAAAATGAGGGATTGGGGTTCGGGGAAGAAGATGACAAAAGGTGTTTTTTTAAAAAGTAGGTTTTCTTTCAAAAACATGTTACCGGGGTATATAAATGCCCATAACTATCGATACTTGTCCACTTCTATCGATAGAAGTGTACAAGTTTCGATAGATGTTTGCTTCTACTGATATCGCATGAACGCAAACCCAGAAATACCATTTTGGCACAGTTCTACCGATACATCCTATGTACTACCGAAACAACTAATCGGAAAATGAAAAATTATAGAGAAAGAAGTACAAAACGCATATAAACTTGACAAAAAAAATAAAATAAAAAATTCACTAACATATACACAAAACATGCATAAAACAAAACAAGTGTCCAAGAATGTCAAAAAAAATTTACAAGAAGCTTATGAAGGCATGTTCATTAGTCCTAACTCTCCCCTAATTGTCCAAAATCTCTCCTTATCTAAAGGCTTTGTAAAAATATCGGCTAGTTGATGCAAAGTATCTATAAACTCTAGAACTATGTCACCTCGTTGCACATGATCTCTAATGAAATGTTGTCTTATTTCTATGTGCTTTGTTCTAGAGTGTTAGATGGGATTTTTGGTTAAGTAAACAGCACTAGTGTTATCACACCTTATAGGAATGTGATCCATATCAATTACATAGTCAACTAATTGTTACTTCATCTAAAGAATTTGAACACAATAGCTAACTACGGCAACATATTCCGCTTCGGTTATGGACAAAGCTACACTATTTTGTTTCTTAGAGAACCAAGAAATGAGCATGTTGCCTAAGAGTTGACAAGTTTTGGAAGTTCTTTTCTATCCAACTTTCATCCTCCAAAATCCGCATCAGAGTAAGCATGCAAATGTATTTGGCTTGTAAATGTCCTTAAGGTACCTAAATCTGGAAGTCCTAGGTTTGAAGTGTCCTTAAGGTACCTAAAGATTTTTTTAATGGCTTGTAAATGTGATTCCTTAGGAGATGAATGAAATCTTGAGCATAAATAAACACTAAACATTATATCCGGTCTACTTGCTGTAAGATAAAGTAATGATCCTATTATAGACCTATAAAGTTTAGTATTAACACATTTACCTCCTTCATCTTTATCAAGCTTTGTTGAAGTGCTAATTGGTGTTGATTAAGGCTTTAAGTCTTCTATTTTAAACTTCTTGAGCATTTCCTTGATGTATTTAGCTTGATTGATAAAGATTTCATTTTGAGTTTGCTTGATTTGGAGTCCCAAAAACAAGTTAAGCTCACCCATCATGCTCATCTCAAATTCACCTTGCATAATCTTAGAAAACTCTTGACAAAGAAGTTCATTAGTAGCACCAAATATAATATCATCTACATAAATTTGTACTACTAAAATGTCTGTCTTTATTTTTTTTATGAACAAGGTGTTATCTAATTTGCCTCTTCTAAAGCCATTTTCAATTAAAAATTTGGAAATCCTTTCATACCAAGCTCTAGGAGCTGACTTTTAACCATATAGAGCTTTAGACAATTTGAAAACATGATTTGGAAAATGTGGATCTTCAAAACTGAGAGGTTGTTCAACATAAACTTCTTCATTTATGAGACCATTTAAAAATGCACTTTTGACATTCATTTGGAAAAGTTTGAAATTGTTTGAACATGCAAAAGCTAATAACATCCTAATTGCTTCTAACCTAGCTACCGGTGCATAAGTTTCATCATAGTCTATACATTCCTCTTAGCTATATCCTTTGGCAACTAATCTAGCTTTGTTTCTAACAATATTACCATCTTCGTCAAGTTTATTTCTAAAGAGCCATTTAGTTCCTATAGTTGGAAGATCACTAGGTCTATCAACAAGATTCCATACTTGATTTCTTTCAAATTGATTTAGTTCTTCTTGCATAGCCTTTATCCAAAATTCATCATTTAAAGCATCATCAATGTTCTTAGGCTCTATGCAAGAAATGAAAGCAACATAATGACAAGTATTTCTAATTGAAGATCTAGTGATTACCCCTTTAGATGGATCACCAATGATGTGTCCATCCTTAACATATGAAAGCTTTCATGGGCGGTTAGATTCTCTTTCAACATGAGTTGGTTCTTGAAGTTCATCAATTTTGAGTTTTTGAACCAATTCACTTATGCCTTGATCTTCATGTGATGCTTGATTTTGTTCAATTTGATATATTTTTACACCATCAAAATTAATAGATTCCTTTCTAGAAGGAGAGTTAGATTCATCAAATATGACATGTATAGATTCTTTCATAACGAGGGTTCTCTTGTTAAAAATTCTATAAGCTTTAGAATGAGTGAAATATCCAAGAAAAATACCTTTATCACTTTTGGCATCAAATTTTCCTAAATTTTCTTTTCCATCATCTAAAACAAAGCATTTGCAACCAAAAGGATGAAAATGACTTATGTTAGGCTTTCTTCCTTTAAAAAATTCATAAGGAGTTTTCTTCAAAATAGACCTAACCATAGCTCTATTTATATAATATAGCAAGAAGTGTTTATGGCTTCCGCCCAAAAATATCTTGGCAATCTAGCCATTTCCTCTAAAGTCCTATTTTTCCTTTGAACAAGTCAATTTTGTTGAGGGGTTCTAGGTGCCAAAAAATTGTGACTAATACCATGTTCATTACAAAAATTATCAAAGCCAAGGTTTTCAAATTACTTTCCATGGTCACTTCTTACACTTGAAATCGAATATCCACTTGGTTTTGAATCATTTTACAAAAAGTAACAAATTTTTCTAAAGCTTCATCTTTTGAAAACAAAAAGAAAACCCATGTATATCTAGAATAGTCATCAACAATAACAAATTCATATTTTTTACCTCCTAAACTCATAGTTCTAGTGGGTCCAAAAAGGTCAATATGAATAAGTTGGATTACTATAGATGTAGAAACTATATCTTTAGATTTAAAATATGCTCTCCTATGTTTACCTTTAGCACATGCAGCACATATTTTATCAAAGTCAATAGAAAATTTAGGTATGCCAACAACAAGTTCATTTTTAATAAGCTTTGAAATAACATTCATGCTTGCATGACCTAATATTCTATGCCATAGCCAACACATATTTTCATTATTAGCCACAAAACAAACATTAGAGGAAGATATGTCATCAAAATGCACCATAAAAATATTACCTACTCTATGTCCTACAAAAAGAATTCTATTATTTACAATATCTACAACTTTGCATCCATTGGACTTAAATATTACTTTGAATCTCTTGTCACAAGGTTGACTAATGCTAAGGAGGTTATGCTTAAGACCATTGATATAAAGCACATTTTTAATAAGAATGGAAGAATTTACATCTATAGAACCAATATCTTCAATAAGCCCTTTGGAGTTATCACCAAATGAAACTTCTCCTCTATACTTTGACATTAGCTCTATGAAATGACTTTTGTCACTGGTCATGTGTCTAGAGCATCGACTATCAAGGTATCATGAGTTCTTCTTAGAGTTGCTTGCCTTGAACCAATGCTCTTCCTCCTACAAACACAAAGTTAAACTTTGGATTTTGGTACCCAAACTTTCTTGGGTCTATTAGCATTAGTCCTAAAAAAAAATTTCCCTTAAGAATCCACTTCTTTAAAGCTTCCTCATTTTGAGGTGTGTTCAATCCTTTTGGAATCCACAAACTCTTAGTGAATTTACTTCTAGATGTGAGCTTCCTTAAAGAACAAACTTGCCTATCAATCATTTTTTATGACAATGAGTGCATACGAGTGAGGCATCATAAATTTACAAAACATAAGCCACTCTTTTCAAAGAAGACTCTTTAAGATTCAAGCATATCATTTAACTTTTGTTGCCCCATTTGAAACATAGAAAATGAATTATGCAAGTTTTCGTTCTTTAAAATCAAATCATCGATTTGAGCTTGCATATCATTAAATTTCTTTTCCATTTCCTCTTTAACTATGATTAGAGACTTATTTTCCTCCTTTAGTTTTCAAAGGCATAGTTGGGCAACTTCATTTTCTTCCTCCTCATCGGATGAATCACTATCGCCCCAAGTTTCCATCATGGCTTTCTTCTTTTGTTTTTATGCCCTTTCTTCTTCAATTATGGATAATCAAAATTTGATGTGACCCGACTTTTTACACTCATAGCAAATGATTAGGTCCTTTTCCTTTTTGGTTGGTTCACCTTTGATGATGTCTTTTCTTGGAAATCTTTTGGCTTTGTTGAACTTCATGAATCTTTTGAATTTCCTTGCCAACATAGCCATCTCTTCCTCATCATCATCATCATCATCATCATCATTGGAATCTTCATCCTTCTCACTAGTTGTCGATTTGAAGGCAACTCCCACTTTCTTTGGCACTTCCTTGGTTACTTTAGCATGGTGGTTAATCTTCATTTCGTATGTTAACAAGGAACCAATAAGCTCACCAAGGGAGAGTAAGTTAAGATTCTTTGACTCTTCTATTACCGTCACCTTTGGCTCCCAAGATGTTGGAAGACTATTCAACATCTTCTTCACCATTTCCTTGTTGGGACAAATCTTCCCAAGGGCTTTGAGACCATTGATGATGTTGGTGAAGTAATCGGACATCTCCTTGATTCCTTCCTCCAATTTTGCCTTAAATAACTCATAATCAAGGGTGAGAAGACTTATATTGGATTCTTTTACTCTACTTGTTCCTTCATGGGTGACCTCAAGTTTGTCCCATATTTCTTTAGCATTGTTGCACAAGGAGACTCTATTGTACTCATTTGAACTAGGAGCATAAAATAGAGTGTGTATTGCCTTTGCATTCAATTGCACCATCTTGATATCGTGATCATCTCATTCACTCTCTTCTTTTGGGATAATGACACCTTCAACCCTCTTCATTAGAGTAGATGACCTTTTTGTGATTATCCTCCAAACTTCATAATCATTAGCTTGGACGAATAACTTCATTCTTGTTCTCCAATAAGAGTAGTTTGTGCAATTGAATAGAGGAGGCCTCACGGTGGAATACCCTTCTCCCATCACAATGGAATTTTGCTTTGATGCCATGAAGCACATTTCTTGACTTATGATCTCCATCTTGGATAACTTTCGGATCTTTTCTTTTGGTTGTAGGATCGTCTTTAGAGTTCTAGCTCTGATTTCAATTGTTAAGATCAAAATACACCAAGAGGGGGCTGAGTTGGTGTTTTAAAAAGTTTTTGATAAGTTTAAGAAAAGCAAATTACTTAAGAATTTATAGTGGTTCAGCTTTAATTGCCTACGTCCACTACCTTAGCTTTCTTCAACTAAGGATTTCCTAAATCCACTAGATTTGAACCTTTAAGGGGAATGTTTAAGCTTACAAATCCCTATATTTTCAAATGTAAGATAGAACCACTTCCCCTTAAGGTTTTCTACCTAAAACCTTAACTAACAACTCACAAAATGAGAGAAAATAAGAATGAATGAGAATATACCTCTAAAAGGTAAATGATCAATAATTAAGCACTCTCACACAAAGTTACAACACTTGAAAGAATGATTGAAAACTTAACCCACAAGTGTGTACAAGAAATATTTGGTAGAAGATTGATGAAAAATTGAAAAATGAGTTCTTTAAAGTTAAGCACTTGTTTCTTGTCCTTTTTTTTACTTCAATGGGGAGCATTGACCTTGTATTTAATTCCTCTAACAAGCTTATGAACGTTTGTAGATGTTAGAAATAAAATAGAGTCATTGTAGCCATTAAAACCAACATTTAATGTAGACAGCATCTTTGTTGTTCTGGTAAAAGAACACTTGTTTTAGTAGAAGCTTTTACATAATATGACCGTTGGAGTTGTTGTATTGGTAAATCCCTCATTGTATTGGTAGAGCTTTGAGGGTTTCATTTGGATCGGTAGAACCCATCAAAGTATCGGTACAAGTGCAGGGGATGCTAAACTTTTGCTACTGACTTGACTTGTTTCGGTAGAAGTCTTCCAAGTATCAGTAGAAATGAAGTTGTTTTGGTAGTCTTGGCCAAGGTATCGATAGAAGTCCCAGGCCACAACTTCCTTTCTCACTAGAGTTTGTTCTATAGATAGAAGTCTTAGTTATATCGGTAGAACCAAGAGTTGTATCGGTAATTATCCTTTTTCTACCGGTTGAAGTCTGAAGCATTCCAAAGATTTTTCTACCTTGAGTTCTACCGATACTTGTTCCATTAAGTATCGGTAGAAGTCTTTCAGACTTCAAAATTTTGTCAAAAATTGTAACACCTCTTAACCTTAAACCGTCGCCAGAACATGGTTACAGGGTATTACCACACATATCGAACAATTTACAAATAATAATTAATTAATTAATGAACATATTATAAAATAATCATAAAGTCCCTTAATTGGACCCTCGAGGCTCAAAATACGTATTAGAATAGAATTGGGACTTGTTCTGGTGCTCCGCAGATTTTTCGTAAATTTTTTTTCGAACTCGATATAACCCCCTTTATAAACATCTAACCTCTCTACAATTTCAACCCGCAACCAAAACAATTTATACTAAATTACACCTAAATCATAATCAATTCATTAACATATTAATTTAATAATTAAACATTCTTAATATTACTCAAAATTTACTAATAATTTTATTCATTTTTCATTCAAACTTAATGCTAAATTTTATAATATACTATTTACCATTTTATTAAACTAATATAAAAATATAGTATACCATTTTTTTTACAACCAACATTACAAGCATATACATGTAACCTATACAACACTTAGTACATGTCACTTTTATCAAAAGGGGAAAATTAGATCACCGAATTTATACTGAGGTCGGGATCGATCTGGATGCTGAACCAGGACCTTAATTTCTACTAACCTGTGCACGGAAACAACCGTACGCTGAGTATTTCATACTCAGTGGTATTACTATAATTCAAATTATAAATAACCAAATAAATTTCACATAATCAATCATATAATACATGAACACATATTATCTTAATTTATACACCAGTTTCATTCCATATCAATAACAAATCAATTTAACCAAATAACAACCAAATATCATAAACAATTAGGTACTAATAACTTTTGAAACCTTTGATTTATCCATTTCATTCTCATTTCTCAATTTCATCACATATCACTTTATATGCATCAATTTTTCATTTCTATTCAATTTTTCTTTTTCACATTGTTTGCCCCTATTAACAAGACTCGGACCTTGGCAGATACATAGATCCAACCAAACACACCAGAATGGCACTCAGTGCCTCATCGGATAGTTCGAAGCAATAAAGTGACACCTAGTGTCTCATCGGCCTAGTCGAAGTAAAGTGGTACTCAGTACCTCATCGAATCTATCCGAAGTAAAATAATGACACTCAGTGTCTCATCGACTCAAGGTCGAAGTATCAGTGAACTCTTCCAATCCTATGACATGCCACCTATATCCGACTCAGCCCGACTAGTTAATAGGGATTTTCAATTTACAATTCATCACTTTCAATTCCAATTTCACTTTCACTTTCAATTTTGATCACAAATCATTCAAATTCAATTCAAATATACCATTAATTCAATATAAATTTTCATTCATCTCAATATTAACGCTTACCTCATATTCACTTATTAAATATAAATATCGAAATAAATATTAAATAATGAATAATTTAGATTATAGTAATACAAACCCGGATTTCGCGATTACTCCTTGATAACTTTCTCCTTTCCTTTTTGTGCCGATGCTTCTGGTTCTTTGCTAGCTACGAAAATAATAATAATTTACACTATTAATTACAGCACTAATTTATAATAATAATGATTAAATTTCTATCCAATTTATACCCTAATTCCAATTTATTCCTAATTAACTCATTTATTTTTCTAACTCAATTCATACTTTATTTTTATTCAATTTCCTTCCACATTCTACTTAACTATCTAATGTTCATAATAAAACTCTAATTTAAAATTTCTTTCAATTTAATCCCTCTATCGTAAAATTTATAGCTTCTTTTACAATTTAATCTCTTTATCAATTCTAACTTGAAATTCATTCAATTAAATCCCTAAGTCACTCTTTTGTTCAATTTGAACTATGTTCAAAAACCTTAAAACTACCAAGACCTCAACTTAATTTCATCAAAACTTTATTCTAAAGCTTCTAAAACATCTAATTTAAGAGAAAGGGGCTTAATTGACTTACCAATTAAGGCTTAAAGCTTTAAAATTTCAGTTTCCCCCTTTTTTTTTTTTCCTTCCCTTTTCTCCCTTCCTTTTTCGTTTAAGCTTCTGTTCTTTTATTCCTTCTTTTGTTTCTTTTTCTTTTCTTTATTCTTTTATATCTTATATATATATATATTAGTTAGTAATAATATTAATAAATTACAAATATCTATTTGCTTAAATAATAAGTAAATTAATATTTATTTTAAAAATGTACAAATATAATTTTTACACATGTATATTTTATTACCATACATTTGGCTTTAATATATATATATTTCATTAATCTAATAAGATAATATCAATTAAATAATAATTTATACTATTATATTCTAATATTAATTAATAATAACTTAAATCATTAAAAATCTTTAGATTTTTCTAATTGTTTTGCCGCCTCAATTTATGAAATAGGTATAATTATCATTTTAGTCCCTCTTTCTTTCTTTTAATCTATAATTAGGCTTTTCCCAGTTATTCAATTTAGTCCTTTTTACTAATTACTCTAAATTAAACTAAATTCAACTAATCAAAGCCTAATTAAACACACTACTAGACTCATAATTACTACTACTAATTATTTACGAACTCGGTTTACTAAGACGGAGACCCTATAACTCACCATTTCGGTGCCCGTGAATTTAGGTCATTACATTTCTCCCCCCTTAATAAATTTCGTCCTCGAAATTTACTTGAAAATAAATGGGGGTACTGTGCTCTCATAGTTTCTTCCGGTTCCCAAGTCGCTTCTTCCATACTATGACTTCTCCATAAGACTTTTACTAGGGAAACTCGTTTATTTCTTAATTCCTTTACCTCTCGTTCTAAAATCTGAACCGGCTCTTCTTCGTAAGACAAATCAGGTCGAATTTCAATGTCTTCAGTAGAAATGACATGAGAAGGATCTGATCTATATTTTCGTAGCATAGAAATATGAAAAACATTGTGAATCTTCTGCAATTCCGGAGGTAAAGCTAACTTATAAGCGACTGGCCCGATTCTTTCTACAATTTCATATGGCCCAATATAACGAGGACTTAACTTTTCTTTTCGGCCAAATCTCAACCCTTTCTTCCAATGAGAGACTTTGAGAAATACTTTGTCCCCGATTGAATACTCAATGTCCCGACGCTTCAAATCGGCATAAGATTTTTGTCTATCAAAGGCTGCTTTTAATCTATCTTTAATCTTCTTAATTGTTTCTTCTGTCTCTTGAATTAATTCTGGCCCAATCACTTTTTTTTCATTCAATTCTGTCCAACACACTGGTGATCTACATCTTTGACCATATAGTGCTTCATACGGGGCCATTTGTATGCTAGATTGGAAACTATTATTGTAGACAAACTCAGCTAATGGCAAATAACGTTCCCAACCTGATTCAAAATCGATGATACAAGCCCGAAGCATATCTTCTAGTATCTGAATTACTCGTTCGGACTGTCCATCTGTTTGCGGATGAAAAGCCATACTAAAGTTAAGTTTAGTACCCAGAGAATCATGCAATTGCTTCCAAAATCTTGATGTAAATCGAGGATCCCGATCGAAAATTATTGATACCGGATTACCATGTAATCTTACAATTTCTCAGATATAAACCTCAGCAAGCTTTTGCAATGACCAGTCGGTTTTAACTGTTATGAAATGCGCTGACTTGGTAAGTCTATCAACTATCACCCAAATGGCATTCTTTTTACTTGCTGACAACGGTAATCCTGTAACAAAATCTATCATGATGCGATCCCATTTCCACTCAGGAATATCAATAGGTTGAAGTAGTCCAGTAGAAACCTGATGTTCTGCTTTTACCCATTGACAAGTTAAACATTTACTCACAAATTCAACTATGTCTCTTTTCATTCCTGGCCACCAATATAGTTCTCGTAAATTTCGGTACATCTTCGTACCTCCGGGGTGCAAAGCGAATGGACTGTCGTGAGCTTCTCGAAGAATCGATTTCTTCAACTCAAAATTAGTTGGAACATAAATCCAATTTTGATATCTCAAACATCCACAATCATCAATACTAAAACTCTCTACTGTACCATTCTGTACCATCTCTCTTTTCTTCAACAATTTGTCATCTCCCAATTGTGCTGATCTGATCTGATTAAACATTATCGACTTTACTCTCAACTCGGCCAAAAGACTCTTATCATTACTGACACTAAGTCGTGCAAACATTGCTCTCAATTCAATTGCATCTTTTCTCCTTAGTGCATCAGCTACAACATTAGCTTTTCCCGAATGGTAGTCTATAACAGAGTCATAATCTTTTAGGAGCTCTATCCACCGTCTTTGTCTCAAGTTCAATACTTTTTGAGAAAGAAGATATTTCAAACTTTTATGATCGGTATAGATGTAGCATTTCTCACCATACAAGTAATGTCTCCAAATCTTCAGAGCAAAAATTACAGCTGCTAGTTCCAAATCATGAGTCGGATAGTTATGTTCGTGTGGCTTCAATTGACGAGATGCATAGGCTATTACTTTTATGTCCTGCATTAATACATAACCTAGACCACTCAAAGAAGCATCACTGTACACTACAAAATCTTTCCCCGACTCTGGTAATGTCAGAACTGGTGCCTTTGTCAACATTTGCTTCAACGTTTCAAAACTTCTCTGGCACTGATCATCCCAGAAAAAAGGAACATTCTTCTGTAGTAATTTAGTCATTGACAAAACTATCTTCGAAAATCCATTTACAAATCTTCTATAATACCCAGCTAAACCAAGAAAACTTCGTACCTTAGATACATTCTTCGGTATTTTCCACTGAACAATTGCTTCAATCTTTTTCGGATCAACTCTGATTCCATTTGCTGATACCACATGCCCAGAAATACAACTTCTGATAGTCAAAACTCACATTTGTTAAGCTTTCCATACAACTGCTTCTCCCGTAATATCTGTAATACAATTTTGAGATTTTGATCATGTTCTAACTCTAACTTTGAATAAACCAGTATATCATCGATAAAAACCACTACAAACTGGTCTAAATATAGTTGAAAGATACGATTCATGAGATCCATAAAAGTAGCTGGGGCATTAGTCAATCCGAATGACATTACCAAGAACTCATAGTGACCATACCTCGTACGGAAAGTTATCTTCGGAACGTCACTTTCTTTTACTTTCAACTGGTAGTAACCTGACCTTAAGTCAATCTTTGAAAGTACAGAAGCTCCTCTTAACTGATCAAACAAATCATCAATGCGAGGCAATGAATACTTATTCTTGATTGTTACCTTATTCAACTGTCAGTAATCAATACAAAGTCGTATCGAGCCATCTTTTTTCTTAACAAATAACACTGGAGCTCTCCACAGTGATATGCTCGATCGAATAAAACCATGATCTAATAAGTCTTGCAACTGTATCTTCATCTCCTTTAACTCTGTAGGTGACATTCGATACGGGGGTATGGATATTGGAGCTGTACCCGGATAAACCTCTATAGCAAACTCAACCTCTCTGTCTGGTGGCAAACCCGGTAGTTCTTTGGGAAATACATCAGGAAACTCACAAACTGTTTGGATTTTACTGCATTGGCTTCCAACTGAATCTGAATTAATGACATAGGCCAAATATGCTGAACAGCCCTGCTGAAGTAACTTATTAACCTTTATTGTTTAAATAAGACATGCTGGCCCATTAGTACGGATACCATTTACCTCAATCCGACCTCCATCTTCTATCTAAATATTGAATTTCTTTTTATAGCAATCCAAAATCACTCTATATTTAGGTAACCAATTCATTCCCAGTATTATATCAAAGTTCCCAAATGGCATGATCAACAAGTTGACAGGAAAAGTTTTATTCTGTATAATCAACGGGCATCTCGGACACACTTGATTTACCAATACTATTTGCCCTAATGGACTCGACACCTCTATTGACACTCTAGACACCACGGACTTTAATTTCCCCAACTCAACTAATTTTAATTTTATATAGGAATGTGAAGATCCAGGATCAATCAAAGCATAAACAGGCTCAGAATACAATAAAAATATACCTATTACTACATCATGGGTATCGCCTTCTTCCCGTGTTCTGACCACATACGCTCTGGCCGATACTTTAGCTTCAGACTATTGGGTAATAATATCACTGCTTCTTCTAACACCTCCTCCTCTGAAAACCAAACCACCTTTATCATATCCTCTACCTCTAGCTATAGATACTGATCTCTGTAATGTTACCAGTGCAGTACTATCAGTTTTCAGGCAATCTCTGATGAAATGATCTATAGAACCACATCGGAAGCAGCCCTTAGTTAATTTCCAGTATTTCCCTCTGTGTTTCTTCCGATAGTGATAACAGTATGAAATTTCTATTTCCCGAGATGAACCTCTCACACTGCCAGTGGATACCGTTATCTGTTTACCCCTACTTCTTTCACTTCTATCCGATCCAAAATTGGATCTCCATCCACCTTGAGATTCCTTTGATCTTTTTGGCTGAGGATTCAAACTGGTAGTTCCCGTACGCTTCCCAGTTGGTCTAACACTTTCAGTCTTTTTATCGAGTCCTAGAACTTGCTCCACCATTTTGGCTCGTTCAATCAAATCTACAAACTCAGTAATACAGTGAAATACCAATTGTACCTTGATCTCGTCTCGCAAACCTCGTAAAAATCTTTTGCAACTATCAACTTCTGTTGGTATAAATTCTAAGACGTATCTGCTAAATCTCGAGAATTCCCTTTCATAATCTATTACTGACATGTAACCCTGTTGCAGCATTAAAAACTCTTGCTTCTTGTCTTCGATATACATTTCTCCTATATATTTCTTTTGAAATTTCTTCTGAAATAGGTCCCATGTTATATGATCCTCCGGTAGATGTCGAACCACTGATTCCCACCATAAATAAGCTTCGCCTTGTAGCAACGATACAGCACAAATCAAGCATTCCCGGGGGTACATTCCAATTGCTGTAAAATTCTTTTGGTCGACTCCATCCAATTTTCAGCTGTTGATGGATCAACTCCTTTCAGACCCATAAATTCAGTGGCACCATATTTTCTCAATTCTTTTATCGAGGCCCGTCTTTGAATTGGTACTGAAGTCGTAGCAGGAGCAGTCCCCGCTACTCTTTTTAATGCATCGGTAATTACTCGTAATATATAAGAATCATCTCTATCATTTCTTCTATCTCCTCTAGAAGGTGGATTTCTTACTAGGTTTACGCTAGGTGTTACTGACTCCGTTTCATCTAACCCATACGACTCTTCGTCTCCAGTATACATTTTTTGGTCAGTATCATCTATTCTTTCATTTGACATCTTTAATCTATAAAACAAAAACAAACAAATAGGTCAGCATCCAAAGATCCCGACTTAGTTTCGACTCAACAGTGGCATGTACTTCTAGACTTAATTTCCGAGCTCGATTTAGTCCGAGAATCAGCTAAACCTGATAGCTCTGATACCAATAGTTGTAACACTTTCTAACCTTAAACCATCATCGAAACAGGGTTGTGAGGTATTACCAGACATATCGGATAATTTACAAATAATAAATAAATAATTAATGAGCATATTATAAAATAATCATAAAGTTCCTTAATTGGATCCTCGAGGCTCAAAATACGTATTAGAAGAGAATTGGGACTTGTTCTAGTACTCCGAAGATTTTTTGTAAATTTTTTTCGAACTTGATATAACCCCCTTTATAAACATCTAACCTTCCTTGCAATTTCAACCCGCAACCAAAATAATTTATACTCAATTACACCTAAATCATAATCAATTCATTAACATATTAATTTAATAATTAAACATTCTTAATATTAGTCAAAATTTACTAATAACTTTATTCATTTTTCATTCAAACTTAATGCCAAATTTTATAATATACTCTTTACCATTTTATTAAACCAATATCAAAATATAGTATACCATTTTTTTACAACCAACATTACAAGCATATTTATGTAACCTATACGACACTTAGTATATGCCACTTTTACCAAAAGGGGAAAATTACATCACCGAATTTATACTGAGGTCGGGATCGATCTAGATGCTGAACTAGGACCTTAATTACTACTAACCTGTGAACGAAAACAACCGTACGTTGAGTATTCCATGCTCAGCGGTATTACTATAATTCAAATTATAAATAACCAAATAAATTTCACATAATCAATCATATAATACATGAACACATATTATCTTAATTTATACACCACTTTCATTCCATATCAACAACAAATCAATTTAACCAAATAACAACTAAATATGATAAACAATTAGGTACTAATAACTTTTGAAACTTTTGATTTATCCATTTCATTCTCATTTCTCAATTTCATCACATATCACTTTATATGCATCAATTTTTCATTTCTATTCAATCTTTTTTTTTCACATTGTTTACCCCTATTAACAAGACTCGGACCTTGGCGGATACACGGATCCAACCAAACACACCAGAATGGCACTCAGTGCCTCATCGGATAGTTCAAAGCAATAAAGTGACACTCAGTGTCTCATCGGCCTAGCCAAAGTAAAGTGGTATCCAGTACCTCATTGAATCTATCCGAAGTAAAATAATGACACTCAGTGTCTCATCAACTCAAGGTTGAAGTATCCCTGAACTCTTCCAATCCTATGGCATGCCAACTATATCCGACTCAGCCCGACTAGTTAATAGGGATTTTCAATTTACAATTCATATCACTTTCAATTCCAATTTCACTTTCACTTTCAATTTTGATCACAAAACATTCAAATTCAATTCAAATATACCATTAATTCAATATAAATTTTCATTCATCTCAATATTAATGCTTACCTCATATTTACTTATTAAATATAAATATCGAAATAAACATTAAATAATGAATAATTTAGATTATAGTAATACAAACCCGGATTTTGCGATTACTCCTTGAAAACTTTCTCTTTTCATTTTTGTGCCGATGCTTCGGGTTCTTTGCTAGCTACAAAAATAATAATAATTTACGCTATTAATTACAGCACTAATTTATAATAATAATTGAATTTCTATCCAATTTATACCTTAATTCCAATTTAATCCTAATTAACTCATTTATTTTTCTAACTCAATTCGTACTTTTTTTTATTCAATTTCCTTCCACATTCTACTTAACTATCTAATGTTCATAATAAAACCCTAATTTAAAATTTCTTTCAATTTAATCCCTCTATTTCAAAACTTATAGCTTCTTTTACAATTTAATCTCTTTATCAATTCTAACTTGAAATTTATTCAATTAAATCCCTAATTCACTATTTTGTTCAATATAAACTATGTTCAAAAACCTTAAAACTTCCAAGACCTCAACTTAATTTCATCAAAACTTTGTTCTAAAGCTTCTAAAACATCTAATTTAAGAGAAAAGAGCTTAATTGAATAAAGCTTCAAAATTCTAGTTTCCCCTTTTTCTTTTTCCTTTCCTTTTCTCCCTTCCTTTTTCGTTTAAGCTTCTGTTCTTCTATTCCTTCTTTTGTTTCTTTTTCTTTTCTTTATTCTTTTATATCTTATATATCTATATATATTAGTTAGTAATAATATTAATAAATTATAAATATCTATTTGCTTAAATAATAAGTAAATTAATATTTATTTTACAAATGTACAAATATAATTTTTACACATGTATATTTTATTACCATACATTTGGCTTTAATATATATATATATATATATATATTTCATTAATCTAAGAAGATAATATCAATTAAATAATAATTTATACTATTATATTCTAATATTAATTAATAATAACTTAAATCATTAAAAATCTTTAGATTTTTCTCATTGTTTTGCCGCCTCAATTTATGAAATACGTATAATTTCCATTTTAGTCCCTCTTTCTTTCTTTTAATCTATAATTAGGATTTCACCCCTTATTCAATTTAGTCCTTTTTACTAATTACTCTAAATTAAACTAAGTTCACCTAATCAAAGCCTAATTAAACACACTATTAGACTCATAATTACTCTTAATAATTATTTATGAACTCGGTTTACTAAGACGGAGGCCCTATAACTCACTTTTTCGGTGCCCGTGAATTTAGGTCATTACAAAAACTAAGTTATTTTAAGGCTTTTTAAAAGTTTATTTTATCCAACACTTTGAAAATAATTTTAAGGACTTATAAACAATTTTTGCAAATTTAAGTAGGGGATTTTTAATATACTTTTTGTTATATCAAAATACTTGAAAAACTAGAGCTAACAAAGTAAAAGCTTGAGTTCAAGTAGATATGGAACTGAAAGTTGGTGCGTAGGGTATATGGAACGACGAAATGTGCAACTGTACACAATCATATTAAGTAATAAAGTGACAACTAAATATCGAATTATCGTACCCATAGGGATTGTGTCAGAAAAATACTAGTGAAATAATTAAATTAACAATTTGGTGAGGAAAATATGATATCTTGAAAAGGATCTAATTAAACTAAAAATTAATCTAAGTAAATAAACAAAAATAAATTTCTAATGCACAATTTCAAGGTTATTAATCAATATGACATAAATGTGCTAGATTAATTGCATTCTTAAACTTACTATTTTTAGAATCGTGTTCATGTTTGCTACAAATTAAATTCACGGCAACTCGGTGCTTTGTTAACTAATGCACATACAAACTTATTAAATTAAATAATCTCTTAACATATTCCTATGACAATTCAAACAATTAAGCAATTTTAATAAGAAAGTATAAGATTAAGTGAGGTAACAATATATGTCTATGTTGAAACAATTTAATCACAATAATCTTGCAAGTTATGTCAAGCTAATATATTGTTTAATACCATCGCTAATTTAACCTTGAGCTACCTTAGAAGATTAAACATGCACAAATTAAATATTGTATCCACTAATTATAATTTCAATCCGGTTAATGATTAATTCATTTATGACCTTACAAGTGTAATGCAAGTATAACATAAATATGATTTTATTTAATTGAACAAAACAACAAGGCCTATAACAACACAAAAATGATTTTTAGTAAATTAAGAAATCGAACACAATCAATTTAACACTAATAAATTTAATTCATTTTAATTAAATCAAGAGTAATAAAATAAATAGTATTCATCATAACAAAAACAAGAAATTAAAAGAGAAAGGGACTAGAAACAAATCTAGTGGTTCTCTGAAGCTACTAGCACGTTCCTCTTCGTTTCTACTCGTTCTTGTTAGATCTAGGCCTCCTATGAACATTTGAATGATGCTATTGCAAGGCGGAAGAAAGCTTTTTCTCAAGAGGAGAAAATCGACAAAGGAAAAAAAGAAGTAAATGGAAGAAAAGAGAGAAAAGTGAGTGAAGAAAAGAGATGTTGTGGATGAGTTGAGTGATGAAAATGAGTAACAAAGGGGGGTATTTATAGGTGGGATTGGAGGCTATTTTTAGCAAGGAAATTTCAGCCACTCATCTCTCCATGGCCGGCCACCACTCAAGCAAGTTTGAATTGTTCAAACTTTGCTTTATTCACCTTGGGGCTAATATTTAAAGGCACAAATAATGGAGGGGTTTAAATGGAGTTTAAGAGAACTTTAAGGGCTGTTTCTCAAGTATAAAAACCAACTAAATTCAACTGATTGGGTTAGCTATATGGACGGTACTAGGTTGCCCAATTGCTTGGTGGTTCAATCCTTGACACTTAGCACATCGGGCCACTTTCTCTTGAAGCTTTATATTAATTTCTAACCCAATTAAAATTGGATTAAAATTTAATTATGAAGTATTTAAATATTCATAATTTGGACTGTCATTTGCTGAAAAGATAATCATCCTTGCTCTTGGTTCACTCCGTGTATAAATTACCCCAACGGTTCAGGCATTCTGCAGTGTCTGCTGAGCTAATTTTCATTATTGTGTCAAACTTTCGAAAATACATCAAATTTATGATTAATTATTATAAAAATAATTAAAATTTAATATGTTGATAATTTAAGTACAAATTAATTATTTTATAATTAAATTATATTTCCGACAATAATTACTACGGAATTGCATGAATTTGAGCTAGAAAAGGCATGAAAAAGTCTATATAATATCATGTTTCCACACCCCCAAACTTAATTCATTGCTCATCCCGAGTAATGCACAAATCACAAAAGAACGTTAATCATCATTTCTCCCCATAGTTATGAGTTTAATGTAATTAAGCACAAGAACAAGAATTCTGATGTTATACAGCTCGAGTATACATATTATTCAAATTAATATCAACTATCATCATGCTAACAGAAATTAGACTAAATGTTTTCTTAGTAAAGACATGTCAAAATCTTACCAATTTATTTTTATTCTCTCAATTAAGATCAAACTGCAATCACTAAGTTTAATTTATGCCTTCATATGTTGAACATAGCAATTTCTCTCCACTAATGTAGGTAGTATAGAAATTTTGAATCAAATAGGTCTTTTATATAAGTTGTAGTGGGGCTAAGCTAGGGGTAGGTAAAATATAGATATATTTAAGCTAAAACCCTAGCTCAGCTTGCATCGGACCTTCGAGATAATTACCTTCAAATTCACCAACTTTTTCGAACTTGAGTACTCTTGCTCTTTTCTCTTGCTTTTTTGAGTACATATGCTCTATTCTTTTTCTTTTTCTTTTTTTTTTCTTGAGCATCATTTTGTATGTACTACAATTTGTTGAGTATTTTTGTACTTCTTCTCAACTCCCCCACACTTATTTTCAGAAAATATTCTTGATAGACTGAGTCTAGTAGTTGGGACAATTTAGAGATAAGTATGAGAGATAGGATGACTTATGATTGTAAGGTTCAAATAAAATCAAGTCATATAATCTCAAAGTGGGCTTTAAGGGATAACATTCATTAAGGTTAGCTTGAAAGGCTCAAACGGTCCAAACAAATGTTACCTAAATCATTTTCAAAATTTCATGCTTCCTAGGATTTCACCTTAAGAAATTACTAAGTCAATTTTAGAGATCTAAACTTTCATGCATGTTTAGCTTTTATAAGGAATTAAAATCATTCTATTAAGAATAACATTCATGTCATGGTTCAACTTAACATCACAACCATTGAGATAATTGAACTAAAGCTTAGCATAATCAAGAGAAATTCAAATTTTTAAGCAAAATTATAATTAAATTCATAAAATAAGAAGAAATAATAATTATTAAGAAGTTTTCAATTTTCGGTCCCCCTACTTAAGATGAACAATGTCCCCATTATTAAAAACAATAGAGAGAATGCAAAATAGAAGTGAATAAATATTGTACACCAAGTAGGATAAAGGAAGAGGAGGTGAGTCAATTTTGATTGCTTAAATACTAAGCTCTTGCAAGATCCAATCTTAGACATGTACATATCTATTACCACAATTTTTATTTTTCTAATTGTTCAATTTTATTACTGACTTCAACCTTTTAATTTATTATGCGAAAATTAAAAATAACCTAAAGGCTTAAAACCTAAGCCTAAATTCATCTACGAAAAGAAAAATGAAATAACCTAAGAAATTAAATAAAGAAAGATAAGATCCCCCCTTTTTATTTACGTGTAGACCCCTCAGACTTGTTGGAAAATAATATTTACTAGGAAACTTTGAGGCATATTATTTATTGGTAAAATTGGAGTTTTTAAATAATAAATTTTATTATTATATTCTACTTCATGAGACCTTTAAAACGATATATAATATGCTCAAAATGGTTGAGTAATGAATGAGAAATTGAAGCTCAAAGTAAGCTACATGAAAATGATTGTTAAGGAAAAATGGTGCTTAAAACCTCATATCCCATATTGTTAAAAGTGTGGTATATGGGAAGGGTTTATAAGCTAAAAGCAACATGTTAGTTAGTAAATGACTAAACCAAAGCTCTCCCTCATAGGGGTGCTGATTAAACAAAAACGGGTTAGGGGTGCACCCGCATGACGTGGGCGACGAGAAATGTCTAGACCAATCGAGCCTTATATGGCCTATCGAAATTTTTAGCCCATTTAAATTTGTTTCCTCTTCAATATAACCTTACACAGCTTTATTTGTTTTATTTTTTTAACTCACCATGTTAGTTACCTACAAAACATTATATTTGTAACACTCCTCATAAGTTTTGTAACACTCATCATTATGTTTGTTTTAAATTTCATGTAACTGTTTCATGAAATTTCACTATAAGTAGCCCTTTCTTCTTTTCATTTTAACATATCAAGTGAAGAACAATCACTTTTGCTCTCTTTCAAATTCATGTTCTTAGTTTTCTCTCAAAATACTGCTTTTGCTTGGTGATAGAAGAGGCTTGGTTAGAATTCGCCTATTCACTGAAAATTGTGCTGCTTTTGGTGGGTGTTCATTGTTGTATCCTAGGAGATAGACATCCAAAGTTCTTTAGCACCTAGGAGAGGGTGAATCTGTCTTAAGGAGACTGTTTATACAAGCCTCAACGGATTTCTATTTTCAATCCATCTACAAATACTACGTAAAGTATACTTGTTATTTATTTTTAAATTTATTATTAAATTTAAATTATATTTATATTTTTTATATGCTGCCTTTTGTCTAACAAGACTTTGACTCATCTTTTGCTTCATTGTCCTTGTTGTTACTCGAATCACCTTACTCCTTCTTCGACATTGGAGTCCATGGTTAGAATATGTAATCTGGAAATTCAGGAACAAAAATAAATGGGTCACAAAATATTTTCTCGAGTGCACATTTAAATGAGTCATCCCATATTTTCGTGTATCTCCAATAGGCTTGTTGCTGACACTGCTTTTGTTGCATGCAATCCATCATCCTTGACAGCTCATCTCGAAGTTCTAAGTGAGGTGACTGAGGTCTAGGTATTGGAATAGATATGTCAGGTTCAGACATTTGTTCAGTAGCCTAAGCCTCATCAGGAATTTCTACTAGCTCTGTTTGTTATGTTTCTATAGGATCTTCCTTTTCTTCGAGATCTTCACTTGAATCAGCTTGCTGTTGAAGAATGGAATTTCTTGCTACTTGAATAAGGTCCCAATCAGTGATTGTGCCTTGGCTATACCTCGTCTTTTTCATGTTCCCAAGGATTTCAGCTTTTAAGCACAAAACTGTGATCGTGAATGAGAAATAAGCTTGGTCAAAACATCTTGTGGCACAGTGTCAAATTTCTCTAAGGATAATCTTTCCCACGTCTATGTTCTTTTCCGTCAAGATTGAGTATAGCAAGACCATTCGTTCAACTGAAACTGTAGTTCCATGTGAGATAAGCATAAAACTAAATCGAATAAAATAAAACCATACTTTCGCTAATGGTGTCAAGTATTCTCTACGACAAGTATGAACTACACTCTTTGACACCATCCATTCAGAACCGAGACTGTAAGTTCTCGAAGGATCTTTTGCAAATTCGTAGCCTCAATATATTTAATTAAGATAGAATATTCATCTTCTTTGAAATCAGGTAGGTCAAAGTATTCATTAATGGTGTTTGACTTTAATGGTACCTTGATTCCTCAGACGGGAACTTCTGTAAGTTCAGTTGAGATCAAATTTTCATAAAACTCTCGAACTAATACCTTGTCTGCACTAGGTCACTTTTCACAAAACACTCCCCAATTTAAAGCTTCAATAACTTGTCGAATGCTTGCCATGAAGTTAGTATAATTGCTTTCTTTGAACGTAAACCCTTTCTCTGGCAGCATTTGTTGATTTTTGAATACAATGTCATGTCTTACTTTAGGTTATGCATTGTGGAATTTATTTTGTACTTCTTCAATTTGGACCGCGACACGAGTTCTCTTGCGAGGCATGATTTAAACCTAAACATCACATAAGATGGAAATAAATAATATTTTCCCAAAATTTAATTAGTATATTAACAATTCAAAATAAATTGAAAAGTTAAATAATTAAACAAATTAAAAATTTAGGAGAAGAATTTTCTTACCACCTTTATATGAAAATAAATAATCAAATAAAATAAATAGAGGATGAAGCAATTAGTTTCGGGTTAGGATTGGATGGAGGGTGATTGGTGATGGTGATGTGAAACAAGAATGCGCACGACCTAAGTAGGAGGCAATAGCTGTGCACAAGGGTGGCTGGTGCATGCAACAGGAGGCAATATCACATGCGAGGCTGGGCGAGCAAGGACTTCAGCAGGCGCACGGGTCTCGGCTAGGTGCAGCAACAATAGTGCGTAGGAACTGAGGCTAGGAGTAGCTTCAGCAGCGATGTGCGAGTAAAGTAGAGAGCATTAGCAGGTGCGAGCGATGGTGGCTGCTGGCTTGTTGGGCGTGCATGTGGTTGCTGGTTGCCAATGCTAGTAGATGGGTGTAGGTGTGGTTTGTGGCAATTGGTGTAAATGGTGAAGGTGATGGTAAGGTAGGGTATTTATGGTGCATAGAGGAAGGAATTCAACTTAAATTTCTAGACTAAGTTAATAATAAAATAATTTAAGTCCTAAGTAAAGTTAATAACAATTAACATATAATATAAAGTATATTAATATATTATTTTCTATTACTTAATTTATTGAAATAAAAACTCTTAATAATCCTAATTCTATATAAACTTTGATAATAATTATTATATATTATAAAAAATTATAATTATATATGAGTTATTATTAATTTATTAAAAATTAAAAACCTTTATTTTAGCTATTTAAAATATTTACAGAAAAAAGCTATTACAATATTTACAAAAAGAACAACTAAATTTCACAAATAATTTAATTAAGTCCTTGAACTTCAAAATAATTTGTAAATTGGGTTTCAATTAAAACTAGGATAAAAAATTGACCCTTTTTATTTGAAAAATTCAAAATTTATTTTCTCACTTAGGAAATAATTTCTTGAAAGATTATGTTAAAATCAATTTTCAAGAAAGATTGGAGGGGTCACAAGCGGTCCCGCTTAAGTTCCAATCTCCTAGACAAAATTTATTTTAACATACTAATCTAGAAAGTACAGCCTAAGTCAGCCATTTTATTCAAATAAAAAAACGACAATATAAAATAATGGAAGAGAGAGAACTCCCTTAATGTTATTGAGGATCATCACTGACAACGGCGGTGTCAAATGACCATTTGTCATACCAATCGTATCCATATAGAAGGAAGGAATAACCTTGCCCAGCAATTCTGTTAAGTACTTGATTCAGGAAAAGAGACAAGAAATGATCTTTCTTGGTAACCTTGCTTAGCTTCTTGTAGTCCGCAAAGATTTGCCAACAAGTAACCATCCTTGTTGGAATCAACTCACTATTTTCATTTTCTATAATTGTGATACCTCCTTCATTCGATGCATTTTGAACATGTTCCATCCAAGATTTATCACAGATGGGATAATTTATCCTTGCTTTTAGCCATTAAGACTTGAGTTTTTCGAGATCAAATATTCATTATTGAATCATGCTCATTTGTCCCTCAGTAGACACCTTTCTAGTTTCTCCTATCAATAACTTGTGAATGTACGAAGAAGGATAATTACCTCAAATATTTGAAATAATCCACCCGATATCCTTCATATGCCTTTTCTCGACCTTTAATTCTAACTCAGATGGTTCCTCTACTGATGTTTCGGGTTGCTTGTACTCATAGGATGATAGCTCTAGTGACTCGAACTGAACTTTCAAAGTGAATCCATTCAGGTTAGCTTTCAGCAATGTTAAATAATCCTCCCCTTCCTCATCGTTTGGGTGTTTTGACATTAAGACTTGTCCTAATGGGTCCTCAGTAGAACTGAGTTCCCATTTCGCAGCTAATTGCTATAACTTGGTCACTGCAAAACACTCATTAATTACGTCAAGGAATCACATAGGTTTAAATACGTTAAATGTTACCTGCCCGTCCTGAACACACATAGTACGCTCACCCTTTTGCATATCAATCAAGGTCCTTCCGGTTGCTAGGAAAGGCCTTCCTAAGATGATTGGCACCTTTTTATCTGCTTCAAAGTCTAAAATAAGAAAGTAAGCAGGAAAAATAAATTTGTCTACACGTACCAATACATCCTCAATTTTTCCTTCTGGATGTGCGAAGGATCGATCTGCTAACTGAAGTGTAACCATAGTTGGTTTAACTTTACCCATCCCCAGCTTTCTAAATATCGACATGGGTATCAAGTTAATGCTCGCAACCAAATCACATAGTGCCTTACCACAATAAGTTGCTCCAATGTTACAAGGTATGGTAAAACATCTAGGGTCCTTCATCTTTGGGGGTAGTTTATCTTGAAGATATGCACTGAATTCCTTCGTTAGAGCTACCGTCTCGAATTCTCCAAGTCTTTGTTTCTTGGACAGGATATCCTTCATGAATTTGATGTTATTCGGCATTTGTTCAAGTGCTTCTACCAACGAAATGTTGGTATGAAGTTGCTTGAGTACATCAAGGAATTTCTTGAACTGGACCTCTTGCTTCTGCTTTTGAAGTTTTTAAGGGTAGGGTGGTGGAGGATTCTTTACTTAAACTGGCTAAGTCGTCTTCTGTGGCACTTCTGCATCTAATGAAGTTATTAGTTTACTAGAATTGACTGGTTTTGAAGTTACCTTTTCAGCATTCATAGGTTCTGGTTCTGGTAAAACTGGAGTTTCAACACTTTGTTGAACTTCCACTGCATCTTGAGCATCAGCTTGCTCCTCTTCAACTTCGACAGTCTTGGGCTCTAACATCTTTTCACTCCTCAATGTCAATGCTTTACAGTGCTCTTTCCCTGGATTTCTCGAATTCTTCGTATCACTAGGCAAAACACCTTGTGGATGGTTCCTAAGTTCAGTGGCAAGTTGTTCTACTTGATTCTCCAAATTCCTTAGAGTGACATCATTTTTTTCCATATATGCCTTCAAGAGGTTCTCTAACCTGTTGGAAGGTTCGGCATGTTATGGTTTCTAAGCTTATTGGGTAAATCCTTGTGGCTAGGTCGGTCTAGGTTGTGCATAAGTTTTACTAGGTCCATCCCCTTGATTACTCCAAGATTAGGATGGTTTCACTAAGATGGGTTATAAAAGTTTGATTGCGGTCCCTACCTACCTCGGTTACCCATGTAATACACAAATTCTAGGTTCGATAGGCATTCTTTGAACAAGTGCCCTTCCCCACAATAAACACAGGCTACATTCTCGAATTGATTAGGTGGCTGAGCTACAAAACTATTAAACCCATTAGCGGTAAAATTCCTAAGCATTGAAGAAATCGAAGATACTTAAGCAACAAGTGAAGTAAATGGATCCACTTCATGTATTCCTGTGACTTGTCTTCCTGAAGCTACTTGATTAGGTGGTTATTAGTAATTGTTGCTCGCAATCCTCTCTATAATTTCATAAGCCTCGTTGTAAGACTTAGAAAGAATAACACCATTGGCAGAAGCGTCTACTACCATCCTTGTGTGAGCATTGAGATCGTTATAGAACATCTCTAATTGGATGCAATGCGGGACTCCATGATGGGAGAATTTTCGTAACAACTCTTTAAATCTTTCCCACGCCTCATACAAGGATTCATCATCCATCTATTGGAAGGTAGTGATTTCATTCGTCAACTTAGCATTCTTGCTAGGAGGGAAGTACTTCATAAGGAATCGTTTTGCTAACTCTTGCCATGTGGTAATGGAATCTGGGGGCAACGAGTTCAACCAGGCTTGAACTTTGTCCCTTAGTGAATATGGGAATAACTTTAATCGTAGCTCATCTTTGGGTACTCCAACTAACTTGAAAGAGTTGCTCACCTCCATAAACAGTCTTAAATGAAGATGAGGATCTTCGGTAGGCATTCCACTAAATTGGCCCACTGTTTGAAGCATCTGGAACATGACTGGATTTAGCTCGAATTGTTGTGCCTCGATTTTGGGTCTCTTAATACTCGGATTAAGCTCATGAAACAATGACACAGCATACTATCTCAAGGATCTATCCCTATCATTAGCAATAAGGATAGGATTTCGAGCTTGATTTGCTCCAAATCCTTGATTTTGATCTTCGAAATTCATCTTTTAAGCTCTTCGTTGAGAAGATTGTCTTCTTTTTTATCGAAAGGTTCATTCAATCTCAAGGTCTACGGGAAATAAGTCGATAATTCGATCAATACTCATAAACACCTGAAATGATCAAAAAATTAATATGTTAAAATTAAGTAGAAAAACAAACCAAAATGAAAAACAAAAATTTCACAAATAATTTTAAACAGTCCTCGACAACGGCGCCAAAAACTTAGAACAATGGAAATGTGCAAGTGTACACAATCGTATCAAGTAATAAAGTGACAAGGAAATGTCGAGTTATCGTACCCACAGACACTGTGTCAGAAAAATACTTGTGAAATAATTAAATTAACAATTGGGTGAGGAAAATATGATATCTTGAAAAGGCTTTAATTAAACTAAAAATTAATCCAAGTAAATAAACAAAAATAAATTTCCAATGCACAATTTCAAGGTTATTAATCAATATGACATAAATGTGCTAGATTAATTGCATTCTTAAACTTAATATTATCAAACAAAATTCTCAAACCACATTCAAGTTAACTTTCTTAATTCTTCATTTTCATCAATAATATTTAAGGATAAATTGCAAACAATCATGCATTGGAAATTCATCTAAAAGAACACTAAAGATTCAAGCAATCTAAGCTACAAAATTTTTAGCACAAAAATATAGGTGTTTCCCCTTATCTAAATAATTACCTTAAATTCAAAGTCAAAAAGACTTGACATCCTCACTAAAGTTTCACTCAAAGCACTCAAAGTGTTTAAGGTTCATGAAATAAGCACTCTATAGTCAAACATGAAATGTTATTACCATAAGCTTGTATGAAAATCAAATCTTCACCACTGTAGAATGAAATGACACACCAATCAAGAGGAATCTGATGTGTTGAGGACCAACAAAAATCATGGGTTCCTTTTAAATATGAGAAACTTCCGAGTTTTTGTTTTGGTTGTGGGTGTTTAGGGCATGTGATTAAAGGTTGTACTACGATTGCTTATTCGATGAAAGAACTCCCTGAAGATGCGTTGCCTTATTCTTTGGCTTTAAAAGTTGCGTTTAATTTTCCAAGAAAAGTTAGTATGCATTTGGGTGCCAAGATCAGAAAAGCATCAAGTCAGCATATCTATCTCGGAGATGTTGCGACAGGTACGGAGCTCCAAGTACGAAACGATGAGCTTAACCTAAGTTTGGTGGTGAGAACATATCCCTTTGAGTTTGTTTGAGTCTTTCTAGCCTCTGACCGATAACTTTAATTTTTTTTTGCGAGTATTGCATCCATGTGGGTTCTCAATGGTTTCCTTATAATTGTTACAAGTTTTATTAATTAAGGATATTTTCTTGAAATTAGATGCATAAAAATGCGATGTTTATGAATGCATGTATGCATAAGAAAGGTATTGACTCATAATTCAATTCCATTAGAAAACTTCACTAGATAGCAAGTTTCTTTACATAAGGCAAATTTATATATATGGCTTTGCCCTAATGCTCAAAGTCTTGATTTTCTTAAAGAGCCTAATTAATTTTTGACCCCGATTTGACTCTAACTCGTACTTCACACTCAACGCATCAGCTTCAACAACTAATGTTTGCAAATGATTGGCTACTTCTCATAGTTGGCTTAAAGCTTCGTCCATGACATAATCTTGGTCTCGAACCTGTCCCTGAGCATGCTGAAGGTATCCTTCTTTTGCCTCCAAAGTCCTCTCGAGAATCTCAATTCATAACTCACTATTCTATAATGGGGCCTTGAGTTCTTGTATTCTTTTCTTCAACTCTTAATTCTCGACTCAGCTTGCTTTCAGTTCTGTCATTGAGTTACGACTGCGATGTCTATGTACTGATTCCTCCAATTCTTTTATTCGGGCTTTTAATTCAGCATTCTCAACTTGGCTTTTCAACAACTTACTCTTCATGGCATTCTCTTGAACCTGAGCATCTTGAAACTTGTTTTTCCACTGGTCTGTTTTATTCCTTTCTTCATGGATTTCTTGTTGCCATTGCTCGGATGTCTTACCCAACTCGGCAGTCCTCATCGACAAACGAAGTTTATTGTAATCTTTCTTCAGACTATCGAGGTCTTCCTCATCTTTATTCTTCCCTTTTCTTAATTTTTCAGCCTCCATCTTTCGGACGTCAAAGTTTAATCCCAAGTGTATTTTTTTCTCTTCTAACTTCTCTATCATTTTTCCCAACTCAGAATTATTTCTCTCAAAGTTTTGCTTAATAATCTCTAATTTTGTTGGGATGACTTGCAAGTGCTCCTCGATCGGGTGAATAATTTTCGGATTGGGTACAAGAATGTTGTAGTTGATCCTTCTATTCCTCTACCAATCATATTCTGAGGTTGTGATGGGATTTGCACCGAACACCTTCATCCTAAGAACTTGATTCCAAGCATTTGAGATCTCTCGAATTTTCTTCTTGTTATTCTTTCCTTTATATGCAAATTCACACTGAGCCAATCCTCGGGTTGCCTGTATGAATTGTCTTTATCTATATTGTCTTAATACAAGTAAAGAAGCACATCCCACAGCTCCACATATTCTGGCCAATGGAATCAAATCGAAGTCTCCGTATCGGTAAAGTATTTCATCGAGAACGAATCATGGTGCTCGCCATTCTATGTCTTCATCTCGGAGGCTTTGAAGTATTGCCATCCACTTTTCATCGGGTATGTTTTCTTGTCTCGATGTGGTCATGAATTCATTCAATGGAGAGTAACTTTCTAAGAACACCTGGTGGGAGACCTTCTCCAGTTTCTAAAAGTGGCCATGAAACCAAACCAACAATAACTGTGCGCAACCGATGAATCATCCCTCTCCTTCTCTTCAGTAGGTGTTCAACGATCTGAAAGTCTCAGCCAAAATTGTCAGAACAAGAGTAACTCTTTTTTTGAGACAATCGAAAAGGTCGGTGATCGCATCTTCTATATGCCCCAACGCCTTAGGAAAAATGACCAAACCGTACAAACTAAGGCGAAAATGTCGACTTTCTTTCTCACATCCGAATGTGCTAGGATCAGATCTCGTAAACTCCTCCAAGTAATGAACTTATGGTCAACTTTCACTTTAATCCGTGCTGAAACCCATTTCTCACTCATCCCCGTAATGTTCATCAATCGCTTGAGGAAGGTCGGGACACTAGGAGCTCTCGAGTAAGCCTGATTAACTTGCATCTTTGGGCAGCGAAGCAATGTTGTGTACTCTTCTATTGTGGGCACCAAATCTATATTTCGAAGGTGAAGCAGCTATAGGTCGAGTTCTAATGCTGTGTAAGGGCTCGGAGCAAATGTTTGTCTACCTTAACCTCGAGCAGGTACGAAAGATCCCCATACTCATAGTAGAAGGTTTGTTTCATCTTGTCTCCCCATCGGTCCCATATCTCCTTTAACTCTTGCAAACTGTTCTGAGTCATAATTATTCTGGTGTAGTCCCAAAAATCTGATTCGTGCCCTTCTAGTAAGCTATCTCCTTTCTCAGGCTGTCTGTTCTCCAACCACGTACGCACAGTCACATTATCATTCACCTCATTAAGATACCTCTTCTTTATGATCAATTCTCTATCAGTAATTGAGCTTAAATCAATACCTTTCCTAGTATGAGAATGTAATGCAAGCAAAGAAGCAAAATAAGGCAAGTCAGTACAACCATTATAAACAAAATATAGATACAAAACAAGAAACCTACGCATTTGTCTTGGGATATTGCTAATAGTTCGGCGTAGTTCTATCTTAAGGCAAGCACTTAGGGCTCACTATATGTGGTTTAAGTTCTAGAGTAAAGGTACCCAAACTAGTAGATTCCTCAATCCTCACCCATTATAGGCTCATGCGGACGAGTTCGGTTTAGGGGGACACATTTCTCATATGTTTGCACGAAAATGAAAACTTCACGAAAACATTAGTACGGATGTAATCCAGAAAGCGATTTACTATCCTACACGGAAAACCTCATGAAGGAATAGCTTTTCACTTCCATTTAAAGGGTTTAGTAATAGATGCAAATGAATGCGAACCTATACTAGCAATATCAACACAATATTATCATAGCATTACATAAAAAATGCAAAGGACCGCATATTAAACTAAACTGAGTCTTTAAAATTTTTAACAAAAAGACCCCAAAATATTCGACTTTTGGCTTGACTCTCTTATGTTCCCTAGCGAAGTCACCAAGCTATCGAAACATTTTTCTTTAGTTGAAAAGGTCTTGAATTTTTATTTTACAACCGAAAATGGAGTCGCCACCAATCTTTTTTATTCGACGTGATTGGAGCACCTTAAAACATTTAAGTTTATTAAAAAAATAATTTGGTCTTCGAAATCTAGAAAATATGTTCGAGAGTCGGTTATGTATGAGGAAGGATTAGCACCCTCACATACCCAAAATTGGTATCTAGTCGATTTTTAAAAGGTATTAATTATTAAAAAATTGAAAATTCGAGTAAAAGTTTCTCTAAATACATGATTAACAGATTTAATATTATTTTCAGAAATCAAACTTTGTGAGGAAGGCTCGTTATTTTGAAAATATTGAGAAAGAAAATCATGTCCAGTAAGTTAGAGCATGACACCTAAAATTTTCAAAAATAACAAGTATTCCTTTTAATTCAAAATCTCACGTTTTTACTTTTTTAAAAAAAAAAAAAAGAAAAGGGTATTCGATTATTTCGATTTGAAGAAAAATAGCACCTAGTAAGTTAAGGCATGACTTTTCAAATAACGAAATAATGAATATTGCCTTAATTTTGAAATCATTTATTTTATCAAAACACAAATATTTTTTTTAGAAAAGGGATGAATGTGAATAAGCACAATATGCAATTATAATGATAAAATATAACATGGCATAAATACATAATGATAAGTGAGTACATGATGAAATAAAACAATAATATATACACACTTAATACAAAAAACAAATAAAATAATATTAATTAACAAATAAATATAAAGCATAATTGAATTAAAAAAAATCAAAACAGTGACAGATTTTAAAAGAATTAAAAAAACCAAATTAAAATAAATTTATTAAAAAAAGGGTTAAATGAAAGATCGAATTTTTAACAAAATAAAACCAGGCAGGTTAATTTTTAAAAAAGAGTTAAGGCAAGTAAGGATATATTTTTAAAAAAAATAAAATTGAAAGGGACTAAGCTAGAAAATTTCCCTTTTATTTTTTAAAGTTTATCGTCACAACGACGACGTTTCAGAGCCATTGTAATCTGGCTTGAAACGACGTCGTACAAGGGTACAATGGATGAATTAGGGACTAAATTGAAACTTTTGGAACCCTGCAAGGACTATGGAGACAAATCTCCCATTTAATGAAAACACGCGGACCCCAAGGGCGGGTCCGAATCCTGTTCGGGTCATGGCTTAAACGACGCTGTTTTGGTCATCAGGTAAGTTCACCAAAACGATGTTGTTTTGGATGTCTATAAAAGGAACCTTTTTTTTAACTCTTCATTCTTTCAAAAAAATCCCTAAAGCCTTTTTTTCCTCTCTAGCCCCCCATGTCCCTTCATGTCCGGCCCAGGTATTCGGTCTTCGACCGCCAATCATCAGCGTCGACGACCTCTGCCTACGACGGTTAGATTCAAAAAAATCTCCGTTTTTACATATATTTTAAAAGGCTAGATCTAGGCTCGTAGTTTTCAAAATTAAGCCAAATCGCCGAGAAAATCTCAAAGTTTTATTTTTTTTAGGTTTTATTTTGAAATCTGTTTGGGGGTTTTTGAAAGTTTTTTTTGTTTCTCCTTTTATTTTTTTTAAAGAACCTTTCATTGGAGCCCCTCATGAACATTGATGAATTCGGAAGGACTCCGTTTGACCACGACGACGATGCCAAGGAAAACAAGTATGAAATCTTAACCCCTTTGCTTTTTATTTTATATTTATTTAGAATTTGTTTCGAAATAAGAAAAAATAAAAATAAATAAATAGAATGTAATATATATATATGTATTATAACAGATACCTTAAGCAAACTCTTTGAATTTTTTCTGTATTTTCGACTCTCAATTGTGGGTCTTGATCATGTGTAACCTCTTACAACAAATTCAAAGTTGGCTTTTATAGCCGAAATACACATCATTGTTTTATTTTATCCCATTTTTTTCCTATCTTTGCGTGTTCAATCTTCCTTGCTTGTGCAGGTAGATCGGCTATAACAGCTCGATTTTCAGTGGTGTCGACAACAGTGATTTTGAAATCACAAATTCAATGAGTTGAGCCGTAAATTTATTTATTTTAATAGTTATGGTGTTACATGCATCGTATTAAATTTTGATTCAGAAATTTTATTGGTTAGTTAGTTAATTGAATAGGGAGGATTAAATCGTAAAAGGTGTAAAAGTTGAATTATTTAGATTAAATGCTAATTGGAAAGAAAGGAAAAGTCCTTAAATGGTAATTAAGCCATTATGAATTTAAGTGGACGGTTAAGGGCTTAGAACATGTCAAATTTGCTTATATTTAAGCAAGGGTAAATTAGTAATTTGATAAATAAATGTTATAATGGAAAAAGTCATGATTTTAGGTTATCTTCTTCACTTTAAAGAAAATAAAAAAGGGAGAGAAACCCTAAAACCATAGGAGACATCCGACCAAGCTTATGCTTCTGATTTGAGTAGGTAAATCTCATTCGTTTTTAGTATTTTTTATGTTTTTGAGTCTGTATTAGCTTAATCTAGCTTATGCAAGGACTAATTTGTGAATCTGTCAAATGTTATGAAACTTGTCATTGTTGAAAATGCTTGTTCTTGGAAGCTTTTGATATATTTGAATGTTTGATGCTTGGGTTGAATCATTTTATAAAGAGATTTTCGATAAAATTAGGATTTAAGGACTAAAATGTGAAAATGATGAAATTACATGTGTTATTATGAAAATAAATGTGTGAAGGGGGTGGGATAAACACCCTAGAAAATTCGGCTAAGGTTGGTTGTGTGAGAGAATGATTATTTTGCATGCTTTGTATGGTAAGGACTAGATTGAATAAAAGGAAAAATATTAGCAGTAAAGCTATAATTTTCCCAAAAGGACTAAATTGTGTTGAATGAATAAATTATGTGACATAATGTGGGAATTTTAAGATTTGTGGATGTAGACTATGATCGTGGTTCTGATCGCGAAAAAGGGAAATTAGCAAAGTAGTCCTTAAAGTCCTTCCTCGACTGCAATCCAGTCCGGTAAGTTCGTAATGTAAATTTTGTTTAGTATTTATTGTTAGCACATTATAGATGTTCAGCAATGAAGTATTTGGCTTTGAAGGATCAGAGAAACGAAACGAGAAAGATAGTAGGCTTTATGCCGTTGAAAAAGTATCGACGCGATGGCTGGCGTACCGCATGTGTTGTGAGTCCTCGACAATTTGTGTGAGCAGCATCGTGATTCAGAAAAGAGATATGAATCCTAAATGGATTATTGGCCCTTCGATGGCTTGGACTTATGCTTATTGCATACTCACGACAGCTCGTGTAAGCAACATCGTTAGGGAACAGTTTACAGTACAGACAAACATCGTACCGATGGCTGGGGTACCACATATGTTGTGAGTCCTCGACAGCTCGTGTGAGCAGCATCAGGTACTGGTAACAAAAAGTTATAGACATGGAAATGAAGTTGTATTTAACTCAAAGAACAATGGGATAATCTTGGCTCGATGGAGCTAATTGTATTGGTAACTCTTTAAACTATCGAACTTAATAAGTTATGAGGCTTACCACAGTTGTTGTTGTTGTTTTGTAGATCATTTTGCTGACTAAAGATCGAATCATCGTCATCTCTTTGAAGTCACACTATCGCGTAGTTTGTCGGTAGATTTTGCATCACTCGGTCTTATGACATGTACTAGGATGATATTATCTTTTGTTTTTGTATTAGAAATGATAAGCCTTACTATGTTGATTGTGGTTTTGCATGAACAGTAACTTAGGTATGAAAGTAAGATACTATGTAAAGACGTGGATAATTGTAGGTTGTATGATGGCTTAATGCCTAAGTTGAGATGTTAAACTTGTGTTTTGAAATAATTCTTGAGATTCTGCATACTTGTTCCTGTAGAACTTATGCATGTATCGGTAGAAGTACAGGGTAGGAGAGAGGTTGTTCACTGGCTTAAGTTGTATCGGTAGGTGAATTACAAGTATCAGTAGTTATGTATATTGATGTATCGGTAGTTTGTATGCATGTATCGGTAGAAGTTGCAGGGTGAGAATTATAGCTCTCTAAAGTTTTTAGTATCGGTAGATGCATGACATGTATCGGTAGAACTAGCACAAGTACCGGTAGAATTCTGCACAGTTTCTAAATTGTTTACTGACTTGACTACTACCGATACTTGACTATCAGGTACCAGTAGAAGTCCTCTAAAATAGTGGAAACGTCATTCTTACCCTCGTTGAAATATGTTTATATCTAAAGGACGATATATATAATGTGTGAAGTGAATTACTTTAATAAATAAAGCTGAAAAATATGATGCTAAATATGAACAGTGATAAATGAATAGTAAAATACCAGAATCCTAATCGACGACGGTGTTCGGGTTTTGGGTGTTACATCGAAGGTGGTAGAGGCATAGTGGTCTCGGGCATGAGGTGTCAGATAGCCTCAAGAATGCCTTGTTGACGTGGCACATAGGCTAGTGGCGGTTGAAGACCCTAGCAAATTAGGGTTTCTACTTTTTCTAAAGGGTTTGGCCTTGTTGGGCTTCATGAGGCATTGGGCTTATAAATTGGGTTTTATTTTAGGGTAAATGGGTTATGAGAAATTAGGTTAGGGTAAATGGGTTGTTTGATGTAAAATAGACTTGGACATTTAAATAAGGGTTTTATTTATTTTTATTTTTGCTTATTTGCTTTATTTGTTTTATTCTTGTTGGGCCTGGACAAATTGGGCTCCAACAGCTTCTATGGCTCACCCTATACGCCAAATAAAGAGATAACTTGGGAGGAACTCCGACGGTTACATAATGTAGCTACTGGACAATGGTGCGTATGTGGTGATTTTAATGAGATCCTATATGCTTTTAAGAAAATTGACGGATTGCCTAAAGATGAAAGACGTATGGAAACCTTTCGAAAAACTGTACAGTAATGTGAATTAGTGGATTTGGGCTATTCAGGCCGTTGGGACACATGGAAAAGGGGGAATTTTGCTGCAAATAATATACGAGAGCATTTGGATCGGGCATTAGCAAACCTAGGTTGGCTGTCACGATTTCAAGAGGTAGTGGTTCGGCATTTATCACACTCCACTTCAGATCATTGTCCTATTCTACTACAACTAGAAGAGTCACCAAACCACCGAAATATTAGACAATTTGCTTTGAAGCATGGTGGATTTTAGAAAATTCGTCTGAAGAAGTTGTTCGTAGTAGTTGGAGCCTGTCAAACGGAAATTTTCTTAATAAATTGGAAGCATTGCCTGGTGATAGGCTCCAACGGGCAAGAAGTATTAAGGCAAGTAGAAGTAAGCTTAAAGAAGAATTAACACAGAAATTAGAGTCGTTAGGAGAGCAAGCTTGTGATGATGATGTCCTTCAGGAAATAATGGAGACTAAAATACAGCTGAACTAGGAAATAAACAAAGAAGAGGTGTGTTGGGAACAAAGAGCAAAAGCAAATTGGCTCCGTGCAAGAGATAATAATACTAAGTTCTTCCATAAATTTACGACTCAGCGTAAGGGAATAAATCAGATTAAAAGTTTGGAGAATGAAGTTGGACAACAAATGGACAGTCTTGATGATATGGGGGAATAGCTAGAATATATTTTGAAAATTTGTTCAGTACCAATTTGGGTTCTGATAACTTTAACCACATCTTATCAAGAGTGGAACTATAACACCCAAATCTCGAACACCATCGCCAGTTAGGATTTTGGTGTTTTTATTCATTTAACACTATTCATCTTTTAAAAGTATCTGAATATTTTCATCTTTATTCAATACGAAATTCACTTCTCACATTTTAGATAAATATTTAATCATAACACAATTTCATCAAGGGTAAAAATGACATTTCCAATAATTTAGGAGACTTCTACCGGTACCTGATGGTCAAGTATCGATAGTAGTTAAGTCAGTGAATAATTTGCAAACTGTGCAGACTTCTACCAGTACTTGTGCTAGCTCTACCGATACAAGTCATGCATCTACCGATACCAAAAACTCCAGAGAGCAAAAATTCTCACCCTGCAACTTCTACCGATATATGTATACCAACTACCGATACATCAATGCTAAAAACTACCGATACTTGTAATTCAACTACCATACAACTCATGTCAGAGAACAACCCCTCTCCTACCTTGTACTTCTACCGATACATGCATAAGTTCTACCGAAACAAGTATGCAGAATCTCAAGGATTATGCCAAGTAGAGTAATGCATTAAGTCATCACACAACATACATAACTTCTAAGTCTTTACAAGCATTGTAACCTTAAACATCTAAGTTGTACTTCATGCATTTACACAATCAAAATAGCAAGATTTCAACATATTTAGTTCAACATCAAAGGTTGATATCATCCTAGTACATGCCATAAGACCAAGTGATGCAAAATCTATCGATAAACTCCACGATAGTGTGACTTCAAGAGATGACGATGATTCGATCTTCAGTTAGCAAAACGATCTACAAAACAACAATAATAACTGTGGTAAGCTTTATAGCTTAGTAAGTTCGATAGTTAAGAAATACCAACATGGTAATAAGCAACAATGACTCCATCAAGCCAACGTAATTCCATTGCTCTTTGAATTATTTACAACTCCTCTTCCTGTTCATAACTTTTTGTTACCAGTACCCGATGCTGCTCACACGAGCTGTCGAGGACTCGTAACCTATGCGATACCCCAGCCATCGGTACAGTGTCTATCTGTACTGCAAACTATTTCCTAACGATGTTGCTCACACGAGCTGTCGGGAGTATGTAATAAGCATAAGTCCCAACCATCGTAGGACCTGTAATCCTTATAGGATCCATATCTCTTTTTCGAGTCACAATTCTGCTCACACGAGCTGTCGAGGACTCGTAACACATGCGATACCCCAACCATCGTGTCGATACTATTTCAATGGCCTAAAGCCTACTATCTCTTGCGTTTCATTTCTTCGATCATCTTCAATACCGAATGCTTCCGATTTACTGTACATTGACAATATATATACAAAGAATATTAAGAAAGATTTACACTACGAACTTACCAGACTGGATTGCAGTTTAGGAAAGACTTCAGGGACTAATCCGCCAATTTACCTTTTCCACGGTCTGTAGCACGATCTTAGTCTACATTCACAAATAATTTAATTCCCACATTAAATCACATAATTTAATCATTCAACACAATTTAGTCTTTTTTGGAAATTATGGTTTTACCCCTAATAGTTTCCTTTTATTCAATCTAGTCCTTTTAACACATAACATGCAAAATAACCATTCTCTCACACAACTAACCATAGTCGAATTCTCTTGGGTGTCTATCTAACCCATTCACACATTTATTTTCACAACAATACATGTAATTTCACCATTTTCACACTTTAGTCCTTAAACCTTGATTTCATCTAAAATTCCTTTACAAAAAGATTTAACCCAAGTATCAAACATTCAAATACATCAAAAGCCTTCAAGAACAAGCAATTTCAACAATGGAAAGTTTTTTGACATTTGAAAAATTTACAAATTAGTCCTTGCATAAGCTAGATTAAGCTGATACGGACTCAAAAACATAAAAATTACTAGAAACGATCAAGGTTTGCTTACCCAAATCAAAGCTCAAAGATTGGAATTGAAAACCCTAAGTTTTTCCCCCTTTGTGCCGTGTGAAGAAGAAAGAAGAAAGAAAATGGGATGAAATTCTCAATTTCTTTCTTTTAATTTCTTATATATATAAATAGCAATTTTGTAATTATTGAGACTTTCATCATTAAGCTTTAGTTAACCATTTTTAACCTTTATTAAACCTATTTATAATCAATATAAATCATACCAATCCACCCACTAACACTCCATTAGTTAATTTATTCATTTGGTCCTTTTAATTAAACATTTATACTTTTACCCTTTTTATGATTTAGTCCTTTCTATTCAATTAACTATCTAATAAATGAAATTTTTGAATCATAATTTCATACGGTGCATATATCAACAAAAATATTTAAAATAAATAAATTTACGACTCGACTCGTTGAAGCTGTGGTCCCGAAACCACTGTTTCCGTCACCACTAAAATCGGGCTGTTACAGGAACAGTGCATCTCGAATGAAACTAATGCTATGCTCACGGCACCTTACACCCAGGAGGAGGTGGCAGGAGATTTAAAAGGAATGGGGCCGTTAAAAGCACCAGGTGTCGACGGTTTCCCAACACTTTTCTACTAGAAATTTTGACACATTGTGGGTCACGGGGCAGCTCCTTTTGTCTAAACATTCTTAATTATGACAGTGATCTAAGAGCTATTAATATGACTAACATTGTTCTTATCCCAAAAGTACCGAGTCCTACTAGTTTAGCAAATTTTCGCCCTATTAGTCTTTGTAATGTTATTTACAAGATTATCGCTAAGGTAATTGCAAATAGATTTAAGAAGGTATTAAACGAATGCATTGATAGTTCCTAGAGTCCCTTTGTCCCAGGAAGGCTTATTTTAGATAATGTTCTTCTTGTATATGAAATCTTACACACCTTTGGGTAGAAAAAAATCAGGAATCGCTACTTAATGGCATTAAAACTTGATATGAGTAAAGCTTATGATCGAGTGGAATGGGAATTCCTACAGACTATGATATTGAAAATGGGCTTTGCTGAAAATTGGGTGACCATGATTATTAAGTGCGTTTCGACTATAGAGTACTCCGTTAACATTAATGGGAATTTAGGTCCTTCTTTTAGGGCCTCTAGAGGTCTACGGCAAGGAGACCCACTCAGCCCTTTCCTTTTTCTGATCTGTAGTGAGGGCTTATCTGCTCTTATGAGACTTGCTATACGGGGGAAGAGGATAGCAGGTGTAAGAGCAAGTAGGAATGGTCCACAAATTTTTTCCACTTGCTTTTTGCAGATGATTGCGTCCTCTTCGGGAAAGCTATTGCAGAGGACACAAGGATCAAACTTTCAAAATATATATTGAAAAATTCTTCTTCCCGATTGTAAGTTGTTATCCGGACCATAATAAGGCCATGTCACCAACTCAATCGCAGTCCCGGGCACGTATTATCGCATTGCGACTATCCACTCTTGTAGCTCATTATACGATGCATCCCAATCACCGAACAATTGTTCCATTGCCATCTGTTTCGCAATCCATGCTTTTCGATATGAAACTCGATAATGGAATCGTGCTTGCATCTCGACAATCAGTGTAGAAACTTTGATGGTCGGATCGTCCTTCACCATTGGCATGATATGTGTGCAAATAGTTCTGGAATCGAGTTTCCGATGATCTTCTGACAAACGTGTTGAATTGCATGTATGTGGCCCAACAAATTTTCTTATCTCCCACTTTTGAAACTTCTGGATAAATGCAGCTCGTACCCGCCAATTGTAGCCTTCTGTCCAACACTCCTCAATATATAATGTCAGTTTAGACATGACGACTTTGTAGTCCACTGACAAATTCATGCTATACCACTTAATGGCAAATACACACTCTTCTTTCGAGTTAAACCTCTAACCCACGAACAACTATTCAGGTTCTGGTGTTAGTGCCAATCAGTGAGCAGGCATTATATCAGGGTACTCTTCGAAATCGGCTACATATGCTACATCAGGGTCTATAAGTGACATGTGTGCCCCAGCAGGATAATTGTGCATCACAATACGTCGACCATCCGGGACCTCGTCATTCAAGCCTTCCTCATCGATATCATTCGGGACCTCATCCATGTCAGGATCATTATCAATATCGTCCTCGTGATCAGTAGGATTACTACTATCATATCCATCATCACCATTCGCATCATTATCAGGTGCAACATTAAGATCGATATTGATCCCACTGATCCCGCGAGCTACAGATTGATTATCAACGTAGGATGTCAGAGCCATCATACTTAATGGAGTGGGATCTTCAACTCTCTCAACATCAGTTAGCTCAGCAAATAACTGAATCGGTGCATTTTCATTACTCTGATTCCCACAATAAAGAGCGAACATTGTCTTCACATCTTCATCGTCTACGAGTTCCATCTCGGTAAATTTGATAGGATCTTTTGAAACTAGAAACTTATAGAAAAGTTTTGAGATCCTTCTTCCACAACGTCTAGCAATTCTTTCACTAATCTTTGCCTTCATATTATCCACCGAGACATTTTTACTAAATCTCATTGCTAGTTGTTGACGACATTCAAATACACATTCAATTGTTGTTGTCAAATTTTTTCCATCGAAATAAACGCATACGAAAAATTGATTTTCCATCTGTTAAAAGAAATAAATAGGATTTTTTACACAAACAATATAAAAAAATTATTTATTATAAATAGAATTATAGTTAAAATTTTTTGCTAACCTTCTGTTTCCTTTCCTTCTTCAAAAATTTTGCTTCATTTCCTTCTTCAAAAATTTGCTGTTAAAATTTGCTTCTCTTTTTTTCTTCTTTTACTCAATAATTTATGTTTAAATTGATCTGATGGGGGGTTTAAATAGTTTTGACAAAGGCACCACTAGTGCCGTCTACCCAGTAGGCACCATTGATGCCGCCTACCCCAAAGGCACCACCTGTCAAATTTTAATTTAATTTAATTTAATTTTTTTTAATATAAAAATTGTAAAAATTAAAAAATTTATGTGCACCACTCACCTAAGTGTGCTATTTTGGTAAATATGGGGGAGTATTATTTTGATAAATAAATATTTTTTTATATTATTTATTTAAAATATTTGAGTTAGTCTTATTGAATATTTAATTCAATTTTTCAATTTTATATTATTATTTTCTACAATTATTATACAAAATATTTTCTTTACTTTTTTAATTTTTTATAATTTGAATGGATTAAAATATATATATTTATATTATTTAAGTTATTAATTTTAATTTTTGTATTATATTTTGGTGTATAATTTTTTTTTTGTATTATTTATGTAAAAAAACCCTAAAAAATCGGATAAAAATACAATGTGGGGTTGGTGCTGGCTTCCAAGTAGGTACCTCTGGTGCCGCCTGTCAGATAGGCATCACCTCACTGTACCACTCCCGTATTTAAATATCGGGTTTATACTTTTACCTGTGTTGTTTAATATTAAACAAATAAAAAATTTCTTGTGTCAGACATCACAGTGGTACCGTCTACCCAAATGGCACCACTCCTCCCAAGTGTACCATTTTGATAAATAATGAGAAGAATAAATTATTTTGGTATATAATATTTTTTTGTATTATTTTTATAAAAAACCCTACATATTGATATTCATCTTTTTGTGAGGGCAAAACCCTAATAGTACACAGGTTCATATTCATTTTTTTGATATATCGTTTTATATATATTACTATTTTTAAAATTATTTTATATCTATATAAGAAATTTTTACAAATATCATAGAATTAGATTATTTAAAGTTTAAATTTAAAAATTCAACAATTATATAAGGGATGATATAATTTTTATCCTTGAACTTTACAATTAGGTTCACTTTAGTATTTGAATTTGATAATTAAATCCATTTTAGTCCCTGAATTTGGATTTCGTCAAGATTTAATAATGTGATTAGTGTTCTTGAAATATGATTGGATTAACCAATTGGATCTATAACCGACTGGTATAATGGTCCAAACAAAAGGGTTGAGCCAATTGAATAGAGAATTGTTCTAACCAATAAAAATCGAGATCTTACACAAAAACCAGTAGTTGAATGAGTTAAACCCATTTAATATTTTTAAAAAAAATTATGAACTTTTAAGTGTCTATTTAATTATTATTGGTCTAGCAGTTAAATTAATCAAACTAATTTACTTGGAAACCAATGGTTTGGCTAGTTCAACAACCAGTCCAGATACTAAAACACTGTATGTAATACTTTAAAATTGTACCATGTCATCACCTAAAAATTTATATAATTTTTTTAATTTTCAAGTGATGATGTCACAAAATCTCAAAGTGTCATATCATCAAGTTCAAAGGCCAAAATGAATTTAGTTTTCAAGTTCGAAAATTAATTATTTTCAATAAACTTCACAAATACAATCCATTTGTAACACCTCTCGCCTATCTCGATGGTCGATACGAACGTGAGACACTAATGAAATATTTTCGAAGCAAAATCTTATCGGGGTCTCTAATTCAAGTAGCCTTAGAATCATGTGCATTTCTATTATGCACTTGACATATCATATCAAACTTATTACCAAATTGTCAACAATTTGGTCACAACTTATCAAATAACTACTTGTGACTCACATCACATTTGACTCATAGTTGGCATGTATGCTTAGACTGTATTTTTAATCTAGGTTTAATCTTAGAACCATTAAATGTAACGTCCATCGTCCATCCCGATGATCAATACAAACATAAGAAATATTTTATTTGAGAAAATAAAGTGATAGAACATTTTCAATAAAGTTATAAAAAAATATTTAAATTCTATTCAAAATCAATTTTATGTTTTCAAAGCAAAGTAAAAAAAATCTTATAGTACCAATTAAAACAAAAAAAAAACTAGGAAATTTGTAAAATATAGGAAAGTTACTTATTTTGTTAAAGGTTAATCAAAATATTAAGGAATTTATAAGAAATTAAGTAAAACAAAAAAGAGTAAAAATGCATTATGTTGTTGTCCAGGTAATCTCCCGTAATTTGATATGTCAAATTAGGCTCTCCATTATATTTAAGAAGCTTATTCTCAAGTAATCTAGTTGTCTTTTTTTTACTTTTATCAAATTTTAGTTTTTGTTGTTAATAAATTATTTTTTTTTAGTTTAATGCCCTTTTGAAACTCAAATTGACCAAATGTGTCATGGAGGGACCTACAGATATAATTGAGTGATGTATGAAGTTGACAATGACCCAAACTTGAAGAAATCATCATTTAGAAGGGGTATCACAACACTAAGGCTATGAAAGTCGTGATACCCTTGACAGTGTTGAAGTAAAAAAAATTGAGGTCAACTCTAGTGATATTGCGATATCAAGGAGTGGGTATCACGACATGGAGACCTCTAAGACCCCAATGTAGCCATTATTTTGGGTATCGCGATACCGAAGTTGGGGTATTGCGATACCGCTGTCTGACGAGTGAAAAATTGTAGGGGCAATTTTCTATCTAAACAAGTCCTTTTTTTATTTAAGGACATAATGATCAATATTAGGTTAAATGTCAGTATACTATAAATACTACTTTTTAAGCTTTTAATTTCAAAGATTTTTTCTTGCTCATTTATCCTTTATTTTTCATAGTTTTAGGTTAGATTATCTTTTCTTTTCATTTTTAGATTAAGTTTAGAATATATTTTATTTTTATTTTTTTTATTTCTTCTTTTATTTAAGACTATGTAAAAGAAAGATGATTAAACTCTTGTGCTTCATTGGATTTCCATTAATTGAATGAACATTTTTTGAAATTTTTGTTGAGAATTGACCCGATTAAGCAACGAATAAGTAAAACTAGCATAATAAATTTAAAAATTGAACACATAAATTTAATGTGAAAAACTCCTCCAAAGAGGATAAAAAACATGAGCAAATATAATTTTACTATGATGACAAAAGAATGAAAAGTACAAAAGATGGAGATAAAACATAAACCTCGAAACCCTAAAATAGAGAACCTTCAAAACGTAAGCACAAAATTCTTCAAAAGTGTTACCAGTTCTAATCTCTAATGAGTGTATTTTCTAATATTGTAAAAGAGTTTATTTATAGGCTAAATTCATAAGTCAAATAATAATAAAATAATTTGAACTAATCAGAGTTCAACTGAAAACAAATAAATAGAATTTAACTGAAAAATTATCTTTCAAATTTGATTGAAATACAAAGCACACTCAACAACCCTTTACGTTTATTTTATGCTTACCATGTGTTTGATAAAATGCTTGTTTGAAATTTAAGTTTGATTATGTGCTAGATTTATTGATGATTGATTGATTGATTATTTGTTTGAATAAATTTGGCTTCTCATCATTATATTAATATTTACTTATTTAATTATTAAATTTAATAAAAAATAACATATTTTATTGTTAATTTCTAAATATACGTGATAAGTTTATAAATTAAAATATGATAAGATTAATATATTACTGAAATCTTGATATTACCAAATTAATTGCAGCTTGATTTAGGGTTATTTCAATTATAAAGGCTTAAAGCTTGTTTCATTGTGTTTTCATAAAACATTTTACTTAATTTTTGGCTTTTAAAGTATTATTGAACAAATATTATCACTCTGATTTTTTTAACATTTAAAAAAACTTTTTCCTTCATTGAAAAAGTTGAAAATTTTAATTTTTTCTCTTATCAAAAGTGCTTTTGTAATCTAATTACTTTTTCATCCTCCTTTTTTCATATTTCTTCTTCATTTTTCCTTCCGGAGAATCTCTCTAATCCTCTGTTTTATTTCCTTCCATTCTTTCACCTTCAAGGTCTTTAAGACTTGCTCTCATACACACACACTCTCTCTCTTTCTACTCCTTAATCCCATCTCATTTTAACTCTCAATTTAATATTTTCTATTTTTCCCCATTTCAAGACTATTTTTGGTTCCCCATTTCCTTCCACCAATAAACTTTTGCTCTTCTACACCCATTTTTTCTTCTTTTCATGTTTGATCATCAATTTGGCTGTAAACTCATCTTTAATTATGCTAGTTTTAGTTGTTTCCTGCTTTTTTTTGTCCCTTCACACACTGACAGACAATGATCAAAATGATTGGAATTGATGTGCACAAACTAATTTCTTTTTGTATACCAAGTTTGCTTTTTAGAAAAAAGTTGTTTTGGTTGCTTATATCTCTGACAAAATGCATAGGATTTTAAAATTGTTAATTCTATCTAGATTCTCAAAGTGCATACATCACAAAATAAGATATTAGTTTAGTTTAAATGATTTGAGAGCTTTTATAGGTTTTTAAAATTGTTTGATCCTCACAGTTATTTATACTAGTCTTTTCTCCTTCGTAGACCTATAGATATAAAAGCTCAAGAGTCAAATGCTCTTTTAAGTTAGATCCTTATATTAAATCTTAGTTGCTTCTAGCTTTGTCAATGGTGATTTACTTATATTAATCACTTTAATATTGAGCCCAATTTATTTTTGGATAGCAAGGATATCAATAATCTAATAGTGGAAGTTTATGTTGAGCCCTTTGTTGTATGTGCAGGCAAAAACTTAAATGTGCAGGGCAAAAATTTGAGAACCCAAAATGAATAAAAAATTGAACATAAAATAATAAAATCCTAAAGTTTATCATCTACTGCACTATTATTTTTTTCTTTATTAAAAATTAAGAAACCACGGTCAAGCTGGTTCAATCAACAAGTACAAAAAAGGACAAATTAAGTTGATAAATGTGCAAGTAAAAACTTGAGAACCCAAAATGAATAAAAAATCGAACATAAAACAATGAAATCCTAATGTTGATCTTCCGCTTCACTATTATTTTTGGATAGCAAGGATATGTTAAGCCCAGTTTACGTTGAGCCGAGTATCTTATAGTCATTATTACCCTAAGTGGAAGTTCTTAGCACTAAGCCTGTATTAAAAAGAAAGATCCCTACAAAGTAAGTTTTAGCTCCTCATCAAAAACCAGTTTCAGGGTTGAACTAAAAGGAAATTGTAACACCCTAAACTTGACGCCATCGTCGGCTAGGGTCCCGAGTGTTCTAGACATTCACAGAAGATAATAGATAATAATTTATTCTTTAATTCAATTACATTACATTCAATAATATAAATTTCAATACAGTTATGAATCTCATACATTTACAACCATCTAAAACTATTAGGGACTCGATTGAATCACAGTTATATAACTTGCAAAAATGTCAAAATTCCTAAAACAGGGGTCACACGGTCGTGTGTCTCAAACACACGCCCGTGTGCCTGTTGTTACACACCCGTGCCTTAGGCCGTGGGCACACCTGAACCACCTTCACACGGTCGTGTCACAAATCGTGTGCCAGACCATGTAAGCATACAAAATTACCCCACACGCCCGTGTGCGAGACTGTGTGTTGGACCATGTGTGATTGTGAAATAGGGCTACACGGCCGTTTCCCAGCTTGTGTATAGCTCGTGTGAGAGCTGCACCAATTTTTCCCAGGGCACACGGTCGTGTGGTGGCCTGTGTTCCAGGCCGTGTGTACCTGCGAAATGCCCTTTTAAACATGCAAAATTTTATGCAACCAACTCAACATGTACTTAGCTTATCACGATTCAATTGCCAATAAACATGCAACACAATTCAAGCAAAACATGCTCATATAGATGCCATACTAAACACATTCATCAATTTATCTGAAATAAATCATTACCATTTCAATATATATCAAAACATTTAAGTCATAACAAGCATTCATATCATCAAAATTCATCCTTCTAACTATTCTCATTCCAATGGTTTCAGCCAAACTTAAGTAAAAATACAATTTATCGTCCTAGTACATGCCATAGAACCAAGTGATTCAAAAACTACCAAACGAGCTCTCGGGATAGTGTGATTCTTTTTGAGGATCTGATATGTAACAGCAAAATGAAATCTACAAAACAAAAAATAGATACACAGTTAAGCTTACAAAGTTTAGTAAGTTCGTAAGAATATTTAACTTATAGAATAACACATTCGATTATAAAAGAGTTGTAAAACATCTTCGTAATCCCATGACATAAGCATTGAGTGGATCTCTTCTGGTCTTCCAGAAATTTAGCTCATACGATCCCAAACAAAGTTTAGCTTTTACGAGCCCGGACAGAGTTTAGCTCTTACGAGCCTAGACAGAATTTCGCTCTTACAAGACAGACAGAGTATCGCTCTTACGAGCCAGACAAAATATCACTCTTACGAGTCAGACAGAATATCGCTCTTACGAGCCAAAGTTCAGAAAATTGATCCATCGAGCTAGAATCCAGAATAGTCTTCAGTATCTTCCATCTCGCTCCAATTCAAGAGTATAACCAAGATAATGAAATTGTAAATATTCAAATATAAATTTAAGTGCACGAACTTACCAGACAAAATTGTAGTTAAGGTTAAACTCTAGGGACTACTCTGCTATTTTCCCTTTTCCTTGGTTCGCGGCACGCTCGTGATCTAAATCAATAAATCATTCAAATTTATCAATAAATCATGAATTTTAAATCATTTCTTTCATTTAAGTCCTTTTTAGGAAATTTACAAAATTACCCTTAACATTTCATTTTTATTCAATTTAGTCCTTAAACCTAAAATATGCAAAATAGCCATTTCACTTCAAACCCATACTATCCGATTATACAAGGGTTCTTCTTGAACCCTTAATGCAATTTATTTCACATCAAGTACATGCAATTTTGTCATTTTAGCAATTTAGTCCTCAAACCTTAAAATCATCAAAAATCACTTTACAAAATCAACAAATCTAACAACCAAGCTTCCAAAACTTTCATAAACTTTCAAGAAAAAGCTCATTAATCAATGGAAAAATATTTAATATTTGACAGATTCACAAATTAGTCCTTTGGTTAGCTGGATTAAGCTAATACGGACTCAAAAACATAAAAATTACTAAAAACAGAAAAGATTTAACTCACTAAACTAAGCTCAAAGCTTGGCCAAATGTAGCTTGGTGTTATCCTAGGGGTTTCGGCTAGAGGTAGGAGATGAAAGAAAGTAAAAATGATTTTCTAATCCTTTTTAGTTTAATTACTTAAGGTTTATGTGATTTACCCTTTTACCCTTTAAATAATCACATAAATTTCTATTTAAAATAGCCAAAATCGTCCACTTATTCTTTAAATGGTCAAATTACCATTTAAATAACCTTCCAATTGTCATATAATACCTTTAATCAATGAAATTCAACTTTTACACCTTTTACAATTCAGTCTTTTTTACTTAATTAACTATCCAAACGATTAAATTTCTCAACCAAAAGTTAATATGACTCTAATGAAATCATAATATGACCTAACTCATCAGATTTGTGGTCCTGAAACCACTAAAAATTGGGCTGTTACAACACTCCCCCTAAGGAAATTTCGCCCCAAAATTTCTTACCAGTGAACAGATTAGGATACTGTGATCTCATCGAAGCTTCTGTTTCCCAAGTAAAGAAATTCCAACCATTCATTCATTCATTACTAAAGCAATTCCAACCATTCATACCAAAAATAGAAAGACTAAATATTCATTCACATTCATCCAATTCACTTATCAGCATCCCAAGCAATTCAAGATTTACGCATAGAAATAAAAATTGTAGTCACATTTTTGTTGAAATTTTACATACTTCCATTAACTAAAGAAATAAGTAAAATTCAAAGATGTGGGTGCAATCGCATTTTCATTCCACACAAGATTCCCCCCAAACTTAATGTTTGCATTGTCCCCAATGCACTGACACTATTATACAAATAAGAATGGAAATGCAACTAAATTAACAAAAAGAAATGCAATGACAAAGTAGAAATGCAATGACAGTAAAATGCATGCAATCTACCTACAGAGAAGTAAACTAACTTATCATTAGGCAGCCGATGTAGAGGCTACTTTGGTTTTCTTTTTCTTTTTCCTTTGGCGCTCACCTTCCTTTTTGTGTTTCCGTTTCTTATCCTTGCACCGCTTCTTCTTGTCCTTTGAACCAACCGGATCGGCAGATTGCTTCTCTTTAGCCAGTTGGGTAACAGCCTCATCGATAGTCACATCCGATGGATAAACCTTAGCAAGTGGGGCCACATAGGGCACGATAGCTAACGGGTTAAAATCCTCCGTAATGCTGGTAACTACCTCAGCCTGACTCGCATCTGATAGAGTCATATCAGCACTAGATGCCCCCATACTCACGGGTGCTTCAATAATATCCTCAGCGATATTTGTTGGGGCATCTTCCTTCTTCTCCTGCTCCTCTGTAGGGTCCTTCATTTCATGTTCTTCTTCTTCTTCATTCTCTTTCTCTTAGCCATCTTCCTTCTCCGCTTCATCTACAGGCCTTTCTTACTTAATTGTAGCAATGTCAGCGACATTCTCAGTGTTCACACCCATAGGTGTTTGCACCTCCTCAACCACAGCAGCCCGTTCAGCCAAATTAGCCCCAAGGTTGTTCGAAAACTTCTCTTCAAACAAGCTGGCTATAGTTCTATAACAATTTGGCCTGGCATTAGAATGCCCTTCCTGCTCCTCTTCATTGAAGATGTGGAGTCTTGTTGGGGAAGGGACATGTTGTGGCTTACCATCAAGAGTAGGCTGGTCAGAGGGTGAGGCCATTGATCGAAAAAAGAAGGGGAAAGTTGGGAAGTCTGGTAGTGGATTGGGGCTCATGCTACGCAATGCGACGATAGTTACCTCGTTCCATGCTTTGGTGTACGTATAGAAAATATGTTGTCTATAATCCATATCCTCTAATTCATTGAGAGTACGGATATTGCGCATGTCGATGCGATCAAGATTGACTTCCATAGTAGCCAACCTCTTTTTCAACTGTAGATCTGCGGGCACATCAGTTTATTTTTCCTTCTTCTTTCTTTTCCCTTGTCCAGCTTCTTTGGTGCTTCTCTTGCCAGTGGCGTCTCTTGGTCTCTCGTCATTCTCTCGACGGAAATATCATTGATAGGGCTCTTGTTGTCGAGCACCTCTTCTCCATCTTTGGGCACAATGCCCCTTTGTTTGCAGAGTAGCATAATTAGGGAAGGGAAAGGTAATATACCTGTGTGTTTGGACTTGGTCGTGGATAATTACGTCGACATCAATGTGACGGCGCTTCAGAATTGAATGCAAAATGCAAATACGGTCTAATGTCATCATGGTGCTATGTGTAGAAGGCAAGAGATGGCTATTCACGAAGTGGAACCACATTTTGCTGAAGGTTGTCAAATAACTTTGATGCATGGTGTAGTTATGTGGGCCATTACCCGTCCAAATAGCACCATCAACATAGAGATCCCGCAGCACCTCGTCAGCTCCTTCATTGTTCAGCCTTTCCATAAATGGAGCATAGTCATCTACCTTCTTAGGAATCCAAAATAGAACATTGATATGGGTAGCACTCCATGGTACTAAGCCCTCTTTCACGAAGATGAATTCCTGCTCAAAATTCACAAGATTTGCATAAAATTCCTTTACCATTGTAGGGGAATAACCAGTCGGGTGCTCAAAGAAGAATTCCCATCCCAGGCGGCTGATGGTTCTTGCGATTTGCTTTTTCAACATTTGATGTGGGGACAATTGCAAACTTTGCTTCGGATGGCAGTTTCTTTTCAATGTCACATCATTATAGTGGTCCTTAATCGCTTTTGACAGAAACAAGATCGACTTTCTTAGTGGAGGTTGGGTTGTGGTTATAACCACGATGACAAAAATGGTAGGGATTTTGGATGGAGTTTTTGCTCCTCTTATCTTGGCCATAATTACTAAATAAGAAGGATTAAGACGAACTTGCAGAGAAAAAGAATGGATTTAAAGAGTGAGAATAAGAGTAAAAACACAGAAGAAAATAAATTGCAGCAACAATGGCTATTGTGAGTGGAAAAAGGAAATCGATAGAGACGAATTTTATAACCTCCCAATGGCAAGAGTCGTGATTATATGAGGTTTGTCTAGGGAAAAATGTTACGTCTGCAGCCAATAAATGCTAGGTTGTAGATCGTACCTTTTCATTGATCGAACGGCTAGGAAAAGATGGAGATCAATCAGCGTGATTCTTACTGAAAAAGCTTTGCTGGGTCATCGCAGAATGCGCCGACAAGTTGTGCTTTGAAGGTATCGACAAAAAGATGATTTTTATTCCTGCAAAGAAATTAAAACAAAACAAGTAAAAGTGAAACAAATAAAAGAAAATGTGAAAATGCATTGACATTATTTAAATGTGACCAGATGATAGCCTCGTTTGGTTCCTTGACTTTTGGACTCATGTAGTGTTTCAGACGTTGGTCATTCACCTTGAACTGTTGTCCATCCTTCAGACTCTCAATTGTCACTACACTATTTTGGAATGCTTCGACAACTTTGAAAGGGCCCAACCATCTCGAACGCAATTTACTTGGATGTAGCTTTAAACGTGAATTGAACAAAAGTACTAACTGACCAGAGTTAAATTGTCAATGCAAGATGATATTGTCGTGCCATCTCTTGGTCTTTTCTTTGTATATTGCGACATTCCCATAGGCATTGCGGTGAATCTCTTCCAGTTCAGCAATGTCCAACAATCTTTTTCTTCCAGCATCATCATAGTCCATGTTCATCTACTTAATTGCCCAAATAGCTTTATGTTCAAGCTCAACTAGCAGGTGACAAGACTTATTAAACACTAGTTGATAGGCTACATCCCCAACGGGGTTTTATATGCGATGCGAAGCACCCACAATGCATCATGTAACCACGAAGACTAATCCCTCCTAGACAGATTTACCACTTTTCAATGATACTTTTAATCTGCTGATTGGATACCTCCGCTTGGCCATTTGTTTGTGAATGGTACGTTATGGCCATGCGATGCTTCACACCATATCTTCTCAAAGTTGTAGCTACTTGATTGTTGTGGAAGTGAGTACCTGGATCACTTATTAATGCCCTAGGTATGCCAAATCTCGCAAGGATGTATGTGTGAAAGAACTTCAACTCCGTTCGAGCATCATCTTTTGGCACTACGATTGCTTCAATCCACTTCAATACATAATCAACAGCAATCAGGATATATACATTCCCAAAAGAATTTGGAAATGACCCCATAAAATCTATACCCCAAACGTCAAATAACTCTACTTTCATAATCGGCTGTTGAAGCATCTCGTTCCGTTGAGATATTGAGCCAGTACGTTGACATCGATCGCACTGTTGTGCAAAGTTGTGGGCGTCTCGAAACAATGTGGGCCAATAGAATCCAAATTGTAGGACCTTTGCAGCAGTCCTTATTCCACCAAAATGGCCTTCATAAGGATCATAATGACAATGTCTCAGAATGAAAGTCATTTCTTCTTCAGGAACGCAACGTCGGATAATGTTGTCGGCGCATACCTTGAATAGGTATGGCTTGTTCTAATGGTACTTCACAGTGTCACGCAAAAATCTAACTTTCTTGTGACCAACAATACTCAAAGGTAGCTTCCCACACACAAGATAGTTAACAACATCAGGATACCAAGGTGATGTGTCAACAAAGAATAACTGCTCGTCTGGAAATGCATCGATAGTTTGGATTTTATTCCCATCTTCACTGCCAACTTCCAGTCGAGATAAGTGGTTAGCTGCTTGATTTCAGATCCTTTTCTATCCTTAATTTCAACATCAAACTCTTGTAACAATAATATCCATCTAATCAACCTTGGTTTGGCATCTTTCTTTGTAAAAAGATATTTCAACACAGAATGATCTGTGTAAACAATAACTTTTGCGTCGACAAGATATGAGCGAAATTTGTCAAATGAAAACACTATTGCTAGTAATTCCTTCTCAATAATTGTATAATTAACTTGCGCTTCAGTTAAAGTTTTACTAGCATAATAAATGGAATGAAATACCTTTTCTTTGTGTTGACCTAGCACAGTTCCTATAGCATAATCACTTGCGTCACACATTAATTCAAATAGTTACGTCCAGTCCGGTGCGATGACAATTGGAGCTTGTACCAACTGCTTCTTTATTGTGATGAATGCGTCCAGACAAGTATCATCAAACACAAACTTTTTATTCTGCTCTAAGAATGAGCATAACGGTATAGCAATCTTGGAAAAGTCTCAAATAAATCTCCTATAGAAACCAACATGTCCAAGAAAGCTTCTTATTCCCTTAACATTTGTTGGCGGTGGTAATTTTTCGATGATTTCGACCTTTGCTTTATCTACCTCAATGCCTGAAATGATATACGATGACCAAGGACAATGCTTCAGTTGCCATGAAGTGGCATTTTTTCCAATTCAGAACTAGATTTGTGTCCTCGCATCTCTTTAGAACTTTCGCCAGGTTGTCAGCGCATTGGTCAAAAGTTTACCTATAGATCGAAAAATCGTTCATGAATACCTCTAAAGAATCCTCGATCATATCCGAGAAGATAGCCATCATACACCTCTAGAATGTGGCTAGTGCATTGCACAATCCAAAAGGCATACGTCAAAATGCAAAGGTTCCAAATGGGCATGTGAACGTAGTCTTTGCTTGATCTTCCGGCGCAATGACAATTTGATTGTATCCAGAGTAGCCATCTAGGAGGCAATAATAGGCTTTACCAGCTAGCCTATCCATCATCTAGTCAATGAATGATAGTAAGAAATGGTCCTTCTTTGTGGTCGCATTCAACTATCCATGCATACTCCCCAGCCAGTCGCGATGCGAGTAGGGATCAACTCATTCTTATCATTGCTCACAGTTGTGAAACCACTCTTTTTGGGCACACATTGGACAGGGTTCACCCAATTTCTATTAGAAATGGGGTAGATGATGCCCGGTCTAGCCACTTGATAATCTCTTTCTTCAGTACTTCTTTCAACTTTTCATTAAGTCGTTGCTGTTGCTCAATGGATTGCTTCCCTTCATCTTCTAACCTGATTTTGTGCATGCAAAAAGAGGGACTGATTCCTCTGATATTTGTAATGCTCCACGCTATAGCTCTTTTGTGCTTCTTCAAAATTGCGATGAGTTTCTCTTCTTATCTTGCGTCGAGGGTTATGCTGACAATTACAAGTAACATGTCATTGTCACCCAGAAAGACATATTTCAAATGCATTGGCAATGGCTTCAACTCCAAGGTAGGAGCTTGTTCAATTGATGGTTTAAACGCAAGGATCGTCCTATTAGACAGATCCAAATATTCCAACTGCCAATTCTGTCTCAGTTCACAACTGCTAACCTCAGCATTATGGTCACATCCAGTTAAGGTTTTATCAACGTATGTCATCACATCTTCATTTAAAATTGCTGAACTCCATTTATTGAACTCTTCCATGATTAACTCGTCCAACACATCAATGTGGTGACATTGCTCCTTACTTCTCGACGGTGCCTCGAACACACTGAAGGTAACATGTTCATCGTTATGATGCATAGCAAGCTCACCTTTAAAAACGTCGATAAGAGTGCGTCCCGTTGCCAAAAATGGTCGTCCCAAGATGATGGGCACTTCCTTATCTACCTCATAGTCAAGGATTATGAAATCGGCAAGGAACACAAGCTTATCTACTTGTACAATGCATCTTTGATTTGGCCTTCAGGTTGAACTAGAGATCTGTCCGCAAGCTGTAATGTCACCATAATGGGCTTCATTGATCCTATTCCTAATTTCCTGAATATGGACAAAGGCATGAGATTAATACTAGCTCCTAAATCACATAAAACTTGTGAATAATGATTTCCAATGGAGCATGGGATTGTGAAGCTGCTAGGGTCTTTCATTTTTTGTGGCAATTTGTTAGTTAGCACAACGCTGCACCCCTCTGTGAGTGCAATCGTCTCGATTTCGGACAATTTCTTCTTCTTTGATAACAACTCTTTCATAAATTTCCCATAATTGGGTATCTGCACAAGAGCGTTTACAAGAGGTATGTTAATATATAATTGTTTTAAAGTAGAAACAAACTTTTGATAGTCCTTATCATGGTCTTTCTCTTTAAATCTTTACGGAAATGGCAAAGGTATACTATCAGTAGGTTGTGGTGAGATAACCGGTTGCATCGACACAGATAGTTGTGTCGACATTTTTGTTGGGCGAATAATAGGCATATATGTCACTACAATTGGTTCTTCCTCATTTATTTCTGCTTCTTTTCCTTCAGCTGCAACTTCTCCTTGTTGCGTTGATTCGGATACATTGGCATGTTCTTGGTCGGAATGTCTGCTTGGTTCAGTCGTTTGCTTTCCACTTCGCAGCTTAATAGCCTTACAATGCTCCTTTTATCTTTGTGTTGGGTTCTCAATATCACTACGTAGAGTACTTGGTGACCTTGTACTTAGATTAGAAGTCAACCGTCCTAGCTAGGCTTTCAACGCTCGGATAGAAGAAGAATTGTCTTGCACTATTGCTTTAGTTCGCGTGATATGCTCTCGCATCAGCACCTCAAGAGCAGCCATAGGGTCTGACCTTGGTTGAGAAAACTACTGTTGTGGTTGCTGGTGTTGTCCTTGCATATGTGGCATTGCAGACTGTTATGTCTGCATTCGAGATTGTGGTTGCATCTGGCTATGCGCCTGCAATTGATCAGGATGCAAATGTACTTGTGAATTCTAATTAAAATGCTGCTGTTGATGGTTGTTGTAACTCCCTTGTCTATAACCCCCTTGACTTGAGGAATTTCTATATCTGTATGTGGAAGCATTTTGATTCCCCCAAGTTTGTTCAGTTCGTTTATTATTATATGAGTTACCGTACGAATTTCCTCGAATGTTGTTGACATAAAAAAGATTTTCAGCATGCTGTGGGCAGTCCTCATAACTATGGTTGTCGTCGTAAATTTCACATGAAAATGTCGGCACATCCATTTGTTGAGCCACTTGAATAGGGGCAACATCATTTGTCCCCTTCATATTCTTTATAATATTAGCCAAAGAGGATACCTGCACACTCAAAGCAGAAATAGCATCTAATTCAAGAACACCAGGATTAGTTTTTTCCTGAGCAGAACGAGAGATCGGATACTGAAAACCATTCTATGCAATCCTCTCTAGAATTCTTATAGCTTCATTGTAGGTACAATCCAACAAAGGACCGTTAGCAGATGCATCGATAAGATTCCTTGTTTGAGCATTCAATCTATTATAAAAGATCTCTATTTGGGTCTCTTGCTGAATTCCATGCATTGGGTAACGTCTAAGTAGAATCTTATAACGCTCCCATGTTGTATGTAAGTTCTCATCATCCAACTGATGATATGCTGTAATGTCATTGCGCAACCTTGCATTCACTGTCGACGGATTGAAACGTATAACGAATTGCATTGTTAACGTATTCCATGATGTAATGGATCCAGTCGGCAAACCTAAGAACCATGTTCTTGCTCTTCCCTACATCGAATAAGGAAATAATTGCATTTTCAAGGCATCATCAGGGACACCATGTTGGCTAAAAGATGCGCAAATAAGCAAAAATGATTTTAAATGTTCTCGTGCATCTTCATGAGGTTGGCCCGCATATTGCCCATTTGAGTTGAGCATTTGAAACATAACCAGTTTTAGCTCAAAATTTCCAGCTTGTATAGCTGGCTTTACCACTCTTGGTTGTAAATCATCAAGGATAGGAACAACAAAGTCCCTGATTGTTCTGTTTTGCACCTGTTCTTCTTGTGGAAGCAATGGTGGTAAATTATTTATTCGTTGTGGCGGTATTGGAAGAACTCCATCTTGTGGCAACAATGATGGTAAATTATTGTTGTTGTTGTTACCAACCACTTTCTTTTTTTCTTGCTTGCTCCTTCTAATTGTTCTTTCGAGTTCTAGGTCAAAGCTTAGAATATCCTTAGAATTTCTTCTTGTGGACATGAAACTCCTAAAGAATAAAGAGAAAATCAACAAAAAAAAGTAAAACAATTTAGTAAAAACTAAAAGTTAAGTAAGAAATAATTGCTACTACAATAGTAAACATCAAACAAATGCCATTCCCCGGCAACGGTGCCAAAACTTGATCTGCCTGTAACGTCAAAGCAATGTGCAAGCGGACACACGTCGAAGCAAGTATAGTTGATAGAACAATTCTATCAGATATCGATCCCATAGGGAATGGGTTCTTGATGTCTATATGTCGAGGAAATTAAAACTATGATTAAAGATAATGTGAGTAAAGATGTCAGTGCAATTAAGTCAATCTGCGTACTAAAATAGTTAGTATTGTTAATGCAAATCAGGTTAATTGTCAAAGCAACTGAAAGTAAATCAAAGTGTTGTTGAAATGTTAAGAATTTAAATGCAGAAAAGTAAAAGTGTGATCAAGTACGAAGATTTGGAGTGGATCACTGATTTTACTAAATCGCAACGTAAGATGTGTCGATAAGGGTTTGAATAGATGAACTGTCGCAACAATCGAGTTCCAATGAAATTTTACCAATAACAATTCTCCATTTAGTCAAGACTCAAGCACCCTCAATTACCCCACCTCTCGGTGTGAACAACATTGTGCACTCAAGAACAAATGATCAGAATCTCTTCTAATCCCAAGCAACTCTCACTAGCTTGCTTGTTAACCTAACTTGTCACCGTATCTCTCGATGTCGGTAGACTACAAAGGCACTCTCGTGTTTGATGCAATTAGATCCAATAATAAACAGATGAAAAGAATTAAATAAGAATCAAAGTAATTCTAACAATGAAAGATACTCCCGTATTCATTCAAATATCAATAATAGTTCATCATCATAAGAAGAGAGGAGTCAACAAATACATCGGAGCCTACTATCTCTAGGCTACTCAGATTATCCCCTAACTGTTCCACATGCACAGCATCAAGCACTCCTTGTCAGGAGTTGTTGCTCGGCAGCTCCGTCAGCTCGCTGTTCTCCAGCTTAAAATCTCCAAAAACACAAAGTAATTGCAAATTTAATTCCTTCAACTCTTGATGATTTCTTCCATCTTTTCCCTTCCATTTATAGGCTTCAGAATTACAGATTTCCTTCCCTTCATTCTCAGATCCAGATCTGATTTGTAGCTGTCAAAGTTTGTTACAGTCCAGCTGTGCACTCACGCAGTTTTGGTGTATTCTTCATAGATCTGTAGGTTGTCGTTACATTGCTGGGCGCGATCTGAAATCCTCAATTGCGGCGACAACATGTGAATTTCCTGTACTGGTGCTTCCAGTTGTATTTACAGCTTGACTTCACTCATCCAAGAATAGGCTTTTATGCGGCGACATCACTGGTTGCACTTTCAAGCTAATTTTGTGGTTGCATTCTTCTTCCAGCTGAGTTCCTGCGCTAACAATTCTAAGACGTAATATATAGGCTGCATGCAGCGACATTAGTAATAAAAGAGATAAAAATAATAAGAATTTAAACCAATCAATAATGAGTTAGAAAACATAAAAAGCTAAGTATGAAATGCCTAATATGCATACTAAATATGACATAAAAGAGACAATTAATACACAAATTTAGGGAGAAAATGGGTGTCATTTGTGACGCTATCAATCATATTCATAAATCAACAGAAACATTAGTTAATCTAGACAATATTACCAAAATTCTTATTAATTATCTCAAGTTTAAAGAAGTTTTTAGCATCTCATATCTTTAACTAAAACTGAATAACTGAATCTTTATTAACTTTCAAATACACTATTATGTCCTTTTAACTTATTAAACAAGTCTTTTTATGAGATTTAAGATTTTTATTCTACATCTTGAATTTATTCCACTATCATATTTAGGCAAAAATCCCAGAAATATTTTAGGAGATAAATCAAAATGGCCATTGGTGAATGGTACACAATTATCCTTAAATCCATTCTTTTAATTGAGTAGTCAATTATATATATATATATATATATATAAACTGTTTTCAATCATTTTAGATCATTTTCTGTACCAAGACATCTGAACAACTTTGATTTACCTAACTCAATCATAATTAATACATCAGTCCAACATTTCAATCAATTCATTTTAGTCTGTAATTTACTATGATATCATATGACTTCAGTCAATCATTTTCAAATTAATACCAAATTCAAGAAAGGATAGTAACATCAAATCATCAGAAAAATCACAATCATAAATTTTCAGTAGATAGTTTCGACATATCAACTATATCCCAATAGCTTATAATTTAGATATCAAATTCATTAGTTCAGGAAATAGGCCCCTATCCATTATTACTATGCAATATATAAATAAATTAACCCAATATTAATCAGTGCATACCCAATAAATAATATCGAAAGAATAGAGCATACCAAGAATAATATTAGGCACTGTAATTTCAGATCCATCGTTATGTCTTCGATCCCACTTTATTTACCTATACTCAGAGGTAGCGATTATAAAGCCACTACTTATTTCAAATATTTATGAAACCAATATACCATAACTTGAACTAGAATCAGTGTCAGATATTATTATTAACTCCATTAATTTTATCACGTTTAGATTCAGATAACATCTTTAGAATCTGCAAATAAATAGGAGTTAGATCGGATCAATCAATATCACACTATCATAGGTTTATATGGCATGTACTTTCTAGACTTTATTCACACTACACTTAGTCCGAGAATCGACTAAATCATAGCTATGATTCCATTAAATGTAACGCCCAAAAATCGTAACCATCTCCGATCTAGGGTCTCAGGGTTTACAAAACTTTACGAGTTTTTTTTCATACAAACATTTCAATCACAATTTATAAAATTATAAACTGACAACCCAGAATTGATACGAGTCGCAATGACCAAATTCAAGCTTATGAATGTGATGGAATCAAAATTTCTCAAGGCCCAAAAATGAGGCCGAAGGCCAAGCAAATTCGAGTAAGATTGAACAGGACCATTAAAGACTCCGTTACCAAGGCCCTAGATGTGCACACGAGCAAAAAAGAAAATCAAAATTCACTTTCTTGTTTTCAAGAAAATCAAGAAACCGAATCTTGGTCCATTTTTTCCATTCCAAAAAATTTTAAGAATAAAAAAATCAAGATTTCAAATCTTGGAAATCTTAGTCCAAGAAATCGAAGTTGCCAATTTTCAAGTTGGGGATATCAGAAGACTTGCGATGACTTTTAGGATGGGATCCACAAATTTATTGTTTCAAATGTCTGTGTGGATTTTGAAGATCTGTCTCTTATCTTCGAAACCCACTTTGAATCACTCGATTTCAAGTTCGGGAGCTCAAGTTATGATCGTTTTAATAAAGACTGCGCAAGCATAATTTCGGGATGTGATTATGACGAGAATTATGAGTTTCAGGCTTTTAATTCGAGTTCAAATCATATTGGGTTTTTAGGTTTAATTTTTTTTATATATGAGCCCAATATTGTATTATCAGCTCTTATTATTTTATTGTTATTTTTATTCTGATTTTTTAATAATTATTAAGTAGTTTAAGTTTTTAGGAGTTTTATGTCAACAAGAAAGTTTCTTGTTTAGATTAGTTAGAGTTCTAGTTTAATTAAGAGTTTTATTTAGATTTATTTAACTTGCCTATATTTAGGCCTTGGAATTATAAACAAGACACTTGATTTTGATTATTTTGAGTTAATAATAATTTTCTTTGACTTTTCCTTCAAGAATTGCTCTTGAGTTTTTTTTAGAAGTTGTTTTAACAATCTTTCAGGTTGTGGAAATCATCTTCAAGCTTTTTCTTGCCAAGATCTCTTTCTTGGAGGGGAAATTAGAGTCATTTAAGGGAGTTGTGGATTCTTATTGTTTCCAAGGCTTCTTAGGACGTTATCTTCTTTTTTCTATCTTTAATCTATCGTTCTAGTTTGATCTAGTTTATTTCTTGCTGTTTAGGGTTACTGATTTAGTTGATTTTCATTCTTGGTTGAAATTGCTTCAAGAGGGACGTTCTCCTACCTTGATCCATCAAGAAACACATCAAAAATTAGGAGATCCAATCTTTTCTTGTTGTTTCAATCATTCTTGCCTAAATAGTTTGCTTTTATTTTTTAAATCACTTCTAACGAATCTATTTGTGTTTTTATTTTCTAGATCTGGTTGGGACGTTTTCTTGAGGTCCAAGGACTATTTTTTTCATCCAAGAAACCCTAATTTCATTCTCTATTGGATCCATTACCAGCCATTCATCTTTCTTTTGTTTTAATTTCGTTTGATTATTCTTCTTGTCAACTAATCTATCTTTCTTTGTTTTCGTTTCAGATTACATTTGTCTAGAATTTTAGGACAGATACGCGACTTGACAAATTTACGATCCTCTTCCGCATTCGTTTTGTATCATTTGATATCAGATTTTGGGTGTTTTGGGTTTTCTTCGTTGCTTCCTACACTGATTTCCATTACTAATAGCCAACTATTAGTTTTTACCCAGTCAATTTTTCGAAAAAAAATAATTTTGAGCGGGTAAACGTTTTTCAATTGATCTGACATTTTATATACTGATTCTTAGCACCATATTACAGTATAAACAAAATATTTCCCACAAAAAACGTGATCAAAATAGTAGAGAAAAAAGAAAACTACGAGAAAAAGAAAAATAAAAAATATTCTGTGGGTTGAATTTTGTGCCGAAAAGCACATTATTTGTAGAGGCTCCAATTTAAATTTCGTGATTTTTGGAAATCGAGAACACCTTGAACGAAGTTTGTCAAGTTGCTTCACAGTTTTTGGGTGTTCGGGTTTCTGCAATTTTATTGATTCTTAGTTTTAGGTTTTCATTTTTTTTGCTTTTATTGTTTCTTTACACATTCTAACACTTTCTTATTTCTTGTCTTAGTAGGTTAACGAACGTTGCACCTTCCTTCCTCCGTGCAACACAATTCTTTGTTGTCTAGCTGATTTTGGACTCATAGTGCTATTAGGATTACTTTGTTAGTTTGATTCTAATACTGATTGATTGACATAAATACTTCTAAAGGATTCACAAGATTAATTCTTACCTCATTGAGAATTTAATTTTTCTTTCTTAGTGCATAACGGTGAGGTTTGTTTAATTTTTCTTTTTGAGTGCTGTGTTTTTTTTTCCAGATTTGTCCCAATGTATCATAGTAGAAAAGGGAGTGATGACCAGAGTGACAAACCACTAGTTAAGATAAAAAATCTTGCTGGTGTCACAAAAAAGTTAGATCTCGACGACATCACTGATAAGTTCAAAACTATGTTCAATCAGTTGAAACAAAGTCTAAACCATCATGCGGTAGAACAAAGACAACGGGATGTTGTATTTCAAACAATGACCAATAACTTAAATCAGTTGCGAACTGAGCAAACTCAACATTTGGGTGCTAATGATGATGATGGGGTTGAACAACCTCGAGCTCGTAGACACCAGGCTAGACGTGTCCCTCTTGTGGATGAAGATCCTTTGGTTCCCAATGATCGCGAAGAGCCTTCGTTGGCAAAGCCGAAGTTCACAATTCCTCAATTTCGTGGAAAGAATGATCCCGAAGCATACAGTGAGTCGGAATAAAAAATAGAGCTTATGTTTTGTTACTATAAATGCCCAGAAGATGAGAAAGTTCCATTAGCGACCCTTGAGTTTTCAGACTATGCGTTGAGTTGGTGGACTCAACTTGGTATAAGTCGCCAACGAAACTACGAGAGAGAAATTACCACATGGGATAAGTTGAAACAAGTTATGCGAAAAAGCTTTATCCTAACACATTATTATAGGGAGGTCAAAACCAGACTTCGACGATTTGGTCAAGGAAGTAGATCAATTGATGAGTACTTCACGAAGAGATGGCCAAAGAAAGGAGGATTCCAAGTGATCTCTCACATTTTGAGCAATGTTATTGGTGTAGTTCAAAAGATCATGAGAGTTTTTGATGTCCAATCCAATATTCAACTAGAGAAGAAAGTAAGTATGACTTTGTGCCTTTTGTTGACTCTTACTCTAGTGAAAACAAGATTTGTTGTGATGGCGAACTTTGTGAACCAAAAAAGGATGATAATGAGAAATTTCCCTTGAATCTATAGATGGAGTAGAAACGTCATGTTCTCCTACTGAGATGCTTTGTACTAAATTGAATATTCAAAATTCTTGTGAGGGGGATATGGGAAGTGAGGAAAAAATTTGTGAAAAGGCTGAGAGAAAAGAGATCTTGAGTGATAAAATTCTATTTGATGGTCCAAATTCAGTGAGTGATAATCCATATGAGGTAAAATTGGATAGTTCTCAAGAGGAAAAAGAAAATGAAAAACAAGAAGAAAATGAAAATGAAAAACAAAAAGATACCCATACAAAAGTGAGGAATGATTATGTTTTAACTAACCATAACTCGAATTTGTTTAGTGGTGTTTCCTTGTTATAGGATTTTAAAGATCCATTGGCAGACTTCCAATTACATTACTCTACCATCAATCGATACTTTTACTTGTGAGAGAGAGCAAAAGATTCGAGGACGAATTTTCTTGAGGAAGTGGGGAATGATACGAGTCACAAGGACCAAATTCAAGCTTATGAATGTGATGAGATCATAGTTTCTCAAGGCCTAATAATGAGGTCGAAGGCCAAGCAAATTCGAGCAAGATTGAACGAGACCATCCAAGACTTCGTTACCAATGCCCTAAATGTGCACACGGCCGAAAAAGAAATTCAAGATTCACTTTCTTGTTTTCAAGAAAATCAAGAAATCGAATCTTGGTCAAATTTTTCCATTCCAAACAATTTCAAGAATCAAGAAAATCAAGATTTCAAATCTTGGAAATCTTGGTCCAAGAAATCGAAGCTGCCAATTTTCAAGTTGGGGAAATCAGCAGGCTTGCAACGACTTTTTGGATGGGATCCACAAATTTATGGGTTCAGATGTCTGCCTGGATTTTGAAGATCTGTCTCTTATCTTCGAAACGCACTTTGAATCACTCGATTTCAAGTTCGGGAGCTCAAGTTATGATCGTTTTAATAAAGACTGCGTAAGCATAATTTCGGGATGTGATTATGACGAGAATTATGAGTTTCAGGCTTTTAATTAGAGTTTAAATCATATTGGGTTCGGTTTTTAGGTTTAATTTTTATTATATATGAGCCCAATATTGTATTATCAACTCTTATTATTTTATTGTTATTTTTTATTCCAATTTTTTAATAATTATTAAGTAGTTTAAGTTTTTAGGAGTTTTATGTCAACAAGAAAGTTTATTGTTTAGATTAGTTAGAATTCTAGTTTAATTAAGAATTTTATTTAGATTTATTTAGCTTGCCTATATATAGGCATTGGAATTGTAAACAAGACACTTGATTTTGATTATTTTGAGTTAATAACACTTCTCTTTGAGTTTTTCTTCAAGAATTGCTTTTGAATTTTTTTTTAGAAGTTATTTTAACAATCTTTCAGGTTGTGGGATTCATCTTCAAGCTTTTTCTTGCCAAGATCTATTTCTTGGAGGGGAAATTAGAGCCATTGAAGGGAGTTGTGGATTCTTATTGTTTCCAAGGCTTCTTAGGACGTTATCTTCTTTTTTCTATCTTTAATCTATCGTTCTAGTTTGATCTAGTTTATTTCTTGCTATTTAGGGTTACTGATTTAGTTGATTTTCGTTCTTGGTTAAAATTGCTTCAAGAGGGACGTTCTCCTACCTTGACCCATCAAGAAACACATCAAAAATTAGGAGATCCAATCTTTTCTTGTTGTTTCAATCATTCTTGCCTAAACTGTTTGCTTTTATCTTTTAAATCACTTCTAACGAATCTATTTGTGTTTTTATTTTCCAGATCTGGTTGGGACATTTTCTTGAGGTCCAAGGATTATTTTTTTCATCCAAGAAACCCTAATTTCATTCTTTATTGGATCTGTTACCAGCCATTCATCTTTCTTTTATTTTAATTTCGTTTGATTATTCTTCTTGTCAATTAATCTATCTTTTTTGTTTTCGTTTCAGATTACATTTGTCTAGAACTTTAGGGCAGATCTGGGACTTGACAAATTTACGATCCTCTTCTGTATTCGTTTCGTATCATTTGGTATCAGATTTTGGGCGTTTTGGGTTTTCTTCGTTGCTTCCTACACTGATTTCCATTACTAATAGCCAACTAGTAGTTTTTACCCAGTAAATTTTTCGAAAAAAAATAATTTTGAGCGGGTAAACGTTTTTCAATTGATCTGAAATTTTATATACTAATTCTTAGCACCATATTACAGTATTAAAAAAATATTTCCCACAAAAAAAGTGATCAAAATAGTAGAGAAAAAAGAAAACTACGAGAAAAAGAAAAATAAAAAATATTCCGTGGGTTGAATTTTGTGCCGAAAAGCACATTATTTGTAGAGGCTCCAATTTAAATTTCGTGATTTTTGGAAATCGAGAACACCTCGAACGAAGTTTGTCAAGTTGCTTCATAGTTTTTGGGTTTTCGGGTTTTTGCAATTTTATTGATTCTTAGTTTTAGGTTTTCATTTTTTTTGCTTTTATTGTTTCTTTACACATTCTAACACTTTCTTATTTCTTGTGTTAGTAGGTTAATGAACGTTGCACCTTCCTTCCTCCATGCAACATAATTCTTTGGTGTCTAGCTGATTTTGGACTCATAGTGCTATTAGGATTACTTTGTTAGTTTGATTCTAATACATCCTGATTGATTGACATAAATACTTCTAAAGGACTCACAAGATTAATTCTTACCTCATTGAGAATTTAATTTTTCTTTTTGAGTGCATAACGGTGAGGTTTGTTTAATTTTTCTTTTTGAGTGCTGTGTTTTTTTTTCCAGATTTGTCACAATGTCTCGTAGTAGAAAAGGGAGTGATGACCACAGTGACAAACTGCTAGTTAACATCAAAAATCTTGCAGGTGTCACAAAAAAGTTAGATCTCCACGACATCACTGATAAGTTCGAAACTATGTTTTATCAGTTGAAACAAAGTCTAAACCATCATGCGGTAGAACAAAGACAACGGGATGTTGTATTTCAAAAAATGACCAATAACTTAAATCAGTTGCGAACTGAACAAACTCAACATTTGGGTGCTAATGATGATGATGGGGTTGAACAACCTCGTGCTCATAGACACCAAGCTAGACGTGTCCCTCGTGTGGATGAACAAACTCAAAAAAATATTTTTGAGTGGGTAAACGTTTTTCAATTGTTCTAAAAATTTATATACTGATTCTTGGCACTATATTACAATATAAAAAAATATTTCCCACAAAAAAAGTGATCAAAAAGTCGAGAAAAAAAGAAAAATATGAGAAAAATAAAAAAAATATTCTGTGGGTTGAATTTTGTGCCGAAAATTTCCAAATCAAAAACACATTATTTGGAGAGGCTCTAATTTAAATTTTGTGATTTTTGGAAATCAGGAACACCTCGAACAAAGTTTGTCAAGTTGCTTCCCAATTTTTGGGTTTTCGGGTTTCTGCAATTTTATTGATTCTTAGTTTTAGGTTTTCATTTGTTTTTTCTTTTTTTTTGTTTTTTTTACACATTCTAACACTTTTTTATTTCTTGTGTTAGTAGGATTAATGAACGTTGCACCTTCCTTCCTCCGCGCAACACAATTCTTTGGTGTCGAGCTGATTTTGGACTCATTGTGCTATTAGGATTACTTGGTTAGTTTGATTCTAATACATCCTGATTGATTGACATAAATACTTCTAAAGGAATCACAAGATTAATTCTTACCTCATTGAGAATTTAATTTTTCTTTTTGAGTGCATAACGGTGAGGTATGTTTAATTTTTTTTTCTTTTTAGAGTGCTATGTTTTTTTTCCAGATTTGTCCCAATGTCTCATAGTAGAAAAGGAAGTGATGACCAGAGTGATAAACCACTAGTTAACATCGAAAATCTTGCTGGTGTCGCAACAAAGTTAGATCTCCACGACATCACTAATAAGTTCGAAACCATGTTCAATCAGTTGAAACAAAGTCTAGACCATCAAGCGGCAGAACAAAGACAACAGGATGCTGTATTTCAGACAATGAGCAATACCTTAAATTAGTTGCGAATTGAGCAAAGGACTCAACATTTGGGTGCTAATGATGATGATGGGGTTGAACAACCTCGTGCTCGTAGACATCAAGCTAGACATGTCCCTCGTGTGGATGAAGATCTTTTGGTTCCCAATGATCGCGAAGAACCTTCGTTGACAAAGAATGATCCCGAAGCATACTGTGAGTGGGAATAAAAAATAGATCTTATGTTTCGTTACTATAAATGCCCAGAAGATGAGAAAGTTCCATTGGTGACCCTTGAGTTTTCAGACTATGCGTTGAGTTGGTGGACTCAACTTGGTATAAGTCGCCAACGAAACTACGAGAGAGAAATTACCACATGGGATGAGTTGAAACAAGTTATGCGAAAACACTTTATCCCAACACATTATTATAGAGAGGTCAAAACCAGACTTCGAAGTCTTGTTCAAGGAAGTAGATCAGTTGATGAACACTTCACGAAGAGATGACCAAAAGAAAGGAGGATTCCAAGTGATCTTTCACATTTTGAGCAATGTTATTGGTGTAGTTCAAAAGATCATGAGAGTTTTCAATGTCCAATCCTATATCCAACTAGAGAATAAAGTAAGTATGACTTTGTGCCTTTGTTGACTCTTACTCTAGTGAAAAAAAGATTGGTTGTGATGGTGAACTTTGTGAACTGGAAAAAGATGATAATGAGAAATTTTCCCTTGAATCTATAGATGAAGTAGAAACGTCATGTTCTCCTACTGAGATGCCTTGTACTAAATTGAATATTCAAAATACTTGTGAGGGGGATATGGGAAGTGAGGAAAAAATATGTGAAAAGACCGAGAGAAAAGAGACCTTGAGTGATAAAAGTCTACTTGATAGTCCAAATTTGGTGAGTGATAATCCATATGAGATAAAATTGGAGAGTTCTCAAGAGGAAAATGAAAATGAAAAACAAGAAGAAAAAGAAAGTGAAAAACAAGAAGATACCCATACAAAAGTGAGGAATGATTATATTTTAACTAACCATAACTCGAATTTGTTTAGTGGTGTTTCCTTGTTACAGGATTTTAAATATCCATTGGTAGACCTCCAATTACATTACTCTACCATCAATCGATACTTTTATTTGTGAGAGAGAGCTAAAGATTCGAGGACGAATCTTCTTGAGGAAGTGGGGAATGATACGAGTCGCAAGCACCAAATTCAAGCTTATGAAAGTGATGGGATCAAAGTTTCTCAAGGCCCAATAATGAGGTCGAAGGCCAAACAAATTCGATAAAGATTGAATGGGACCATCCAAGACTTCGTTACTAAGGCCCTAGATGTGCTCACGGCCGAAAAAGAAATTCAAGATTCATTTTCTTGTTTTCAAGAAAATCAGGAAATCAAATCTTGGTCAAAATTTTCCATTCCAAACAATTTCAAGAATCAAGAAAACCAAGATTTCAAATCTTGGAAATCTTGGTCCAAGAAATCGAAGCTGCCAATTTTCAAGTTGGGGAAATCAGCAGGCTTGCAACGACTTTTTGGATGGGATCCACGAATTTATGGGTTCAAATGTCTAATTGGATTTTGAAGATCTGTCTCTTATCTTCGAAACGCAGTTTGAACACTCAATTTCAAGTTTGGGAGCTCAAGTTATGATCGTTTTAATAAAGACTGCGCAAGCATAATTTCGGGATGTGATTATGACGAGAATTATGAGTTTCAGGCTTTTAATTAGAGTTTAAATCATATTGAGTTCGGTTTTTAGGTTTAATTTTTATTATATATGAGCCCAATATTGTATTATCAGCTCTTATTATTTTATTGTTATTTTTTATTCCGTTTTTTTAATAATTATTAAGTAGTTTAAGTTTTTAGGAGTTTTATGTCAACAAGAAAGTTTCTTGTTTAGATTAGTTAGAATTCTCGTTGAATTAAGTGTTTTATTTAGATTTATTTAGCTTGCCTTTATATTGGCATTGGAATTGTAAACAAGACACTTGATTTTGATTATTTTGAGTTAATAATACTTCTCTTTGAGTTTTCCTTCAAGAATTGCTTTTGAATTTTTTTTAGAAGTTGTTTTAACAATCTTTCAGTTTGTGGGATTCATCTTCAAGCTTTTTCTTACCAAGATCTCTTTCTTGGAGGGGAAATTAGAGCCATTTAAGGGAGTTGTGGATTCTTATTGTTTCCAAGGCTTCTTAGGACGTTATCTTCTCTTTTCTATCTTTAATCTATCGTTCTAGTTTGATCTAGTTTATTTCTTGCTATTTAGGGTTACTGATTTAGTTGATTTTCGTTCTTGGTTGAAATTGCTTCAAGAGGGACGTTCTCCTACCTTGATCCATTAAGAAACACATCAAAAATTAGGAGATCCAATCTTTTCTTGATGTTTCAATCATTCTTGCCTAAACAGTTTGCTTTTATCTTTTATATCACTTCTAACGAATCTATTTGTGTTTTTATTTTCCAGATCTGGTTGGGACGTTTTCTTGAGGTCCAAGGACTATTTTTTTCATCCAAGAAACCCTAATTTCATTCTCTATTGGATCCATTACCAGCCATTCATCTTTCTTTTGTTTTAATTTTGTTTGATTATTCTTCTTGTCAACTAATCTATCTTTCTTTGTTTTCATTTCAGATTACATTTGTCTAGAGCTTTAGGGTAGATCCGTGACTTGACAACTTTACGATCCTCTACCGCATTCATTTCGTATCAAGAGTACTAGCTCTATTAATCTTACACATTCATTTTCAAGATTTCAACCAATCACGGATCAAGTGTAATCATATAAAAACTTAGGATCACATACAGAAAATTTCCATCAGAAGTCACATGGCCTTGTGTCTTTAACACTCAACTCTCATTTCTAACCAGCCAAGAAAGAATCAATACTTATCTTACTATCACCATGTGTAACATCCAAACCTGTCACCATCGCCGGTTAGGGTTCCGAGGCTACTAGCATTCTTTTCTCATTTCTCGACTCACGATGCTACTCACACCAAGCTGATGAGGACTCGCAACATATGCGGTACCTCAACCATCGCGTCAATTTCAAATCACCGACTTAAAGCCTAAGATCTCTTTCGTTCATTTCTTTTTCATCTTTCTCAATTTCATGTACCATAACCTATTCTGCAACAATCATAAAGAATACAAATAATGTACTATTTAAATGCAAATTTAACGTTACGAACTTACCGGATGAAATTGCAGTTAAAATGAACTTTAGGGATTAATACATAATTTTCCCTTTTCCACGATGGTAGCATGATCTTGATCTATTACAATAATTTTATTCAATTATTTGAATCAATATGAATTTTTAATCATTTTATGCAAATAAGATTTTTTGGTATTTTTACAAAATTTCCCTTAACTTTCCACTTTTATTCAATTTATTCCTTTAGCACAAAACTTGCAAATTAACCATTTTATTTTAAATTTCAGCTTTGCTGAATGTTCATGAGTCTTTCAATATCCCACTTTTGCCATTATTTCACCTCAAGTCTTTGCAAATTTATCACTTAAACATTAAAATCATCAAAAACTACTTTACAAAATCATCAAATTTAACAACCAAACTCAAAATACTTCCATAAACTTTCAAGAACAAGCTCATTCATTAATGACAAAATTTATAACATTTTACAAAATCACAAATTAGTGCTTGAGTTAGCTAGATTAAGCTAATACGGACTCATAAACATAAAAATTACTAAAAATGAACGAGGTTTACCTCCTTAAATTGAAAATGAAAGCTTGGCCGAATGACTTTCTTTTTATTTTTTCATACTTTATTTATTTAATATGCCAATTTACTAAATTACAATTTTGTCCTTAATTAATTCATTCAAAATTCAACAAATTCAAAGCCATGACCGTCCACTTACCTCCTTAATGGTATAATTACCATCTAAGTACCTTAGCTTACCTTTAAATTAACATCTAATACCTTTAATTAATAGAATTTAACTTTTGCACCTTTTTCAATTTAATCCTCTTTACTTAATTAACTATCTAAACAATAAAATTTCATAACCAAATTTTAATACAATATTAATGACTTCGTAAATATTAAATAATTAATATTTACAGTCTAACACATCGAATTTGTGGCCTCGAATCCACCATTCTCGATCATACTAAAAATAAACTAATTAGTAAATCCTCATTTAACTAGGATTTAATCGAAATTTACCAAAATTGAAAGAGTTCCACACCATTGGTTCTTCAATTATATTGAATTTTAATTAAACAAACTTGTTTTCAATTTAACCTTAACTAATTAGGACTAATTATATTAAATTTAACCACCACTTGGACTTTTTATCCATGGTTTAATTACCATTTTGGTCTATTTATTATTTTTTATCAATAGCAATTAACTTTTACCTCTTTTACAATTTACTCTTTTTTCCTTAATTAAACAATTAATCATCAAAATTACCCGACCAAACTTCAATTCACATATAATAAGACTCTGTAAATATTTAATAAAAATATTTACGGCCCTAAATCTCATAAACGAGGTCCCGATACCTCATTTTCTAAAACCACTTGACTTTTGGATCAAACCACTTATACTAACGTTTAATTCAAGAATTAAAATTCTTCAGTTCAGAATTCCATATAAAATTACTATTGACTTATTTAATTTAAACACTCATTATAAAAATTTTCTCGTCGGGTTTGTGGTCTAGAAACCACTGTTTTCGACACCACCGAAAAACAAATTGTTACAATGTAATTAGGTAGGTTCGTAGTCTCGAACTTAACATTGCTATTCATTTATTAATTTAAGTTTAAATTTTTTTAATTGTTACTCATTTACTTGATACTTAAATATATTCTCATGAATGTTTTTAAATGATAATATTAATAAAGAAATGAGAAAATGGTGGAAACGAATAACTATGATTCGTCAGTTATCCGACTAGCGCTGGGCACAACTTCCGTCAATTAATCTGACTAGTGCTAGGCACATATCCGTCGGCTTATCCGACTAGCGTTGGGCGCAACATCATTGATTTATCCAACTAGAGCTGGGCTTATTATATATATCGTCAGTTTAACTGACTAGTGCTGGGCACATATTCGTCAGTTTATCCGACTAGCGTTGGGCGCAATATCGTTGGTTAATCCAACTAGAGCTGGGCTCACTATTAATATTATCGATTTAACCGACTAGCGCTGGGTGCAAATTTTATTGCAGTTTATTTGCTAGGCACTGAGTGCCATGAATTGACGGAATTATATGACAAAGTGAATGAATACTTAGAAAAGGTTAGTTAATAAGTACCATTGAGTAAGAATTATTCTTGTTTATGTATTATGTACATAATTGGATATTTGGTGACATGTGTTATATTAGAGCTAAGATTTTGAGTTTGCTAAGTAGATGCAACTATTTGAGATTTTATATACATTCATGTAATTGGTTGTAGATGTCTAAAAACCTTTAGGATATGAATGGTATAATAACTGTTTGATAATCTTGTTGTTATATGTATAAATATGTTATGTTTAGTAGAATGGAATGGAATGTGCATGTTACTACATAGTAGATATTTGAGATTGGTTGATTCAAATGAATGTGTATAGATAAGATTATAATGTGGTAATGGATGATGAAATAATGCATAAGATGTATCTTTATATTTATGCTAGGTGGAGTTGATTGTTGTTGGCATGTGAATGGTAGTTTAGTTAATGTATGCATTCAAATAATTAGTTGATTGTTAACTTTGAATTGAAAAGCTTTTGAATGACATATTGGTTAAGTTTAAGTGATAAAGTTATAGTTCATTTTTTATGTTTGAATTGCATGTTAGAACATAAGAACTTGACTCATCTCTAGAGTAGCTTGTGGAGTAATTTAAGTTGAGAAAACACCTTGTCTTTAAAGCTAACTAAACTGCACACGGTCTGTGACACAGGCTATCACATGGCCGTGTGCCAATTTAAGGTGCAGTACAGGTCACACGACTGTGTTACGATCGTTTGACTACTTTTCGAACACACACACAACCGAGAACACGACCAAGGACACGGGCGTGTGGATGTGGGCACACGGGCGTGTGTTTGAGACACACGGTCGTGTAACCCTTATTTTGAGAAAATTATCTATTTTCTTTTGAAAGCTTAGATGAGTTCCAATTTGATCTCTAATTGATTGTAATGCTTGTATGTGACATGTATGATTAAATTGAGTTAGTATACGTGAATAATAACATGATTTTATATGTGTTTATGAATAGCCTAAATATAATTGAATAGTTGATAGAAGTTAATTAATGATTGTAATTTATTTTGTAATACTCTAAGACCCTAAATCGGTGATGATTACGAGTTTAGGGTGTCACAACTGCCATATCATGGCGTTTAACAAAGAATATATTAGCTATTGCCTCTTCAAATCATGCTAAAATAATTGCAGTGCATGAGGCAAGCCGAGGGTGTGTTTGACTAAGGTTATTAACTCAACATATCCAGAAGATATGTAATTTGCCTTTACAAGAAAAGATGACAACTATCTTTTACGAAGATAATGCATCATGTATAGCTCAATTGAAGGGTGGTTACATCAAAGGTGATAGAACGAAACATATTTCACCAAAATTATTCTTCACTCATGATCTTGAGAAGAAAAGTGACATAGAAGTTCAACAAATTCGTTCTAGTGATAATTTAGCAAATCTTTTTACTAAGGCATTACCATTTCAACGTTTGAAAGACTATTACACAAGATTGGAATGCGTCAACTGAAAGATGTAATGTGATATTGTCATTAAGAGGAGTCAAAAACACGTTGCACTCTTTTCCTTTAACCAAAGTTTTGTCCCACTGGATTTTCCTGATAAAAGTTTTTAATGAGACAGCTTGTAATAATAGATTATGTACTATTTTTCCTTCATTAGGTTTTTTATCCCATAGGGTTTTTTCTAGTAAAATTTTTAATGAGGCACATTTTTAAAAGACATCCAAGGAAGAGTGTTATAAATACGTTAAATGGATATATAACCCCTTTAAATCCTCGTTAAAGTAATGAGATAAAACTCTGTGATTCATTTATGACCATGAGAGTAAATTAGATGTTTCAATTAAGAAACTAAAATGACTTCATTTACATGTACTTTATTAAATGCAAATGTGCTTATAAATAAAACCCATTGAAATGAAAGTAGAATACGAGAAAATTATCTATTGATTTGATCTATTGCTTACTTGTTCTTTTATTTGATTATTTTATAACAAATAGTTGTTTAAAAACATAATTTAAAAAAGTAAAAAAAATATGAAATTTGAAACTATTTAAACACATATTTAATTTTTTAATAAATACTAATAGATAAATTAAGAATGTTTAGAAATAGAAATAAAATCTTTTAAATACAGTGAAAAATTAAAAACTGCTTACCAACAACTTTTTTAATATATTATAAAAAGTCACTAGAATGTTTGTTTAAAATATTGTTAAAATACTATTTAAATAATATAAAATATATTAATATTATAAAATATTATAATATCCATTTAATTAATTAATTAGTTTCAAATCTAATTTCTAATAAAAAATTGTTTATATTAAATCCATCCATATTTTCTAATGTTTTTTTATTTTTATATTCTTATAAATATATTAGATTTTTTTAAAAAATTCTGTTAATATTTTTATGAAAATTTATTGTCACACTTCTATTAATATTTTATGAAGAATCTCAATTTTTAAAAAATAGGATCTTATATTTTAAAATTTTAATAAAAAATAGGATCTTATATTTTAAATTTTAAAAAACATTTTAAATACAAGTAACAGTATTTACCATTTATTATTTGCATAATTCTATAAAAATAAAAAATAATTTTATATGCTTTTATTAATAAATAAAATGCAAAAGAATTCAAATATTATTTTCTCAAAATTTTAATTATTTAAATAATAATAATTTTATAAAACAAGAAATTGGATAGAAACCTAATTATATAGATTTGATAGAATTGTTATTAGAGGTGCTCATGGGTCGGGTTGGGTTTAAGCATGATACTAATATATTTTATATTTGTTCAAGTCTGGTCTGACTCGAAATCTAGATTTAAAATTTTGTTCAAATCCATTCATATCTGTCAAAAACTAACCTGAGTCTATTTTAGGTCCGCCCATATTATTTTTATTTTTTTAAATATTTATGTTATATTATTTTAATATTTAATTATTGTATATATTTTTTATTTATTGAATTTTTTTATATAGTTATCTTAATATTATTTTAATGTTTACATTAGAGTAGTATTATATATTTAATATAAATTTATTTTTTAATATGTTTTAAATTACATAATATATAAAAATAATATAATATAAAATATCGTAAATTTAAAATATATCAAATCAAGTCAAATTCAGATATTGAATATTTAAATTCAAATTCAACCTATATTTTAAATGAATCTAAATTTTTTACTTAAATTTATTTTCGAACTTAATTTTTTTATCTAAACTTTTTAAATTTCGGACATATATTTAAACATGGACGAATAATTGACCATGAACAGGTGTAATTGTTATACATGTATACAATATAGATTGGGTCATAAAGGCTGAACCCAAAAGCTATAACGTTGGTGAGGGCCGAAAACAGGAGTTGAATTCATTTAGTGATGTGTCGCTGTCTGCCAGGATCTCCGCCTCCCGTGGGGACCACAGTCAAACCTCCACCACATGCCACGTTGCACCTCTTCCACTCTCCACTCGTGTGGTGCGGCGCGTTCAACCACCTCCTCTGCTTTAAACATTCTTTTTGTTTTTATTTTCTCCTCTCTCTCCCTCTCAAACACTGCAAATTTTCCTTTCACTTTCAAAACAGATCACTCATCTTCTTCTTCTTCTTCTTCTTCTTTCTGGTACTGTAGAGACTAGAAAACAAAAATCTGATTCTGTTCAACTTGTAAAAAGAGGGAAGCGTTCAAATTATGGACACTATGTTTTAACCAAAATTATATTGTTCAAGGGCTACTCGTAATCTTAGGGCTGATACGCAGATCCGCCTTTATCTCTTTGTTTTGTAAGAAGTAAGAACCAATTGTAAACATTTTGCATTGTTCTAAAAAAGGTATTTTTCTCCAAGTAAAACCTCTGTTTTCAGAATTTCATTCAGCTTCCCCAAGATATTTTTTGGCTAGTTTTGCCTAGGGTTATTTGCATCTTTTTGTCACACATTTACTTCAATTTTATGTCTCTATCAAATTTAGACAATTACATATTACAAAAAAAAGTATTTTTTTCATTGTTGGATTGGTTTAGTTTATATGCATTTCGTTTTAATTGTTTTTGGGTCCCGTAATTTGGTTCATATAATTCACTTATTGATCCGTTTCTCGGTTCGTTTGAGTTATTTTTTTCGATTTGGGGATCTGGGTTCTTGTTGATCGTACTTTAAGCTTTTTGGGATCTCTGAATTAGCAGTCTTTTTGGGATATCCTTTTGATTTGGGATCTGGGTCTTTCTCATTTACTGGAAAGCTGCATTCCTTTTATGTAATTCAAAATAAAAAATTCCAAACATTCTTTTTTATCCTAACAATTCCAACATCCAAGAGAGAAAATTAGGACTTTTTTTATTGAGGATCATTGAATCCTACAACAAGGAAGGGAGCTACATTGAATGAGGCAGTTCCCTGATTGGAAAACAAACTGAGGCTATAAATTATGGGTTGCATTTGCTCGAAAGGTTCTCGAGCAAATGAATATGTTGAAAATAACCATGGAAAAAGAGACAAGACCCACAAGAACTCGAGAAAAACCGCAAAAAAGTTATCTGTTTCCTTTAAAAGGGACAATGTGGTGGTTGAGGCGGATGCCACAGCACGGTTGATCTCGAATCAGCAGCCAAACCACGGTGCCGTTTCAGGGCCTTCGTCCTCTTCTGATGATGAAGAAAAGAAGGCAGCGTTGGCGGTTTTTGAGAGGTCTAAAGGGACCCCACCCGAGCTGCAAAGGCGTCCAACAACGGAGGCGGATGGGAGGGGTGGACAAGGGCGGCCGAGGATGTCCAGGATCATAAATGCAACTGGTGGCGAAAGAGATGCACAGGTGGTCGCTGGTTGGCCTTCTTGGCTAGCAGCAGTAGCTGGGGAAGCCATCAATGGTTGGATACCTCGAAAGGCAGAGTCATTCGAGAAGTTGGAGAAGGTCTGCTCAATAGCTTTATCTTTTATTGCTTATTTATAGTTTCGTTTCCTGTATTCTGCCCATTAAAGAAATTTGCGTTTTGCTTATTCATATCTACTTTGAAGTTTATAATTTATAAACTAGCTACTACTGTGCAGTTAAAATGAGTGTATGTTTCATCAATGTGCATCTTGATACAAATTATGGCAACCTGTATGAGGGCATTAGCTCTTTGCTTTATTGGTGTAATCTTCTATGTCTGTTATTTTTCCTCTTTCAATAAATATAGTAAACGGTCCTGCTAATAATGTAGATTGGCCAAGGAACCTACAGCAGTGTGTACAAAGCTCTTGACCTTGAATCAAATAAGTTAGTTGCCTTGAAGAAAGTTCGATTTGTTAATATGGACCCTGAAAGTGTTTGTTTCATGGCAAGAGAAATTATTATTCTACGGTGGCTTGATCACCCTAATGTCATGAAGCTTGAAGGTCTAATTACTTCTAGGGCGTCTGGAAGTTTATACCTTATATTTGAATACATGGAGCATGATCTTGCAGGGCTATTAGCAACACCTGAGGTTAAGTTCACTGAAGCTCAGGTATGTTCATATTTTCAATATTTATTTGATTAATGTTACTCAGATCTGCATAAAATTTGTGATTCCATGGTGGAGGAAAACAGTTTCATAAGAAGTCTGTCACATTGTTAACTGTTACTGGATTTTCAATGATATTTGATGGAACATATTGTGCATGTAGCAAATGATCAGCTGCTTGTACTAGTGGAAGCAGTTTTCTTTACCAAAGTTGTAACCTTTAATTATATATACTGTGTTACCATTTGACAACAAAGAATTATGTTTAACCCTTTTTTTGGGCTCAAATGAAAGAAAGGGACTCGGTTATTTGGGTGTTGAAGTGCTGGATTTTATGTGTAACCATGCAGATAAAGTGTTATATGCAACAGCTGCTTCGTGGACTTGACCATTGCCATAGTCGTGGTGTTTTACATCGTGATATCAAGGGCTCAAATCTCTTGATAGACTGTAATGGAAACCTCAAGATTGGTGATTTTGGACTGGCAACCTTTTTCCATCCCAATCAGAAGCAGCCTCTAACAAGTCGTGTAGTAACCTTATGGTACCGCCCTCCTGAGCTTTTGCTTGGTTCTACAAACTATGGAGTTGCTGTCGATCTGTGGAGTTCTGGTTGCATACTTGCAGAATTATTTGCTGGGAAGCCTATCATGCCTGGAAGAACTGAGGTACTTGTTTCGTTTTTTGAGGGTATTGACACATATAATTTGAAATTCCTTGTGCATGGTGAGCTTCTAATGATGCTTTTTATTTCTTATGATTGAAAAGGGAAACACACTTCTTATGATGACATGGAATTATTACCGTACTCGTGTATGCATGACTATATATATTTATTAGTCATGTGTGTTTGAGGATGTGTGCGTGTTGGTGCACGTGCTTAACAAGATGGAAAAATATAAATGCAAAGAGAATTCGGGTTCCTCTTTAACACTATGACATTGGAAGACCTGGATGCCAAAAGTTAATCTTCAAGTCATACTAGCATCACTCTGCTATGATCTAGGCACAGAATTGTTTAGAACCTAAGCTATGATCTTATTCAGGGGTTTGGCATTTGTTTGAATTTGCTTTTCATCTCATTTCGCCTGTGTTTAATTGTCAAACTATTTGCTCATTAAGTGTTTGTATCACCTTTAAGGTGGTATTGGGGTTGGACGTAGCATTGCTGGTGTAGACAGCCTCAAGAATCATCTACTTTAGTTGATAATTTACTGGGCCGTGGGTTCAATGATGTACTGTTCAGCATTTATTATTGCCATTGTCATGACATGATTATGCAATGAATATGTACTCTAGAACTGCCTACAAGTTATTTTTCAGAACTTACTCATAGAACTAACCTAAGTGCAGTGCACTTGCAGTTGAGCTTTTTAGTTCAACTTCTGGTAAGTGATGATCTCATTGTTTATCATTTTTAGGTCGAACAACTGCACAAAATCTTCAAACTCTGTGGATCACCTTCTGAAGATTATTGGAAAAGATCAAAATTGCCACATGCAACCATTTTCAAACCTCAACATCCTTATAAAAGCTGTGTTCTTGAGACATTCAAGGACTTTCCTGCATCTGCTTTGGTCCTTTTGGAGGTTCTTCTTGCAATAGAACCCGAGTATCGTGGAACTGCTTCTTCAGCACTTCAGAGTGAGGTGAACCTGAGACGTTCAATCTCTTTTAGTGTACTTGTTACCTTGTAGTCTTCTTTTTGGGATCAATCTTTTTGTTAGTCCAACTGGTTCTATTTATGCTTTTCCTTGAAAACAATTTAAGTGCATACTTTTTCTTATACAAGCAAGATGAGAAGGAACCCTTTTAACTCCTACCTTATTGGCTTGAGCTGCATTTGGACATATTACCATTGGTTGATTTGCTAAAAAGGGAAAGAAACCCTTATAATAAACAAGAAGCCTGTCTTTTAATTGCATTTGAAATGTTGTTAGTCATCATCTTTATAATTGCAACTTTTGACTTTTTGTTGGGACTTGGGACATTCAGATGTCCAGCCTGTTGGTTCATTTGTGCATATGTCAGCTCTTCTTACTTGAGAAATGGCATGTTCACTAAAGTCAACTACGAAATAGTCATTGCACAGCTTGTGTTGGTTCCTGCTGGGATGTTTATCTTTAGAATGTAAACTATATTGGTTGCTTATGATTATTCTACCTTTTCATCCTTCATTCATGTCATCTCGTTTTGGTAATTTTGTTTTAACTCTGAAGTTTCTCTTCCAGTTCTTTACAACACTTCCTCTTCCTTGCGATCCATCTAGCTTGCCCAAGTATCCACCTAGTAAGGAGTTTGATGCCAAGCTTCGGGAAGAGGAACTTAGAAGGTAGTTATCTGCTCTGCTTTGTATTAAAAATTTTGATCTCATCAATGTTTAAACATTTTGTGAAAATTATCTTGTGTCTGATTAAACTTTTGCCTATATTCTGGTCATTTAGTTCATTATACTGGAAGCTCTAATAACTTCATTGTGATTTGCATTTGGTATTACGTCTTGAAATGTAGTTAAAATGTTATAAAAATCTTATAAAAGTTTAAAATATTCTAATTAAAATGTATAAAAGTAGTTACAAAAAAAGGGTATTTTGGTAATTTTAGTTTGGCTCAAACCTGCCCAAGCTGTACCCAGAAATTTTAATTGAAAATGTGCCCTGCCCCCTAATCCAGTTCATCTTCTTTTTTTTTTTTTTAAACGCCCCTATAGGGTCAGGACTGATATTGACAGATTTGGGTTATTTTGCCATCTACGAGAAAGGGATGAAAATTCTCAATTTGAATTAGTTTGTGTTATTGAGAACAATCTTGCTCTCTAAAGTCCCCCCCCCCCCCCAAAAAAAAAAAGTATAAAAACAACTGTTCTTCCTGTTTAAAAACTTGAAAACCAGGCAGAGAGCTGGTGGGAAAGTACATGCACTTGATCCTGTTAGAAAGTTTTCCAGAGAATCTATAGCTGTTCCTGCCCCAGATTTCAATGCTGAGTTACAGGCATCCATACAGGTACTTCCTAACTTGCAAGATTTATTTGCTATTACACAATTCATATGTTTTTGATAATATTAATATGGTGTTTGAACACTTTCCAACTGAAAATCAGTCTTTTGGTCATGACTGATGTTTGTTATGTTGCTTGATACAGAAACGACGAGGACTGTTTGATGCTAAAAGTATCAGTGAAGTATGCTACCCTGAAGAAGACAGAGGTGCTGGCTTCCCTATTGAGCCTTCAAAAGGAACAGAAAGAGTTGTATACAACTCTCATTCTGGCCAGTCAATGCACCCTGGTAAGTTTGAATCTTCAAGGAATAAGAAGATGACTGAGATTGAGTCTATGAAGGCTTCTGCTCGAGCATTTGGTTTTCCAAGGAAGCCTGAAGAGTTGAAAACTCAGACAACATGTTTTCATCGTGGAGCTGTGGAATTGTCCCGATTTTCTAATTCAATTGCAATTAGAGGCAGTTCACGGTTTGATATGACCAAAGAGAATAATATAAATCCTCACTGGCCTGAGGAGCGTTTTAATTCCGGATATAACAATCTGGATAATGCTGAGTCCTCTGAAAAGCATGATTTGTCCCATGGTTTACTCGATAGACCAAAGGCTTCAAATGTGAAGGATGAACAACCATCTTCCAAGGAATCAGCCGTGGTAAGGGAATTTTGTTAAATTAGAATTTAGTTTTATCGACATGTATTTTTGACTTCCAATTTCATTTCCTTTACTGGTAGACTCAATATCCATTCTAATAACAACTGATTTCTGAATGCAAGGATTTTATGTGATATCCATCTCCTAGAAAATCCATGAAAAATTGAAGCTAAAAGTGTATACTAGGCGAGGAATACAATTTATAACGATTGCTTTTACGTTTTCCATGGCACAATTCATCAGTTTCAACTATCTGGGGTTACTAACACTTTAAATTTTGGTGTGTGAATGCAGGGTTATGTTTCCATGAATAACCGAATGCACTATTCTGGACCATTGATGCCTCGCGGAGGAAACCTTGAGGAAATGCTTAAAGAGCATGAGAGACGGATTCAGAATGCTGTTCGCAGAGCTCGTTCGAACAAGACAAAGGCAAAAATTAACTTTGATGACAATGGACAGACTGAATCACTACTATAACACGAGAAATGGCAGTGAGAAACTGGAAAAATGCTTATACCTGTTCCATTCCGATCTGGAAACTCAGCAGAGTGGTCATAATTTAATTATTAGGAAGAAATTTTTTTGTTTTGGAGATTTGACACGTCTTGCTGCCAGATGATGTTCAATAATCATGCAAATCCTGCAGCAAGGACAATTTTTTTCCCGTCAAAGTTCACTCCGGAAGTTCTAACAAAAAAAAAAAAAAAAGCAGCTCTGTTCGACTGAGAATGTTGAGTGGTATTTGGTGATTATCTTTGAAATTCGGCCATTTTGTTGTTACCTTAGGTACAGGTTTCTGAACTATGCTTTGTACAGCTAAAATAGGCTTCTTCCAAAATTTATAATCAACTTCACTGCTTTTTTATTTTTTGGGGTTTGCTTCAATTTACTCCATCTTATCATCCCACTTCAGGAAAAATCACCTCGCGCAATTTAATCTATCAATGAACCTCTAACAATTAATCATATTTAGCAAATATTGAAATTGAGAAAAGATATGATCTCCCTAGGATTTTTTTGTTGAAATGTGAGCTGTGTGAACTTTGAATTGCGGATCTGTTCGCAGTGTGAACTGTATGGTGCAAAGTGCGAGCTCACCACAAGTGTGAAGTGTGTGAGCTTCCTATGATAATGAGTTCATTGAATGTGCAAGCTCACCACAGCTGCGAGCTCTCTTAAGTTAATATGTTAATAGTAGTTAGCAGTTAAAGATTTATTAGAACAGTTGTTTGAACATTTTAGTTGGTTAGCAGAGTAACATTTTGTATATAAAATTAGGCTCAGGTGTATTGTAAAGATGCAGTTTTTTAATAAAACCAGAATGGTTTACTCTGTTAATTGTTCGATCATCGGCGTTTTTGTTCACAGCTTCCGCTGTTTGGTAAAGGTATAGATGTATGTTTGAAGCAGAGCAGCATATAAGAGTCACCAATGCACTGTTGTTATGGGGTTGGTTGGACCATGAACGCTTCCATTGCCTTACCACCAACCAACCAACCAACCAACCAAATTAGAAAACGTCAGTTTCAGTCACAATGAATAACTTGTTATCGTTTGAAATATCATTCAGCCAGCAAATTCTGAAAACTATGCCTTCCCTAATCATCCCTTCCTGTTGGTCCTTAAAATTAATAACCTTAGAAACCGACAAATTGGGTCAAATCCATGAAATCTTCTTTCTTTTTTTAAACTGCAGTTCCGACATACAAAAAATGAATCCACCAAACTTGTAGATGTGCCAACCGCAATATTGCTTGCTTGCTTCACCCACAAACCTTGCAGATGTTTTGTCTTCATCAAGTATCTGACGTTTCTTCCCTTGGTTTCCAAGCATAATGGAAACCATAGTATATGTTTCACCCATTTTTATGTATCTGCAGCTCAAAATCTCTGCATCAAGGAAAAAAACCATTTCTTGCAGACCAACATGAGGCCTAAAGGCAGTCAAGCCCTCCATTTTAAGGTCCTCCTTTTAGGAGTTTTCTTTGCTTTTCTCCTCCTTTTTGTGTTAAGATCAAGTTTATCATCTTCCCAAGAAGATACGTCGGAGTTACAAACATTTGCAGCAGCTAAAACCTCTAATGGTGTTAAAGAAAGCAAAAGTGGAGCAAATTGCTCGCCATCTTGTGACAAGATTCCACGTTCTCTAGCCCAAGCTCTCATTCACTACGCAACCTCGAGTATCACTCCGCAGCAAACACTGAAAGAAATCTCGGTCACTGCCAAAATTCTAGAGAAGAAGTCACCATGCAATTTCCTAGTATTTGGCCTAGGCCATGACAGCCTTATGTGGAGTTCACTCAACTACGGTGGCCGAACGGTTTTCCTTGAAGAAGATGAGGCTTGGATTGAGCAAATCCGACGTCGGTTTCCCATGTTGGAATCCTACCATGTGACGTATGATAGCAAGGTAAACCAAGCTGAGAATCTCATGGACGTGGGCAGAGGACCTGAATGCACAGCAATTGCTGACCCTAAATACTCAATGTGCCAACTTGCATTGAAAGGTTTGCCAAGTGAAGTTTATGAGATGAAATGGGACTTGATAATGGTAGATGCACCAACCGGATACTACGAGGACGCTCCAGGGAGGATGACCGCCATATACACCGCGGGTATGATGGCAAGGAATAAAGAGAAAGGAGAGACTGATGTGTTTGTGCATGATGTGAATAGGGTGGTCGAAGATAAGTTCTCCATGGCATTTTTATGCCAAGGGTACATGAAAAAGCAAGAAGGAAGGCTTAGACACTTCAGAATCCCTAGCCATAAGGATAGCTTGGAGACACCCTTTTGCCCTGAGTGATCTTACAGATTTCTTTATCAATTCTTTGTTATATTGTTGATTGATGCTGTTTCACGGGGGAATTATCCTTTTTTTCCCTTCATCAAAGCAAAATAGGAAAGCGTAGCACTATTGCATTGCATGCATTTCTTTGAACTCAAATATACAACTGCAGAATTTATAATAAAGGATCAGTTCCCTATTCCCTACTTCATTTCTACCTGCATCTTCACCAATTCAGTCACTTCTCATTTATTTCAGCGGGTTGGTTCATATTTTCTTTGATATGGCTTTTTTTTTTTTTATAAAAATGTCCCTAAAAATTTGATTAATTATGAAAATGACATAAAATTTACAATAAAATTTGGTGGAACCATGTAAAATAGCGTCGCCAACATACCATGTCAGCATACGAGATAAAAAATTAATTTTTTGTTGGCGGGCCTATATAAATACCAGAAAAATATTGTTATTTCTGAAAAATTGGGGGAGCTTTAGAAAAATACTCCTTTTCTTGTAGAGCCAAATAATTTGGCGCCACTAGTTTCCAATGTTTGCCATTGTATTTTTTAAATTTTTATTTTGTTTTTTAAATTTTAAAACTATAAAAGAGTGTTTTATTTAAATTTAAATTTAAAAAATAATATTTTATTTGGTGGAGCCATTCTCTTTGGCGTGTCTAAATTGGTATATGTAATCTTCAATGGCAGATAAATCTGAGTTGAAGAGAATTTTTTTAATATATTTAAATCATATTTTTTTATAAAAAAAAGGGTTCTAGTTATAATTCGGAAACGATTCGTGCATACATTTCACAGAAATGCGAAATCAAAGTAGACGATAAAGTAGCCAGAAGGCATGGAAATAAAGGGATTATTTCAAAAATTTTACCTAGACAGGATATGCCTTATTTGCAAGATGAAAGACCTGTTGATATGGTCTTCAACCCATTAGGAGTACCTTCACGAATGAATGTAGGACAACTATTTGAATGCTTGCTTGGGTTAGCAGGGAGTCCATTAGATAGACATTATCGAATAGTACCATTTGATTAAAAAATATGATTTAAACATATAAAAAAAATTTCCTTCAACTTAGATTTATCTGCCATTGAGGGTTGCATATACCAATTTAGTCACGCCAAAGAGAATGGCTCTACCAAATAAAATATTATTTTTAAAGTTTAAATTTAAATAAAACATTTTTTATAGTTTTAAAATTTAAATTTAAAATTTAAATTTTTTTATAGATTTAAAATTTTAAAAAACAAAATAAAAAAAATTACAATGGCAAGCATTGGAAACTGGTGACGTCAAATTATTTAGCTTCACCAAAAAGAATTATTTTTTAAAGCCCCTAATTTTTCAAAAATAACAATATTTCCCTAGTATTTATACAAGTGGAGTCATTCTACATAACTTCATCAAAACATTAATTTTTTATCTCGTATGTTGACGTGGCATGTTGGTGGTGCCAAACTCTTTGGCTCCACCAAATTTTACTATAGATTTCAAGTCATTTTCGTATTTAATAAAAAATAGGTTATTTTCATAATTAATAAAAAATTTAGGGTCATTTTTATAAAAAAAGCCCTATTTATATATGCTCTGATACATTTTCATTTGGTACAAATACCACTAAGCCCTACAAATTTCAAAAATTTGGTATATTGATCCCTTTGGAATAGAGGTGTTCATGAGTTGGGTCAAGCCGAGTCTAAGCATGATATTAATATATTTTATGCTTGCTCAAGCCCGGCTCGGCTCAAAATCTGGGCCTAAATTTTTTTCTAAACCTGCCCATTTTTTAAATAGACTAACCCAAGCCCATTTTAAGCCCGCACAGATTATTTTTTAAAAAATATTTATATTATATTATATTAATATTTAATAATTTTATATATTTTTTATTTATTAAAATTTTTTATAGTCATTTAACATTATTTTAATGTGTACATTAAAGTAGTATTATATATTTAATATAAGTTTATTTTTTTAATATGTTCTAAATTATATAATATTTAAAAATAACATTATATAAAATATTATAAATTTAAAACGGATTGGGTCGGGCCGGGCTTGGATCTTGAATATTCAGACCCGAGCTCGACCCATATTTTAAACGGACTTAATTTTTTTCTTAATCCCATTATTTTGATTCAAACCCTTCAAATTTCGAATGAATCTTCGAACTTGATCGAATAACCCGATTAATAAACATATTTACTTTAGACTCACTTATTCCTTACCTTTTGAGAGCGGCAAATGGAAACAATCAATGACGGTGTTAAATATTTTCATTAATAAATTACTTGTGTTTAATTGAAATTCACTGAATATTATAAGTTCAAAACATTCAAAAAAATAATAAAATATTCACAAAAACATAAATAAAAATCAATAAAACCTTCCCATATTTCGAAAATATCTTAGAAACTATAAAATTTCGTAAATTAATAAAATTTAAAAAACATTTAATCTATTATGATTAGAAACAAAATATGAAAAGAAATGTTAAAACCTATAAAGCTAGAATTCTGGCAAAGGGATACACGCAAAAAGAATGTATCAATTACAATGAAACTTTCTTTCCTGCAACAATTACTATAACACTCCTATACCCACTCATCGAGTTTGGGTATCGAAATGTTATATTCGTTGTCAAAGTAATTTCAGAGAAATTCTATTTCATTACTCTTTCTAATCGAGTTAGCAGAACGATTTATAGTTAATATAAAATTTCCATTTTTATTTGTAATTTAATTACATCATATTATTCACTATTATTCATATGCATCTATTTTCAATTTCGACATCTTATGATTTCTCAAACAAATTATAAAATTACATAACTATTAAAGTTTTACAAATAAGTCCATAAATACACCAGATAACCATTAATAACTTATGTATTAGCAAATTTATCACTTGTAACAATTTATTAGCATCACATTCTCTTACTATTTTCCTCCTTTTCTCCGTTTCACATCCTTTATGTACGTGTATACATATGTATATATGTACCTTTGATTTTGAGTATAGTATGCTTATACATATAACATCAATTAAGATGTCTTTTTTTTTTGTGAATTACAATAACAGGGCAAAGTCCAAACAACAAACGCGACTAACGCGACTTAAACCCAGACCACATCTGGGGCAGTGAACACCTTTGACCATCAGGCCATCACATGGGGTTCTCAATTAAGATGTCTCTAACTGCATACACATTGTTATTAAGGTTTTCCATTTGAGTGATAGTCACTAAATTATTTATATTTTGGTTTACAGGATTTCGAATTAAGATTCGCTTGTTGTTTCTGAAACTATACTCAATGAACTTTTTACCATAAAAATGTTAGAATTTCCACATAAGCCAATCAATACAATAAATTCTTTAAAATTTTCATGTTCTGCTACTAAGCAGCTTTGACCCTTCTTCACTAAAAATTAATTATCTTTCAGTACAAGATTCATATTATGTTGTTGTTAGTTTCTCTTGAAAATGGATTCATCAATATTTTAAACATATAAATTTCATCTCTTAAATGTTTTTGTACCATTTATAATAATTTTTCAAAGTTAAAACAGGGAAACCTAAAATCACTTTGACCTTGTCTTACAAAAGTTCATATATCTCATAGTATACAGTTCCATTACTTACACCATTTCTTTATGCAAAACTAAACATTAACCTTCAATTCCCTATTTAATTTAACCTCTAAATCGATCTCTACAATTTTTGGTGAATTTTCAAAGTTAAACCGCTACTGTGATCCAAAATTGTTTTGATGAATATATTTACTTAAAGTATATGTACTTCACTTAAAGTATTTGTACATTGTTTAAAGTATAAATATTTTTCTCAAAGTATCGATACTTTTAACAAAGTATTTGTACAGTTTGATTGTTTTTTTTCAATCTGGGTTATTTAATCTTAAACCCTTTCGTTTTAGTAAATTTTATAAAATTAACAATAGTATTCAAATTCTACAATGAGGTCCACTTATGTTCACAATTAAACTTTTTTACTTGCTTCAATTTTAGTCCGTAATGTTATGAAATTTATTTTTCAAATACATAAGCACTTTAGTCAAATAATTCATTATAATATATCTTGTTTCACACATCAATTTTCACGTATTTCACTTTTATTATTTTATCCACACATTTTCTCAAGTTTGACAATTTAGTCCTTGTCATAATAATATAAATTTCATATTTTTTCACTATTTCACTTTTATAATACTTTAGGCATATTTCATTATCTCATAACATATTCATTAAACTTTCATCATATTACACTTATTCACATATTAAATTATTTCAATTATAAATTTTCAAGAGTTTACAATTTAATCCATATCACCATGAAAATTCATTATTTACTATAATTTTACCTTTACAACAATTGAATTACACTTAACACTTCATTTTAACCTTTTATCCTCATACTTTATTTAAATCACAAACTTTTGCACTCTTTACAATTTAGTCTCATTATCATAAATTCAATGTAACTTGGAAATTTCATCACACATTCACTTTTTTATGTAATCACTATATTATCACACTTCAATTGCATTCTGCAACACCCCAAACTCGACCCAAAAGATCCAACACGAATCTGGCGTGCCATATTAGCCACTGAAGTGACTCTTGTTAACTCCCAACCTAACATCCAACATACCACTGAATTATAACACATGAATATAGTGTTAAACATTAACAAAGCAGTAGAAATAACACATTCATAAAAACACAAGGGTTCAAATGCAAGATAAATCAGAGTTCAATCATGCGAAATAATATACACTTGAACACTTCTCATAACATTCAAACATAGCTCATGTAACACCCAAATCTGGTATTTTGTTACCAAAATAGGGTTACGAAGAGTTACTCTAAACATCGAAACATTTTCATAACATACAATATTTAAATATCAATTTAATTTCTTTAAATTCAGATATAATTCGAAATAATATTAAACATATATTTACGGCTTTAAATCGGGTCCTTGAGGCCTTACAAACAGTTTACGAACAACTAGGGACCAATTTGAAATAGATCATGTAACACCTAAAACCCGTAACTATCGTTAATTCAAGGTTTCAAGGTTTCAAGGTTTAACAGACCTTTACGATTATGAACACATACAAATCAACCATGATTCATGTCAATGCATTTAACATGTCCAAAATAAACTCTAATTGTTCTTACATAATCATTACAAACATTATAGCTAAGCAGAGAGTTAATTGAATTACACGAGAGTTCAAAACGAAATCAGAAGTTTTATTCAACAGGGGTCACATGGCCGTGTGTCTCAAACACACGCCCGTGTGCCTCCACATACAAACCCATGCCTCAAACCGTGTACCAGACCATGTGCATGCTCGAATTACAAGCACAAGGCCGTGTCAAAAACCGTGTGACAGGCCGTGTTGACATACGAAATTACCTTACACACCCGTGTGTGGAATTGTGTGCTAGGCCATGTGTATATGCAAATTAGGGCCACACGGCTGTGTCCCAGACTATGTGTTGCCTGTATAAAGCCTGCTACCTACAACCAGGACACACGATCGTGTGGGTGGCCCGTATGCAGGCTGTGTGCCTATACGCATGACCAAAATCAGTTTCACATTTTACCCAAAAGGAATAGGAATTCACATTCATTTCAACATAACCTTCATACCAAAATCATACTTACATAAACATCCACACTACAAGTTTCTACTCCATTGGTACAATAACATATTAGCCAAATCTTATCATAAGAATTTCCCAATTAAAGGCAAATACTACTTAGGCAATCCAATCCAATATAATTCAAACTATGACTACATAACTAAACAATCCATCACATAGCAACAAAAGTCACATTTGGCAATATTCATTAGAATATGTTTCCACTTCTATTTGACTATCAAACTCATTATAACTATGCACACCAAAAGCATTTCAAACAACACATTTCCTAATACATGCCATATAAGCCAAGTGATACAAAAACTACCGAAGATGCTCCCGAGATAGTGTGATTTTCCAAGATGATCCGATCTTCTAACAACAAAATAAAATCTATAAAACAATAGATAATTTCATAGGTAAGCTTACAAAGCTTAGTAAGTTCGCGGGATTAGTTAAACTTACCATAATAACTTGTTCAACTTAAAAGAAAATACAAAGGAACAATAATGTTATCCTAATTCCACCGTAACAGAATATGATTATTCGAGCCGTTACAGAATATAGCTCATTTAAGCCAAGAACAAATTATTGCTCATTTGAGCCAGATTCAAAAAATGGCTTAATCGAGCCAAATACAGAAAAATGCTCTTTCGAGCCAGATACAAAATAATGCTCTTTCGAGCTAGATACATAGTATTTCTTAAGCCTTCCACTTTGTTCTATTTATCCAAGAATAATTTCAAGATAAACATAACTGAAAGTATCAAAATGAAAAGTAAATAGTATGAACTTACCTAACTAAACTGTAGCAATACACAGTATAGGGACTATTCCATAATTCTCTTTGCCTCGATTTTTAACCCATTCTTGATCTAAATAATAATTTCATTCAATTAATTAATTCCAATAGTAAAATACACTCATTTTTATACAATTAAGTCTTTTTTGAAATTTTTACAAAATTACCCCTGATATTTAACTTTTATGCAATTTAGTTTGTAAGCTCAAAACTTGCAAGTTAACAAATTTCAAGCAAAACCAAGTTCAGCCGAATTATACTATAGTTCTCTACCATACATGTTATTTCACACTAAGTCCTCTTAATTTTATACTTTAATATTTTAGTCCTTAAACATTAAAATTAACAAAAACTACTTTACAAATTAGTCCCCAGGTTAGCTAGATTAAGCTAATACGAATTCAAAAACATAAAAATGACTAAAAATGAATAAGATTTACCTATCCAATCAAGGTGCCCTAGCTTGGCCGAAAGCTCCCTTGTTCATCCATGGCTATTCTGCTCTTCAACAAGAAGAAAGGAAAAAAATGATGATATTACCTTTAACTTATTTAATTTAACTTATCATTTAATCTTTTACCAGATTAACCTTTAATTTTAACATATAAAATCACGAAAACATGCCCATAAATGTCCATAATATAAGTATATGGTATATTTACCATCTAAGGAAGGATTAATTGCACAATTGGTCCTTCAGTTATCTTTAATTTTAATTAAACTAGCTTAATTCCAATTTAATCCTAAACTAATTAGACTAAATGATTAAATAACCCAAAAGTTAGTGAATGGTAATCATATCGACCACCGCTTGGACTTTTTGACCATGGTTTAATTACCATTTTGGTCCCTTTAATATTTTAAATCTATAGCGATTAACTTTTACCTCTTTTAAAATTTAATCCTTTTACTTTAATTAAGCAATTAATCATCAAAATTACTAAACCAAACTTCAATTCATCCATAATACAATTCTGTAAATGTTTAATAAAAATATTTATAGCTCTAAATTATAAAAACGAGGTCTCAATACCTCATTTAAAAAAACCACTTGACCTTTGAACCAAACCACTTATACTAACTTTTAATTCATTTAATTAAAATTCAACTAATTAAAATCCAACATGAAATTATTATTGACTTGTATAATTTAAATACTAATTATACGAACTTACTCGACGGATTTGTGGTCCCGAAACATACATGAGAATATGAATAATATTCAGATCATAGATTCAAATGTGAATAATAAAAACAATATTATTTATTGCATATTTAAAATAAATGAGAATACTTGGATTTAAACTTAAAATTTATGGCTTGAGAATATGATGCGAGTCGTAAGGACCAAATTCAAGCTTATGAATGTGATGGGATCAAAGTTTCTCAAGGTCCAATAATGAGGTCGAAGGCCAAGCAAATTCGAGCAAGATTGAATGGGACCATCCAAGACTTCGTTACCAAGGCCCTAGATGTGCACACGGCCAAAAAATAAAATCAAGATTCACTTTCTTTTTTTCAAGAAAATCAAGAAACCGAATCTTCGTCCAATTTTTCCATTCCAAACAATTTCAAGAATCAAGAAAATCAAGATTTCAAATCTTGGAAATCTTGGTCCAAGAAATCGAAGCTGCCAATTTTCAAGTTGAGGAAATCAGCAGGCTTGCGATGACTTTTTGGATGGGATCCAGGAATTTATGGGTTGAGATGTCTGCATGGATTTCGAAGATCTATCTCTTATCTTTGAAACACACTTTGAATCACTCGATTTCAAGTTCGGGAACTCAAGTTATGATCGTTTTAATAAAGACTGTGCAAGCAGAATTTCTGGACGTGATTATGACGGGAATTACGAGTTTCGGGCTTTTAATTCGAGTTTAAATCATATTGGGTTTGGTTTTTAGGTTTAATTTTTATTATATATGAGCCCAATATCGTATTATCAGCTCTTATTGTTTTATTGTTTTTTTTTATTCCGAATTTTTAATAATTATTAAGTAGTTTAAGTTTTTGGGAGTGTTATGTCAACAAGAAAGTTTCTTGTTTAGATTAGTTAGAGTTCTAGTTTAATTAAGAGTTTTATTTAGATTTATTTATCTTGCCTATTTATAGGCCTTGGAATTGTAAACAAGACACTTGATTTTGATTATTTTGAGTTAATAATAATTCTCTTTGAGTTTTTCTTCAAGAATTGCTCTTGAGTTTTTTTTAGAAGTTGTTTTAACAATCTTTCAGGTTGTGGGGATCATCTTCAAGCTTTTTCTTGCCAAGATCTCTTTCTTGGAGGGGAAATTTGAGCCATTGAAGGGAGTTATGGATTATTATCGTTTTCAAGGCTTCTTAGGACGTTATCTTCTCTTTTCTATCTTTAATTTATCGTTCTTGTTTGATCTAGTTTATTTCTTACTGTTTCAATCATTCTTGCCTAAACAGTTTGCTTTCATCTTTTAAATCGCTTCTAACGAATTTGTTTGTGTTTTTATTTTCCAGATTTGGTTGGGATAATTTCTTGAGGTCCAAGGACGGTTTCTTTCATCCAAGAAACCCTAAGTTTCGTTCTCTATTGGATCCTTTACCAGCCATTCATCTTTCTTTTGTTTTAATGTCGTTTGATTATTCTTCTTGTCAGCTAATCTATCTTTCTTTGTTTTCATTACATTTTTCTAGAGTTCTAAGGTAGATCCGTGACTTGACAACTTTACGATCCTCTTCCGCATTCGTTTCGTATCATTTGGTATCAGATTTTGGGTTTTTTGCGTGTTCTTCGTTGCTTTCTACACTAATTTCAATTACAAATAGCCAACTAGCAGTTTTTACCCAGTAAATTTTTCGGAAAAAAATAATTTTGAGTGGGTAAACGTTTTTCAATTGATCTGAAATTTTATATACTGATTCTTGGCACCATATTACAGTATAAAAAAAATATTTCCCACAAAAAAGTGATAAAAAGTAGAGAAAAAAGAAAAATACGAGAAAAATAAAAAATAAAAAAAATTCGTGGGTTGACTTTTGTGCCAAAAATTTCCATATCAAAAGCAGATTATTTGTAGAGGCTCCAATTTAAATTTCGTGACTGTTGGAAATCGAGAACACCTCGAACAAAGTTTGTCAAATTGCTTCGCAGTTTTTGGGTTTTCGGGTTTCTGCAATTTTATTAATTCTTAGTTTTAGGTTTTCATTTGTTTTTGCTTTTATTGTTTCTTTACACATTCTAACACTTTCTTATTTCTTGTGTTAGTAGGTTAACGAACGTTGCACCTTCCTTTTTCCGTGCAACACAATTATTTGGTGTCTAGCTGATTTTGGACTCATAGTGCTATTAGGATTTCTTTGTTAATTTGATTCTAATATATCCTGATTGATTGACATAAATACTTTTAAAGAACTCACAAAATTAATTCTTACCTCTTTGAGAATTTAATTTTTCTTTTTGAGTGCATAACGGTGAGGTTTGTTTAATTTTTTTCTTTTTGAGTGCTGTGTTTTTTTTTTCTGGATTTGTCACAATGTCTCATAGTAGAAAAGGGAGTGATGACCAGAGTGACAAACCGCTAGTTAACATCGAAAATCTTGCTGGTGTCGCAACAAAGTTAGATCTCCACGACATCATTGATAAGTTCGAAACCATGTTCAATCAGTTGAAACAAAGTCTAGACCATCAAGCAGCAGAACAAAGATAACGGGATGCTGTATTTCAGACAATGAGCAATAACTTAAATCAGTTGCGAACTGAGCAAAGGACTCAACATTTGGGTGCTAATGATGGTGATGGGGTTGAACAACCTCGTGCTCGTTGACACCAAGCTAGACGTGTCCGTCATGTGAGTTAAGATCCTTTGGTCCCCAATGATCGCGGACAACCTTCGTTGGCAAAGCCGAAGTTCACAATTCCTCAATTTCGTGGAAAGAATGATCTCGAAGCATACTGTGAGTGGGAATAAAAAATAGAGCTTATGTTTCGTTACTGTAAATGCCTAGAAGATGAGAAAGTTCCATTATCGACCCTTGAGTTTTCAGACTATGCGTTCAGTTAGTGGACTCAACTTGGTATAAGTCACCAGCGAAACTACGAGAGAGAAATCACCACATGGGATGAATTGAAACAAGTTACGCGAAAACGCTTTATCCCAACACATTATTATAGGGAGGTCAAAACCAAACTTCGATGATTTGGTCAAGGAAGTAGATCAGTTGATGAGTACTTCACGAAGAGATGGCCAAAAGAAAGGATTCCAAGTGATCTCTCACATTTTGAGCAATGTTATTGGTGTAATTCAAAAGATCATGAGAGTTTTCGATGTCCAATCGAATATCTAACTAGAGAAGAAAGTAAGTACGACTTTGTGCCTTTTGTTGACTCTTACTCTAGTGAAAAAAAGATTTATTGTGATGGCGAACTTTGTGAACCGGAAAAGGATGATAATGAGAAATTTTTCGAACATTCCATGCTCGAAAAATCACATTATTTGGTCTAAATAGTTTTTCATTTTGTAAACAACTTTTAGTCTTTGAATTAAAAATATATTTACGTGAGTATTGTTCTCTCTCGGTTCTCAACCGAACTTCCGAACTTGTCAAACATTTACGAGTTCTTTTATAACTTCGATTCTTGAGAGTATTCAAGAAGATCCATTCCTTCGACCAATTTTATGAACTTTCCAAGCTCTAGAAATCACATCATTGAGTGTAAATAGTTTTTTAACTTTGTACACAACTTTTGGTCTTTGAATTAAAAACTTATTTACGTGAGAATTGTTTCTCTCTTGGTTCTTGGCCTAACTTCTTAACTTGTCAAATTTTTACGAGTTCCTTTATAAATTCGGTTCCTTAAAGTATTCAAGATGATCCATTCATTTTTACGAACATTCCATGCTCAAGAAATCACAACAATTGGTCTAAATAGTTTGTCATTTTGTAAACAATTTTTGGTCTTTGAATTGTTTCTCTCTTGGTTTTTGGTCGAACTTCCGAACCTGTCAAACTTTTACGAGTTCTTTTATAAATTCGATTCCTGACAGTATTAAGGAAGATCCATTCCTTCGACCAATTTTATGAACATTCCAAGGTCGGGAAATCGCATAATTGAGTCTAAATAGTTTTTAAATTTGTAAACAACTTTTGGTCTTTGAATTAAAAATATATTTACGTGACAATTGTTTCCCTCTTGGTTCTTGGCCTAACTTCTTAACTTGTCAAACTTTTACGAGTTCCTTTATAAATTCAGTTCCTTAAAGTATTTAAGACGATCCATTCATTCAAGAAATTTTCCAAACATTCCATACTTGAGAGATCACATCTTTTTGTCTAAATAGTTTGTCATTTTGTAAACAACTTTTGGTCTTTGAATTAAAAATATATTTACGTGAGAATTGTTTCTCTCTTGGTTTTTAGCCGAACTTCCGAACTTGTCAAACTTTTACGTGTTCTTTTTTAACTTCGGTTCCTTAAAGAATTCAAGACGATCCATTCCTTCGACCAAATTTATGAACATTCAAGCTTGAGAAATCGCATCATTGAGAGTCTAAATAGTTTTTAGCTTTGTAAACAACTTTTGGTCTTTGAATTAAAAATTTATTTACGTGAGAATTGTTTCTTTATTAGTTCTTGGCCTAACTTCTTAACTTGTCAAACTTTTACGAGTTCCTTTATAAATTCGGTTCCTTAAAGTATTCAAGACGATCCATTCATTCGAGCATTTTTCCGAACATTCCGTGCATAGGAAATCACATCATTTGGTCTAAATAGTTTGTGATTTTGTAAACAACTTTTGGTCTTTTAATTAAAAACTTATTTACGTGAGAATTGTTTCTCTCTTGGTTCTTCGTCGAACTTCTGAACTTGTCAAACATTTACGAGGTCTTTTATAACTTCGGTTCCTGAAAGTATTCAAGATTATCCATTCCTTCGAGTAAATTTTCGAACACTCCATGCTCAGGAAATCACATCATTTAGTCTAAATAGTTTGTCATTTTGTAAACAACTTTTGTTCTTTGAATTAAAAACTTATTTACGTGAGAATTGTTTCTCTCTTGGTTCTTGGCCGAAGTTTCGAACTTGTCAAACTTTTTACGAGTTCTTTTATAACTTCAGTTTCTTAAAGTATTCAAGACTATCCATAGCTTCGAGCAATTTTCCGAACATTCCATGCTCGGGAAAATGCATCATTTGGCCTAAATAGTATGTCATTTTGTAAACAACTTTTGGTCTTTGAATTAAAATCTTATTTACGTGAGAAATGTTTCTCTCTTATTCTTAGACGAACTTCCAAATTTTCAATCTTTTACGAGTTCTTTTATAACATTGGTTCCTTAAACTATTTAAGATTATCCATTCCTTTGAGCAATTTTTTGAACATTTCATGCTCAAGAAATTGCATCATTTGGTTTAAATAGTTTTCATTTTGTAAACAACTTTTGGTCTTTGAATTAAAAATTTATTTACGTGAGAATTGCTTCTCTCTTTGTTCTCGGCCGAACTTTCGAACTTCTCAAACATTTACGAGTTCTTTTATAACTCCGGTTCCGGAAAGTATTCAAGAAGATCCATTCCTTTGACCAATTTTATGAACATTCCAATCTCGGGAAATCGCATCATTGACTCTAAATAGTTTTTAACTTTGTAAACAACTTTTGGTGTTTGAAATAAAAACTTTTTTTACGTGAGAACTGTTTCTCTCTTGGATATTGGCCAAAATTTCGAACTAGTCAATCTTTTACGAGTTCTTTCATAACTTTGGTTCCTTAAAGTATTCAAGACGATCCATTTCTTTGAGTAGTTTTTCGAACATTCCTTACTCGAGAAATCGCATCATTTGGTCTAAATAGTTTTTCATTTTGTAAACAACTTTTGGTCTTTATATTAAAAAAATATTTACGTGAGAATTTTTTCTCTCTTGGTTCTTGACCAAACTTCAGAACTTGTCAAACTTTTACGAGTTCTTTTATAACTTCGGTTCCCTAAACTTTTCAAGATGATCCATTACTTCGAGCAATTTTTCGAATATCTCATGCTCGGGAAATCGCATCATTTTGTCTAAATAGTTAGTCATTTTGTTAACAACTTTTGGTCTTTGAATTAAAAACTTATTTACGTAAGAATTGTTTCTCTCTTGGTCCAAGGCCTAACTTCTTAACTTGTCAAACTTTTATAAGTTCTTTAATAACTTTGGTTCCTTAAAGTATTCAAGGCGATCCATTCCTTCGACTAATTTTTTGAACATTCCATGCTCAGGAAATCACATTATTTGGTCTATATAGTTTGTCATTTTGTAAACAACTTTTGGTCTTTGAATTAAGATCTTATTTACGTGAGAACTGTATCTCTCTTGGTCCTCGGCCTAACATCTTAACTTTTCAAACTGTTACGAGTTCTTTTTTAACTTCAACTCCTTACAGTAAATTTTTCAATTGAGTGGGTAAACGTTTTTCAATTGATCTGAAATTTTATATACTGATTCTTGGCACCATATTACAATATAAAAAAATATTTCCCATAAAAAAGTGATAAAAAAAAGTAGAGAAAAAAAGAAAAATACGAGAAAAATAAAAAAATAAAAAAATATTCCTTGGGTTGAATTTTGTGCCAAAAATTTTCAGATCAAAAACACATTATTTGTAGAGGCTCCAATTTAAATTTCGTGATTTTTGGAAATCGGCAACACCTCGAACGAAGTTTGTCAAGTTGCTCTGCAGTTTTTTTGGGTTTTCGAGTTTCTGCAATTTTATTGATTCTTAGTTTTAGGTTTTCATTTGTTTTTACTTTTTATTGTTTCTTTACACATTATAACACTTTCTTGTTTCTTGTGTTAGTAGGTTAACGAACGTTGCACCTTCCTTCTTCTGTGCAACACAATTTTTTGGTGTCTAACTTATTTTGGACTCATAATGCTATTAGGATTACTTTGTTAGTTTGTGATATGAGTCGCAAGGCCCATATTCAAGCTTATGAATGGGGTCAAAGTTTCTCAAGGCCCAATAACGAGGTCAAAGGCCAAGCAAAATTGAGCAAGATTGAATGGGACCATCCAAGATTTCGTTACCAAGGCCCTAGATGTGCTCACGGCCGAAAAAGAAAATCAAGATTCACTTTCTTGTTTCCAAGAAAATCAAGAAACCGAATCTTGGTCCAAATTTGCCATTCCAAACAATTTCAAGAATCAAGAAAATCAAGATTTCAAATATTGGAAATCTTGGTCCAAGAAACCGAAGCTGCCAATTTCTTGGAAATCTTGGAAATCAGCAGGCTTGCGACGACTTTTTGGATGGGATCCAGGAATTTATGGTTGAGATGTCTACATGGATTTCGAAGATCTGTCTCTTATCTTCGTAACACACTTTGAATCACTTGATTTCAAGTTCAGGAGCTCAAGTTATGACGGGAATTACGAGTTTCGGGCTTTTAATTCGAGTTTAAATCATATTGGGTTCGGTTTTTAGGTTTAATTTTTATTATATATGAGCCCAATATCGTATTATCAGCTCTTATTATTTTATTGTTATTTTTTATTCCAAATTTTTAATAATTATTAAGTAATTTAAGTTTTTAGGAGTTTTATGTCAACAAGAAAGTTTCTTGTTTAGATTAGTTAGAGTTCTAGTTTAATTAAGAGTTTTATTTAGATTTATTTAGCTTGTCTATATATAGGCCTTGGAATTGTAAACAAAAACACTAGATTTTGATTATTTTGAGTTAATAATAATTCTCTTTGAGTTTTTCTTCAAGAATTGCTCTTGAGTTTTTTTTAGAAGTTGTTTTAACAATCTTTCAGGTTGTGGGAATCATCTTCAAGCTTTTTCTTACCAAGATCTCTTTCTTAGAGGGGAAATTAGATCCTTTGAAGGGAGTTGTGGATTCTTATTATTTCCAAGGCTTCTTAGGACGTTATCTTCTCTTTTCTATCTTTAATCTATCGTTGTAGTTTGATCTAGTTTATTTCTTGCTGTTTAGGGTTACTGATTTAGTTGTTTTCGTTCTAGGTTGAAATTGCTTCAAGAGGGACGTTCTCCTACCTTGATCCATCAAGGAACACATCAAAAACTAGGAGATTTAATCTTTTCTTGCTGTTTCAAATGTTCTTGCCAAAACAGTTTGCTTTCATCTTTTAAATCACTTCTAACGAATCTGTTTTGTGTTTTTATTTTCAGATCTGGTTGGGATGTTTTCTTGAGGTCCAAGGACAGTTTCTTTCATCCAAGAAACCCTAATTTCATTCTCTATTGGATCCTTTACCAGGCATTCATCTTTCTTGTGTTTTAATTTTCGTTTGATTATTCTTCTTGTCAGCTAATCTATTTTCTTTGTTTTCGTTTTAGATTACTTTTGTCTACAGCTTTAGGGTAGATCCGCGACTTGACAACTTTACGATCCTCTTCCGCATTCGTTTCGTATCTTTTGGTATCAGATTTTGGGCGTTTTAGGTGTTCTTCGCTTTCTACACTGATTTTCATTACAAACAGCCAAAAAGCAGTTTTTACCCAGTAATTTTTTTCGGAAAAAGATATTTTTGAGTGGGTAAACGTTTTTCAATTGTTCTAAAATTTTATATACTGATTCTTGGCACTATATTACAGCATAAAAAATATTTTGCACAAAAAAAGTGATCAAAAAGTCGAAAAAAAGAAAAATACAAGAAAAATAAAAAAATAAAAAAATATTCTGTGGGTTGAATTTTGTGCCGAAAATTTCCAGATCAAAAACACATTATTTGGAGAGGCTCCAATTTAAATTTTGTGATTTTTGGAAATCAGGAACACCTCGAACGAAGTTTGTCAAGTTACTTCTCAGTTTTTGGGTTTTCGGGTTTTTGCAATTTTATTGATTCTTTGTTTTAGGTTTTCACTTGTTTTTGCTTTTTATTGTTTCTTTAAACATTCTAACACTTTCATATTTCTTGTGTTAGTAGGTTAACGAACGTTGCACCTTCCTCCCTCCGTGCAAAACAATTCTTTTGTGTCTAGCTGATTTTGGACTCATAGTGTTATTAGGATTGCTTTTTTAGTTTGATTCTAATACATCCTGATTAATTGATATAAATACTTCTAAAGGACTCACAAGATTAATTCTTACCTCATTGAGAATTTAATTTTTCTTTTTGAGTGCATAACAATGAGGTTTGTTTAATTTTTTCTTTTTGAGTGCTGTGTTTTTTTTTTCCAGATTTGCCACAATGTCTCATAGTAGAAAAGGGAGTGATAACCGAAGTGACAAACCACTAGTTAACATCAAAAATCTTGCTGGTGTCGCAACAAAGTTAGATCTCCATGCCATCACTGATAAGTTCGAAACCATGTTCAATCAGTTGAAACAAAGTCTAGACCATCAAGCGGTAGAACAAAGACAACGAGATGCTGTATTTCAAACAATGAGCAATACCTTAAATCAGTTGCGAACTGAGCAAAGGACTCAACATTTGGGCACTAATGATGATGATGGGGTTGAATAACCTCGTGCTCGTAGACATCAAGCTAGATGTGTCCCTCGTATGGATGAAGATCTTTTGGTTCCCAATAATCGCGGACAGCCTTCGTTGGCAAAGCCGAAGTTCACAATTCCTCGATTTCGTGGAAAGAATGATCCCGGAGCATACTGTGAGTGGGAATAAAAAATAGAGCTTATGTTTTGTTACTATAAATGCCCAGAAGATGAGAAAGTTCCATTGGCGACCCTTGAGTTTTTAGACTATGTGTTGAGTTGGTTGACTTAACTTGGTATAAGTCGCCAATGAAACTATGAGAGAGAAATTACCACATGGGATAAGTTGAAACAAGTTATGCGGAAACGCTTTATCCCAACACATTATTATAGGGAGGTCAAAACCAGACTTTGACGACTTGCTCAACGAAGTAGATCAGTTGATGAGTACTTCACAAAGAGATGGCTAAAAGAAAGGAGGATTCCAAGTGATCTCTCACATTTTGAGCAATGTTATTGGTGTAGTTCAAAAGATCATGAGAGTTTTCGATGTCCAATCCAATATCCAACTAGAGAAGAAAGTAAGTATGACTTTGTGCCTTTTGTTGACTCTTACTCTAGTGAAAAAAAGATTTGTTGTGATGGCGAACTTTGTGAAGCGAAAAAGGATGATAATGAGAAATTTTCCCTTGAATCTATAGATGAAGTAGAAATGTCATGTTCTCCTACTGAGATGCCTTGTACTGAATAGAATATTCAAAATACTTGTGAGGGGGATATGGGAAGTGAGGAAAAAATATGTGAAAAGGCCGAGAGAAAAGAGACCTTGAGTGATAAAAGTCTACTTGATGGTCCAAATTTGGTGAGTGAAAATCCATATGAGGTAAAATTAGAGAGTTCCCAAGAGGAAAAAGAAAATGAAAAACAAGAAGATACCCATACAAAAGTCAGGAATGATTATGTTTTAACTAACCATAACTTGAATTTGTTTAGTGGTGTTTCCTTGTTACAGAATTTTAAAGATCCATTGGCGGACTTCCAATTACATTACTCTACCATCGATCGACACATTTACTTGTGGGAGAGAGCTAAATATTCGAGGACGAATCTTCTTAAGGAAGTGGGGAATGATACGAGTCGCAAGGCCCATATTCAAGCTTATGAATGTGATGGGATCAAATTTTCTCAAGGCCCAATAACGAGGTCGAAGGCCAAGCAAATTCGAGCAAGATTGAATGGGACCATCCAAGACTTCGTTACCAAGGCCCTAGATGTGCACACAGCCAAAAAAGAAAATCAAGATTCACTTTCTTGTTTTCAAGAAAATCAAGAAACCGAATCTTGGTCTGATTTTGCCATTCCAAATAATTTCAAGAATCAAGAAAATCAAGATTTCAAATATTGGAAATCTTGGTCCAAGAAACTGAAGCTGCCAATTTCTTGGAAATCTTGGACATCAGCAGGCTTACGACGACTTTTTGGATGGGATCCAGGAATTTATGGGTTGAGATGTCTGCATGGATTTCGAAGATCTATCTCTTATGTTCGAAACACACTTTGAATCACTTGATTTCAAGTTCAGGAGCTCAAGTTATGATCGTTTTAATAAAGACTGCGCAAGTAGAATTTTTGGATGTGATTATGACGGGAATTACGAGTTTCGGGCTTTTAATTCGAGTTTAAATCATATTGGGTTAGGTTTTTAGGTTTAATTTTTATTATATATAGGCCTTGGAATTGTAAACAAAAACACTGGGTTTTGATTATTTTGAGTTAATAATAATTCTCTTTGAGTTTTTCTTCAAGAATTGCTCTTGAGTTTTTTTTAGAAGTTGTTTTAACAATCTTTCAGGTTGTGGGAATCATCTTCAAGCTTTTTTGCCAAGATCTCTTTCTTGGAGGGGAAATTAGAGCCTTTGAAGGGAGTTGTGGATTCCTATTGTTTCGAAGGCTTCTTAGGACGTTATCTTCTCTTTTCTATCTTTAATCTATCGTTCTAGTTTGATCTAGTTTATTTCTTGCTGTTTAGGGTTACTGATTTAGTTGTTTTCGTTCTAGTTTGAAATTGCTTCAAGAGGGACGTTCTCCTACCTTTATCCATCAAGGAACACATCAAAAATTAGTAGATTCAATCTTTTCTTGCTGTTTCAAACATTCTTGCCTAAAAAATTAGGAAATAGCATCATTTGGTCTGAATAGTTTTTCATTTCTTAAAGAACTTTTTGTCTTTGAATTAAAAACTTATTTACGTGAGAATAGTTTCTCTCTTGGTTCTTGGCTGAACTTCCGAACTTGTCAAACATTTACGAGTTCTTTAATAACTTCGGATCCTGAGAGTATTCAAGAAGATCCATTCCTTCGACCAATTTTATGAACATTCCAAGCTCGAGAAATCGCATCATTGAGTCTAAATAGTTTTTAACTTTGAAAACAACTTTTGGTCTTTGAATTAAAAATATATTTACGTGACAATTGTTTCTCTCTTGGTTCTTGGCTTATCTTCTTAACTTGTCAAATTTTTACGAGTTCCTTTATAAATTAAGTTCGTTAAAGTATTCAATACGATCCATTCGTTCGAGCAATTTTCCGAACATTCCATGCTCAGGCAATCACATCATTTGGTCTAAATAGTTGTCATTTTTTAAACCACTTTTGGTCTTTGAATTAAAAATATATTTACGTGAGAATTGTTTCTCTCTTGGTTCTTGGCCAAACTTCCGAACTTGTCAAAGTTTTACGTGTTCTTTTATAACTTCGGTTCCTTAAAGTATTCAAGACCATCCATTACTTCGAGAAACTGTTCGAAGATTCCATGTTGGGGAATTCGAATCATTTGGCCTAAATAGTTTTTCATTTTGTAAAGAACTTTTCTTCTTTGAATTAAAAACTTATTTACGTGAGAATTGTTTCTCTCTTGGTTCTTGGCTGAACTTCCAAACTTGTTAAACATTTACGAGTTCTTTTATAACTTCGGTTCTTGAGAGTATTCAAGAAGATCCATTCCTTTGACCAATTTTATGAACATTCCAAGCTCAGGAAATGGCATCATTGAGTCTAAATAGTTTTTAACTTTGTAAACAACTTTTGGTCTTTGAATTAAAAACTTATTTACGTGAGAATTGTTCTCTCTTGGTTCTTGGCCTAACTTCATAACTTGTCAAACTTTTACGAGTTCCTTTATAAATTCGGTTCCTTAAAGTATTCAAGACAATCCATTCATTCGGGCATTTTTTCGAACATTCCATGCTCAGGAAATCACATCATTTGGTCTAAATAGTTTGTCATTTTGTAAACAACTTTTGGTCTTTGAATTAAAAACTTATTTACGTGAGAATTGTTTCTCTCTTGGTTCTTGGCCTAACTTCATAACTTCTCAAACTTTTACGTGTTCCTTAATAAATTCGGTTCCTTAAAGAATTCAAGACGATCTGTTCATTCGAGCATTTTTCCGAACATTCCATGCTCAGAAAATCACATCATTTGGTCTAAATAGTTTGTCATTTTGTAAAAAACTTTTTGTCTTTAAATTAAAAACTTATTTATATGAGAATTGTTTCTCTCTTGGTTCTTGGCCGAACTTTCGAACTTGTCAAACATTTACTAGCTCTTTTATAACTTCAGTTCTTAACAGTATTGAAGATGATCCATTACTTCGAGCAATTTTTCGAATATCTCATGCTCGGGAAATTGCATCATTTGGTCTAAATAGTTTCTTATTTTGTAAACAACTTTTGGTCTTTGAATTAAAAACTTATTTACGTGAGAATTGTTTCTCTCTTTGTTCTTGGTCGAACTTCAGAACTTGTCAAACATTTTCGAGTTCTTTTATAACTTCTGTTCTTGACAGTATTCAAGAAGATCCATTTTTTTGACAAATTTTATAAACATTCCGAGCTCGTGAAATCGCATCATTGAGTCTAAATAGTTTTTAACTTTGTAAACAACTTTTGGTCTTCAAATTAAAAGTATATTTACGTGACAATTGTTTCTCTCTTGGTTCTTGGCTTAACTTTTTAACTTATCATATTTTTACGAGTTCCTTTATAAATTCAGTTCCTTAAAGTATTCAAGATGATCCATTCATTCGAGCATTTTTTCGAACATTCCATGCTTAGTAAATAACATCATTTGGTCTAAATAGTTTGTCATTTAGTAAACAACTTTTGGTCTTTGAATTAAAAACTTATTTACGTGAGAATTGTTTCTCTCTTGGTTCTTGGCCTAACTTCTTAACTTGTCAAATTTTTACGAGTTCCTTTATAAATTCAGATCCTTAAAGTATTCAAGACGATCCATTCATTCAAGCAATTTTCCGAACATTCCATGCTCGGGAGATCACAACTTTTTGTCTAAATAGTTTGTCATTTTGTAAACAACTTTTGGTCTTTGAATTAAAAATATGTTTACGTGAGAATTGTTTCTCTCTTGGTTCCTAGCCGAACTTCCGAACTTGTAAAATTTTTACGTGTTCTTTTTTAACTTCGGTTCCTTAAAGAATTCAAGACGATCCATTCTGATATGGCCACGGTCCGAGACTCACCAAGTGCTAACAAGGAACCTTTGGAGCTACCCTTAGGACCTATAACTCGAGCACGAGCCAAGCGTTTCAAGGAGGCTGTTTCGGCTCTAATTGATCGAGCGTGGGGAGAAACCATTGCGGGGTTTATCGATCAATCTTGAACAAGTCAACTAAGTCAACCTTGCAACCTCCTACAAGTTCATCTACCTCATTCGTAGCTCATTGAACTCAATTTCAGCTCATTTTTAACTTAGCATTATTTTGCTGGAATAAATATTTAATTTGTTTTAGTTAATTTAGTTATTTAGTTTAAGTTATTAAATGTGTCATAATCTGGACATTTTTATTAAATAGGGTTTTAATGTGTATTAGTTTGATACATATTTAATAGTTGTTTTTAATGTGTCTAAGTTTGAGACAAATTAATTTCTTGTTTGAATTAATATGTCCTAGTCGAATTAATTAGCTGATTAATGTGTTTCAGGTACATGCAATTAGCTGTTTGAATTAATATGTCCTAGCCGAAATTAATTAGCCGATTAATGTGTTTCAGGTACATGTATGGATGGCTTGAATATGGTGTGCTATTGATTGAAATGCTCCAAGCACCTCTTCGTGTATGCCAAGAGCCCTTGAGCTGCTGATTTGTCTTTCCAAAACTGTCCATTTAGTTGCTTAAGTGCTTTCACATTTGCTGGAGGTTCCTTTCACACTCATGGCTGTTCAAATCCGCGTGTTCACACTCCAAGGCTGTTGAAGTGTCCCAAACTGCCATTTAAAGTCCAAGACTCTCCAAATATTCAAGGCAGCCCTTTAAAAGCCTTTCATACTGCTTGGCTGAATCTAGCCTAGTCCATTCAGCTCCATTCAGCTCCTTACTTAATTTCATTTAATTTAAGCTTATTGGAAACATCAAGGGACTTGTCTAATGGCATCACCAATGCTAGAGAAGGTTCAAGGAAGTTTCCAGCTCCATTAAGCTGAACACATGCTGCCCATTCGGTTCCCTAAGTGTCTATTCAGCTAGCCATGTAATTGAGCTATAAATACGAAGCTCTTTAGTTGTATGAGAGACTTTTTGATACTTTGATGAATTTTGATATCTTAGTGAGTTTATTCAACTCTCAATTTTCGTTTAAGACTCAAGTTGACTTATCTAGCTTGCTAGTGGCGTCATCCTTGTTTCTTTGAACTTATCACTCTTAAACCGAGTGTGACGTTAACCTTTGATACCTTTGGTTCCTATCTCTTCATAGATAGTGGGTCAAGGTCCTTTCTATCCATTTTAACTTAAGAGTCTTATAAGTCTCGGGTCAATACTCCTTCATAGTATTGGTTCACTCTTGACCTTAAGCTTACCTATCCATTTTAACTTTCATCTTTTCCTTTCTTTGTTTCATTCCTAGCCGAATTACATCCATACTTAGCCAAATTTCGTCAAATTCAAACTAAGAATGATACTTCTCTATTTAACGATACAGCACAACTATGACTCGAATACTTTTGCAAACTCGAGATTGTATCATTTGGTATTAGAGCCAGTTAAAATTGAGGAGTATGGACGTTCGAGCACTCCCGGAGTAAGTTCATGAAAAAAAATTTGTGAAAAAAAAATTCGTGAAAAAAAAGAGTTTCGAAAGTATTAAAAAACAAAAGGCTAGTTTGTGATAGTGATTGTTTTCTCGATTTTAAGAAATTTCCTGTACAACCCATTTCGCCACACCTCAAAAAAAACTATTCTTTTTCTTTTAGCCTACCTATTACCAAAGACATCATCTACCTTTGCACCCCTTTGAAGCCAACCCCTAGACTAACTTATAGGTCAAAATGAGTTGTTTTACGAACTTTGAGAGAAGAATTGAGTGGTAAAAGGCACGAGAGTGGTGAGCTCATTAGAGAGTAGAAAAGCCAAAATATTGAGTGCAAACACAAGGGGAGTGTTATCTATTCTTTTCTTTGCAAGTGAATTGTGAGAATTTATGGTGAGGATTAAAATATCATTTCTCGAAGCCTAGAAAGAAACGCGACGGAAGGAGGTGGTTTACGACCTGGTCAAAATGTTGCTGCTGGTGGAGGAGTACCAAATTTGACGCTTCAAGTCCTTATGCGTGAGATGGAGCGCATGTTTGATTGAAAGCTAGAGCCCATACAAGAACGATTGGACCAAGTCGAAGAGAGGGGCCAGCGAGAGAGAACTCCCCAAAGTCAACAAAGGGAGCGAGGCCATCCAAGGTTCAATCAAAATGATCTATATGAGCCAAGCGATGTGGAGAGTGACCAATCGTCGAATCAAAGCGAAAGGCGAAGAGGCCAAAGAAATCGAGGTCCTCGAGAGTGAGAATGAGTGGACTACGATTTGAAGAATATAAAGTTATCCATTCCACCATTCCAAGGTAGATCCGATCCGGAGGTGTACCTTGGATGGGAGAAGAAGATTGAATTAGTTTTCGAGTGCCATAATTACTTGGAAACTAAGAAAGTGAAGTTGGCAACAATCGTGTTTTCTGACTATGCCATGATCTGGTGGGATCAATTCACTACAAGTCGGAGAAGGAACGGTGAACGACCAATAACCACTTGGGCTAAAATGAAGGCTATGATGCGTAGGCGCTTCATTCCATCCTACTATCACCGAGAGCTCTACCAAAAACTCCAAAACCTTGAGTGAAGACTATTGCCAACATTGTGGAACTTCAACACTACGTTGAAGTAGTTGACATGGTGCACATGGCCATCAAGGTGGAAAAGTAACTTAAGCGCAAAGGTTCCGTTCGAGGCTATTCCAACCCCAATGCCTCAAAATGTAGCCAAGGCACTAGTAAGAAAGATCCACCAAGCCGTGCCAAGGAGCAAATGGTTCCAGCAAAGCTGAACAAACCTATGGGTGAATCTAGCAAAGGCAAGGTCGAATCATTCCCCAATAGGTCAAGAGATATAAAATGTTTTAAATGCCTCGGGAGGGGGCATATCACTAGCCAATGTCCTAACCAAAGTAACATGGTGGTTCGCATAAATAGAGAGATTGAGTCGGAGGAGGAGAATGGAGAAGAACCTGATGCCACCATCGATGAAGAGGAGGAATTAGAGTATGCTGTTAATGGTGAAATCCTTGTCATCAAAAGGAGCCTAAGTCTTCAAAATGTGGAGAACGAGCATCAAAGAGAAAATATCTTTCTCACTCGATGCCAAATACAAGGTAAAATATGTTGCGTTATTATTGATGGTGGGAGTTGCACCAATGTGACCAGCACTTTGATGGTGGAAAAATTAGGATTGCCAACAACTAAGCACCCACATCCCTACAAGCTTCAATGGCTTAATGATGGTGGTGAGTTGAAGGTGACCAAACAAGTGCTTGTGGCATTTTCGATTGGAAAGTATACGGATGAAGTCTTATGTGATGTGGTTCCCATGCATGCGAGACACTTGCTGCTAGGACAACCATGGAAATTTGATAGGCAAGTTATTCACGACGGCTATACCAACCGGTATACTTTCAAACATTTGGGTAAAAATGTAACTTTGGCTCCCTTGACGCCAAAACAAGTATATGAAGACCAAATTAAATTGAAAAATTCTGTTGATCAAGCGAGGGAAAAAGAAAAGAGTGAGAATGATAAAGAAAAGAAAATTGAAAAAAAGAAAGGAAAAATGAGAGAAAAGAGTAAAGAAAGTGAAAAGAAAGAGAGAAAAGAAAAAGATGAGAAGAAAAAGAGATAGAAAAATTAAATGTGTATGCAAAAGAGAGGGAGTTTCGAAAATCCTACTTGATGAAACAGTCGATCTTTGTGTTTATGTACATGGAAAACCTTTTGAATACTAATAACTTGATTGAAAATCTCCCTTCTTCTGTTGTGTCTCTTTTGCAGGATTTCAATGATGTCTTTCCAGAAGAAGTCCCTAGTAGGTTGCCACCCATCCGAGGGATTGAGCACCAAATCAACTTTGTTCCTAGAGCAGTCATTCCTAATCGGCCAGCTTACCGAAGCAACCCTGAGGAAACCAAAGAGTTACAAAGACAAGTTAACAAACTTATGAAAAAGGGTTACATTTGCGAAAGCCTTAGCCCGTGCACCGTGCCTGTGTTGTTGGTGCTAAAGAAGGACGGAACTTGGCGTATATGTGTTGATTGCCGTGTAGTGAACAAAATAATAATCAAGTATAGGCATCCTATACCGCATTTAGATGACATGCTTGATGAGTTGAGTGGTGCTAATTTATTTTCTAAAATTGATCTTAAAAGTGGATATCACCAGATTCAGATGCGTGAAGGTGATGAGTGGAAGATCGCTTTTAAAATAAATACGATTTGTATGAATGGTTGGTCATGCCATTTGGCCTAACCAATGCGCCTAGTACATTTATGCTCCTTATGAATTATGTTTTGCGGGCCTTTATTGGCAAGTTTTACGTTGTGTATTTTGATGATATCCTTGTCTATAGTAAGACTTTGGATGAACATGTGTTGCATCTTAAATCTATTTTGGAGGATCTTTGAAAGGAGACCTTGTATGCAAACCTTAAGAAATGCACGTTCTGTTGTAACAAAGTTGTCTTCTTAGGTTTTGTGGTCAGCTCGGAAGGACTCGAGTAGACCAAGAAAAGGTTAAGGCAATCCGAGATTGGCCTAGACCAACAAGCATAAGCCAAGTGAGGAGCTTCCATGGCTTGGCGAGCTTCTATAGGTGTTTTGTACCAAATTTCAGCACCTTGGCCACACCTTTGACAAGTGTGATCAAGAAGAATTCAGCCTTTCAATGGAATGAAGAACAAGAGAAAGCCTTTAACTCCATTAAAGATTGTCTTACTAATGCACCTTTGCTTGTTTTGCCTGACTTTTCTAAAACATTTGAAATTGAATGTGATGCCTCAGGTGTAAGAGTAGGAGCCGTTCTAACTCAAGATGGGAGGCCCATTGCATACTTTAGTGAAAAACTAAATGGAGCCGCATTGAACTATCCGGTCTACGACAAGGAGATGTATGCACTCATTCGAGCCTTAGAGACTTGGCAACACTACTTGTGGCCCAAGGAGTTTGTAATACACTCAGATCATGAGGCGTTAAAGCACCTCAAGGGCCAAAACAAGCTAAATAAGCGCCATGCCAAGTGGGTAGAGTATTTAGGATCTTTTCCTTATGTTATAAAATATAAGAAAGGTAAGGAAAATATCATGGCTGATGCACTTTAGAGGAGGTATACTCTTTTGTCTTACTTAGATTCAAAACTGCTTGGATTTGCGTTTTTGAAAGAATTGTATGCTTCTGATGCTGATTTTGGTGAGTTGTATGCTTCTTGTGAAAATGTTGCTACTGACAAGTTCTTTAGGTACAAAGGCTTCCTTTTTAGAGAAGGCAAGCTTTGCATTCCGCAAAGTTCCATTTTGGACTTATTGGTAAACGAGGCACATAGTGGGGGTCTCATGGGCCATTTTGGCGTGGGGAAAACCTTGGCAATGCTTCAAGAGCATTTCTTTTGGCCGAGGATGAAAAGGGATGTCGAGAGAGTTTGTGCAAGATACGTGACATGCAAGAAAGCAAAATCAAAGATCAAGCCGCATGGGCTATACACGCCACTAGCAATACCCGAAGAGCCTTGGGTCGACATTTCCATGGACTTTGTCCTTGGATTACCTAGAACTAAAACCAGAAAGGATTCGATTTTTGTTGTTGTAGATAGATTTTCTAAGATGTCTCATTTTATAGCTTGCACAAAAACTGACGTTGCTGTTCATATTGCCAATTTATTCTTTAGGAAAATCATTCGATTGCATGGCATTCCGAGAACCATCGTATCTGACCTAGACACGAAATTTCTTAGTCATTTCTGGAGGTTGTTGTGGGGAAAGCTTGGAACGAAGCTACTATTCTCAACAACTTGTCACCCCCAAATGGATAGCCAAACGGAGGTGGTGAATCGTGTTTTGTCAACCTTGTTGTGAGCTATCATCCGGAAAAATCTAAAGTCGTGGGAGGAGTGTTTACTGCACATCGAGTTCGCTTACAATCGATCCATTCATTCGGCAACCAAACACTCACCTTTTGAAATTGTCTATGGTTTTAATCCCTTGACTCCATTAGACTTAGTTCCTTTGCCTAATGATCAGCTTATACATGTAGATGCTAAACGGAAGGCTGAGTACGTGAAGTAGCTACATCAAAAAGTGAGAGCCAATATTGAGGCTAGAACCGAAAGCTACATGCATAAGGTAAATAAGGGACAAAAATGTGTTGTGTTCGAACCCGAAGATTGGGTTTGGGTTCACATGAGAAAGGAGCGTTTTCCAGCCTAACGAAGGTCCAAATTATTACCGAGAGGAGATGGTCCATTCCAAGTGCTAGAATGGATCAACGAGAACTCTTATAAGCTCGACCTTCTAGGTGAGTATAACATCAGCGCAAGCTTTAACGTGTCTGACTTATCTCCCTATGATGTAGGCGATGATTTGGGGGGGAATGATATGGCCACGATCCGAGACTCACCAAGTGCTAACAAGGAACCTTTGGAGCTACCCTTAGGACCTATAACTCGAGCACGAGCCAAGCGTTTCAAGGAGGCTGTTTCGGCTCTAATTGTTCGAGCATGGGGAGAAACAGTTGCGGGGCTTATCGATCAATCTTGGACAAGTCAACTAAGTTAGCCTTGCAACCTTCTACAAGTTCATCTAGCTCATTCGTAGCTCATTGAACTCAATTTCAGCTCATTTTTAACTTAGCATTATTTTGCTGGAATAAATATTTAATTTGTTTTAGTTAATTTAGTTATTTAGTTTAAGTTATTAAATGTGTCATAATTTGGACATTTTTATTAAATAGGGTTTTAATGTGTCTTAGTTTGATACATATTTAATAGTTGTTTTTAATGTGTCTAAGTTTAAGACAAATTAATTTCATGTTTGAATTAATATGTCCTAGTCAAAATTAATTAGTTGATTAATGTGTTTCAGGTACATGCAATTAGCTGATTAGTATATTTCTAGTACATGTATGGATGGCTTGAATATGGTGTGCTGTTGATTGAAATGCTCCAAGCACCTCTTCGTGTATGCCAAGATCCATTGAGCTGCTGATTTGTCTTTCCAAAACTGTCCATTTATTTGCTTAAGTGCTTTCACATTTGTTGGAGGTTCCTTTCACACTCATAGCTGTTCAAATTCGCGTGTTCACACTCCAAGGCTGTTGAAGTGTCCCAAACTGCCATTTAAAGTCCAAGACTCTCCAAATATTCAAGGCAGCCCTTTAAAAGCCTTTCACACCGCTTGGCTGAATCTAGCCTAGTCCATTCAGCTCCATTCATCTCCTTACTTAATTTCATTTAATTTAAGCTGATTGGAAACATCAATGGACTTGTCTAATGGCATCACCAATGCTAGAGAAGGTTCAAGGAAGTTTCCAGCTCTATTAAGCTGAACACATGCTGCCCATTCGGTTCCCTAAGTGTCTATTCAGCTAGCCATGTAATTGAGCTATAAATACAAAGCTCTTTAGTTGTATGAGAGACTTTTTGATACTTTGATGAATTTTGATATCTTAGTGAGTTTATTCAACTCTCAATTTTCGTTTAAGACTCAAGTTGACTTATCTAGCTTGCTAGTGGCGTCATCATTGTTTCTTTGAACTTATCACTCTTAAACCGAGTATGGCGTTCACCTTTGATACCTTTGGTTCCTATCTCTTCATAGATTGTGGGTCAAGGTCCTTTCTATCAACTTTCCATCACCTTAAGAGTCTTATAAGTGTCGGGTCAATACTCCTTCATAGTATTGGTTCATTCTTGATCTTAAGCTTACCTATCCATTTTAACTTTCATCTTTGCGTTGCTTTGTTTCAATCCTAGCCGAATTACATCCATACTTAGCCAAATTCCCTCAAACTCAAACTAAGAACGATACTTCTCTATTTAACTATAGGGCACAACTACGACTCGAATACTTTCGCATACTCAAGATCGTATCACATTCCTTCGACCAATTTTATGAACATTCCAAGCTCGAGAAATCGTATCATTGAGAGTCTAAATAGTTTTTAGCTTTGTAAACAACTTTTGGTCTTTGAATTAAAAACTTATTTACGTGAGAATTGTTTCTCTCTTGGTTCTTGGTCTAACTTCTTAACTTGTCAAACTTTTACGAGTTCCTTTATAAATTCGGTTCCTTAAAGTATTCAAGACGATCCATTCATTCGAGCATTTTTTTGAACATTCCATGCATAGGAAATCACATCATTTGGTCTAAATAGTTTGTGATTTTGTAAACAACTTTTGGTCTTTTAATTAAAAACTTATTTACGTGAGAATTGTTTCTCTCTTGGTTCTTGGTCGAACTTCTGAACTTGTCAAACATTTACGAGGTTTTTTATAACTTCAATTTCTGATAGTACTCAAGATTATCCATTCCTTTGAGTAATTTTTCGAACATTTCATGCTCAGGAAATCGCATCATTTGGTCTAAATAGTTTGTCATTTTGTAAACAACTTTTGCTCTTTGAATTAAAAGTTTATTTACGTGAGAATTGTTTCTCTCTTGGTTCTTGGTCGAAGTTCCGAACTTGTCAAACTTTTTACGAGTTCTTTTATAACTTCGGTTTCTTAAAGTATTTAAGACGATCCATTGCTTCGAGCTATTTTCCGAACATTCCATGCTCGGGAAATCGCATCAGTTGGCCTAAGTATGTCATTTTGTAAACAACTTTTAGTCTTTGAATTAAAATCTTATTTGCGTGAGAAATGTTTCTCTCTTCTTCTTGGATGAACTTCCAAATTTTCAATCTTTTACGAGTTCTTTTATAACAATGGTTTCTTCTACGTATTTAAGACGATCCATTCATTTGAGCAATTTTTCGAACTTTCCATGCTCGGGAAATCGCATCATTTGGTCTATATAGTTTTTCATTTTGGAAACAACTTTTGGTCTTTGAATTAAAAACTTATTAAGTGAGAAATATTTCTCTCTTGGTTCTTGGCCGAACTTTCAAACTTGGTAAACTTTTACGAGTTCTTTTATAACTTTGGTTCCTTAAAGTAATCAAGATGATCCATTCCTTCGAGCAAGTTTTCAAACATTCCATGCTCTGGAAATCGTATCATTTGGTCTAAATTGTTAGTCATTTTGTAAACAACTTTTGGTTTTTGAGTTAAAAACTTATTTACTTAATAATTGTTTCTCTCTTGTTCTTGGACGAACTTTCGAAATTGTCAAAATTTTACTAGTTCTTTTATAACTACTGTTCATTACAGTATTCAAGACGATCCATTTCTTCGAGCAATTTTCCGAACATTCCTTGCCCTGGAAATCGCATCATTTGGTCTAAATAGTTTGTTATTTTGTAAACAAATTTTTGTCTTATAATTAAAAACTTATTTACATGAGAATTGTTTCTCTCTTGTTGTTGCACGAACATCCGAACTTCTCACACTTTTACGAGTCCTTTTATAACTTTGATTCCTTAAAGTATTCAAGACGATCTAGTCCTTCGAGCAATTTTCTAGACATTTCATGCATGAGAAATCGCATAATTTGGTCTAAATAGTTTGCCATATTGTAAACAACTTTTTGTCTTTAAATTAATAACTTATTTACGTGAGAATTTCTCTTGGTTCTTGAACGAACTTTCGAACTTGTCAAACCTTTACGAGTTCTTTTCAAGACGATCCATTCCTTTGACCAATTTTATGAACATTCCATGCTCAGGAAATCACATCATTGAGTCTAAATAGTTTTCACTTTGTAAACAACTTTTGGTTTTTGAATAAAACACTTTTTTACGTTAGAATTGTTTCTCTCTTGAGCCTTGGCCTAACTTCTTAACTTGTCAAACTTTTACGATTTCTTTTATAACTTCGGCTCCTTAAAGTTTTCAATATGATCTATTCCTTCGTGCAATTTTTTGAATATTCCATGCTCGGGTAATCTTGTCATTTGGTCTAAATAGTTTGTCATTTTGTAAATAACTTTTGGACTTTGAATTAAAAACTTATTTACGTGAGGATTGTTTTTCTCTTGGTTCTTGGCCGAAAATTCGAACTTGTCAAACTTTTACGAGTTCTTTTATTACTTCAGTTCCTTAAAGTATTCAATACGATCCTTTTATTCAAGCCATTTTCAGAACATTCCATGATCGGGAAATCACATCATTTGGTCTAAATAGTATGTCATTTTGTAAACAACTTTTGGTCTGTGAATTAAAAACTTATTTACGTGAGAATTGTTTCTCTCTTGGTCCTTGGCCAAACTTCTGAACTTGTCAAACTTTTACGAGTTCTTTTACAACTTCTGTTCGTCTTAGTATTCAAGACGATCCATTCCTTCGAGCAACTTTTCGAACATTCCATGCTCGAGAAATCGTATCATTTTGTCTAAATAGTTTTTCATTTTGTAAACAACTTTTGGTCTTTGAATTAAAAACTCATTTACGTGAGAATTGTTTCTCTCTTGGTTCTTCGCCGAACTTCCAAACTTTTCAAACTTTTATAAGTTCTTTTATAACTTTGGTTCCTTAAAATATCCAGGACGATCCATTCCTTCGAGCAATTTTTCGAACATTCCATGCTTGGGAAATCGCATCATTTGGTCTAAACTGTTAGTCATTTTGTAAATAACTTTTGGACTTTGAATTAAAACCTTATTTACGTGAGAATTGTCTCTCTCTTGGTTCTTGGTCGAAAATTTGAACTTGTCAAACTTTTACCAGTTCTTTTATTACTTCGGTTCCTTAAAGTATTCAATAAGATCCATTTATTCGAGGATTTTCAGTACATTCCATGATCGAGAAATCGCATCATTTGGTCCAAATGGTATGTCATTTTGTAAAATACTTTTGGTATGTGAATTAAAAACTTATTTACGTGAAAATTGTTTCTCTCTTGGTCCTTAGCCTAACTTAACTTGTCAACGAGTTCTTTTACAGCTTCGGTTCTTCTAAGTATTCAAGACGATCCACTCAATTGAGCAATTTTTCTAACTTTCCATGCTCGAGAAATTGCATCATTTGGTCTAAATAACATGTCATTTTGTAAACAACTTTTGGTCTGTGAATTAAAAACTTATTTACGTGAGAATTGTTTCTCTCTTGGTCCTTGGCCAAACTTAACTTGTCAAACTTTTACGAGTTCTTTTACAACTTCTGTTCTTCTTAGTATTCAATACGATCCATTCCTTCAAGAAACTTTTCGAACATTCCATGCTCGAGAAATCACATCATTTTGTCTAAATAGTTTTTCATTTTGTAAACAACTTTTGGTCTTTGAATTAAAAACTCATTTACGTGAGAATTGTTTCTCTCTTGGTTCTTCGCCAAACTTCCAAACTTTTCAAACTTTTTTATAAGTTCTTTTATAACTTTGGTTCCTTAAAATATCCAGGACGATCCATTCCTTCGAGCAATTTTTCGAACATTCCATGCTTGGGAAATCGCATCATTTGGTTTAAATTGTTAGTCATTTTGTAAATAACTTTTGGACTTTGAATTAAAACCTTATTTACGTGAGAATTGTTTCTCTCTTGGTTCTTGGCCGAAAATCCGGACTTGTCAAACTTTTACGAGTTCTTTTATTACTTCGGTTTCTTAAAGTATTCAATAAGATCAATTTATTCGAGTAATTTTCAGAACATTCCATGATCGAGAAATTGCATCATTTGGTCTAAATGGTATGTCATTTTGTAAAATACTTTTGGTATGTGAATTAAAAACTTATTTACGTGAAAATTGTTTCTCTCTTGGTCCTTGGCCTAACTTAATTTGTCAAACTTTTACGAGTTCTTTTATAACTTTGGTTCCTTAAAGTATTCAAGACTATCCATTCCTTCAAGGAATGCTCGAGAAATCACACCATTTGGTCTAAATAGTATGTCATTTTGTAAACATCTTTTGGTCTTTGAATTAAAAACTTATTTATGTGAGAATTGTTTCTCTCTTGGTCTTTGGCCTAACTTCTTAACTTGTCAAACTTTTATGAGTTCTTTTACAACTTCGGTTCTTCTAAGTATTCAAGACGATCCATTCATTTGTGCAATTTTTTGAACTTTTCATGCTCGGGAAATCGCATCATTAGGTCTAAATAGTTTGTCATTTTGGAAACAACTTTTGGTCTTTGAATTAAAAACTTATTAAGGGAGAATTGTTTCTCTCTTGGTTCTTGGTCGAACTTTAGAACTTGGCAAACTTTTACGAGTTCTTTTATAATTTTGGTTCCTTAAAGTAATCAAGATGATCAATTTCTTCGAGCATTTTTTCGAACATTCCATGCTCGGGAAATCGTATCATTTGGTCTAAATTGTTAGTCATTTTGTAAACAACTTTTGGTTTTTGAGTTAAAAACTTATTTACGTAATAATTGTTTCTCTCTTGTTCTTGGACGAACTTTCGAACTTGTCAAAATTTTACTAGTTCTTTTATAACTTCGGTTCATTAAAGTATTCAAGACGATCCATTTCTTCGAGCAATTTTCCAAACATTCCATGGTCTGGAAATCGCATTATTTGGTCTAAATAGTTTGTCATTTTCTAAACAAATTTTGGTCTTATAATTAAAATCTTATTTACGTTAGAACTGTTTCTCTCCTATTGCTGCACGAACTTCCGAACTTCTCACACTTTTACGAGGTCTTTTATAATTTCGATTCTGATATGAGCTCGTAATAGGTTTAGAATTACAAGTCACTCGATTGCCTGACCGTTTCTAAACAGGTACTTTGATAACTAAAAAAATATGATTGGAATCTTGAATCAACGACTTGTACGAGAAAAGAACCAGCGTTATTGGAACGTGACCCACTTTCTATATGACAAATAATGGAAAACAAGAATAGAATCGAACAGACCCCGACCCATTGTTTATGAAAGAAACAAGAACTGAAAGTATAGAAAAGAAAGAAAAACGCCACAAAGCAATAAGCCTTGATAAGTTCAGTTTGTTTGTTTTAAAGAACTCAGGAGAGAATCTCTCACAAATTGTATATTCATTCTTTTTTCTCTCAACTTTTCTCACACTCTCTTTTTATTTCCTTTTATTTTTCCCTCATTTCTTTTTTTCTTCTCTCAATCTCCTTTATTTTTCTTTCATCAAAAATTCTTCTCTCTCTTTTCTCAATTTCTTTTTCTCCACACTTTCACTTTCTTTACAAAACATGATCGAAATGACAAAATCTGAACGAATGGACTTTCTTTGTGTATGAATGGAATGATTATCATAGGAAGCACATCTTTATTTTCTTGGTTGCAAATTCACAGATGGATACTTTGGAACGCTTGAGGTAACATTTGTGTAATTATTATGTGTACCTTCATGTTTGTCACCTTGGGAGGTTTAAAACTTGCTGTCCACTTTACTTTGGCTTGAATTCCATGATGAATAGGAATCAAGATGTGGCTCCCTCCTAAATGAATCTTTTCGCTCTTTTTCCACAAAGGACTCCTTTGATTATCTTACTTCCGCACGATCAATTCTTTTATGCACTTTTTCAAATCTAGATCACACGATACTATGCATTCCTTCATCAAACCTTGAAGTTCTGAATCTGAAAGTTCTTCTTGAAACATGATTGATTGAAAATAAAATTGAAAACAAAAGAATTTAAAATAGAAGATGAATACCTTACCAATACAAATCATCACGAGTCACTCAGAAAAAAATTTCACTCCATTCGTGTTTCACTTCACAATTCTTTAGCTTTTTTTCTCTCTCGGATGCTCTTACCACACTCGTGCCTTTTTCCACTCATAATTTCCTCTCGTAGGCTCTTAAGAGAACTAAAAGAACTCTTTCAATCCTTTCGAAAGTTGGCAGCTTGGAAAAATTGCCTTATCATTTTCACAGGTGCTTACAACAAGAACAAATGTTAGAAAGCTCATAGAAATGATGGAAGTTACTCGGAATTTTTCGGAATGCTTTCAATAGAAGAAAAGAATACAAATTGATTTTTTAATACTCAAATTTTTTTCTTCTTTCGAATTTGTTTTCTTTTTTTAATTCAATTTTTTTCTTCTTTTTTTTCAAACTTCTAATTTTCTTTATTTTTTTCCAATATTTCAAATTTTCTTTTCTTTTTTTCGCTTTTTCAAAACACGAAATAACAGTAAAGATAAAATCAAACCTAATTTCAAGATTTTCGAGCTCTGATACCAAATGATGTGAGCTCCCAAACTTTGAGTGTTCGAAAAATAGCTTGTTGGAAGAATCGTCTTAAAATGGTTCACAAAGTGAAAACCTTAATTTGAAGCACTTGAATTCTCTAAGGAACTGTAGCTATATTAAAACTACGACCCACTTAAACTTGACCATATACTCGAATCTTGGTGTATCGAAGACGCCACACCCTGGGATGGTAAACAGAGTGATAAGACAAATTTTGAACGCCACAAACTTTAAAGAAAGCTTGATAAGTTCGAACAGTTCAACGAAGAACCAAGAGAGAAATATTTTCACAAATGATTTAAATTCAAGCAAAGTTTTTTTTAACATAGTGATTTAGGACAAAATTTATAGGCCTGAATTGACCTTTCAAGTTCCTATATGACCCTTCAAATTCGGTCATTTAACTAACTGATTGTCTTAACTCATTTAACAAATTCGGTCATTTAACAGACCATTAAATTTGATTTAACTCATGATGGCTAGCCCAAAAGCCATGTCTCTTCACTTGTCTTTGAGTAGATGAGAGGTAGTCCATGGTTAGCTTAAAAGTCATCTTCTTTATAAAAGCTTAATGGTCCTTAAAGGTGTTGTTTGTAGTCCCTTCATCTTTCATAGCCAGTTGTCTTTATTGCTTGTGATGCCATGAATTGGCCTTTAAGTACTTGAAACCGATCAGATTTGAAGAGCCACTCTTGGTCCATTTGAATAGTCACAATGCATCAATATTGAAAGTTGATGATTCTTGAATGAATTTTGTGCATTTATTCATGTTCAAAATCCACCAAAAACATCCTCTTCTTGTACTAGCAAATTATGTGACCAAATGCAAACCCTTTCATGCTAAAATCGAACAACCTTTGTATGTGAACATCCCTAGATCTTCTTACCAGCCAAAAATCATTCCTAAAACATATTAAACATGCATTAAGACAATTTAAACATGCCAATAAGCTAAAATTAATTAAATAGTCACCTAGACAAGAATAAATGAATATTTAAACATTTGCAACCTGTTCAAATTCTTATTTAACTTAAAACACCCTATTTATAATAAAAATAAACACACTAACTCATGTTTAAACTAAATAAACACACAAGATGTTTTAATGAATGGTTTAAAGATGCAAACTAGATGAACTAATGTATTACTAAATGCATGACTTGATTTAAAGATGCAAAGTTTAACTAACATGGGAGTTACATAATGCATGATAGGATTTATGATGCATATTTAACTAACATGTAAGTTACTTTCATGTCATTATTTATGATGCAAACTTAACTAATCATGAGAGTTAATGGATGTCATTACATAATGCACGACTTTATTAAATGAAGATCACATAATACATGTCATATTTAAAAGATGTACATGCAAGAAAGCAAAATCAAAGATCAAGCCGCATGTGCTATACACGCCACTACCAATACCCGAAGAGCCTTGGGTCGACATTTCCATGGACTTTGTCCTTGGATTACCTAGAACTAAAACCGGAAAGGATTCAATTTTTGTTGTTGTAGATAGATTTTCTAAGATGTCTCATTTTATAACTTGAACAAAAACTGACAATGCTGTTCATATCACCAATTTATTCTTTAGGGAAATCATTCGATTGCATGGCATTCCGAGAACCATTGTATCTGATCGAGACACGAAATTTCTTAGTCATTTCTGGAGGTTGTTGTGGGGAAAGCTTGGAACGAAGCTACTGTTCTTAACAACTTGTCACCCCCAGACGGATGGCCAAACAGAGGTGGTGAATCGTGTTTTATCAACCTTTTTTGCGAGCTATCATCCGAAAAATCTAAAGTCGTGAGAGGAGTGTTTACCGCACATAGAGTTCACTTACAATCGATCCATTCATTCAGCAACTAAACACTTATCTTTTGAAATTGTCTATGGTTTTAATCCCTTGACTCCATTAGACTTAGTTCCTTTGCCTAACGATCAGCTTATACATGTAGATGCTAAACGGAAGGCTGAGTACGTGAAGCAGCTACATTAAAAAGTGAGAGCCAATATTGAGGCTAGAACCGAAAGCTACATTCACAGGGCAAATAAGGGACAAAAATGTGTTGTGTTCGAACCTGAAGATTGGGTTTGGGTTCACATGAGAAAGGAACGTTTTCCAACCCAACGAAGGTCCAAATTATTGCCGAGAGGAGATGGTCCATTCCAAGTGCTAGAACGGATCAATGAGAACTCTTATAAGCTCGACCGTCCAGGTGAGTATAACATCAGTGCAAGCTTTAACGTGTTTGACTTATCTCCCTATGATGTAGGTGATGATTTGGGGACAAATCGCATTAAAGAGGGGGGAATGATACAGCCACGGTCCGAGACTCACCAAGTGCTAACAAGGAACCTTTGGAGCTGCCTTTAGGTCCTATAACTCCAGCACGAGCCAAACATTTCAAGGAGGCTATTTTTGCTCTAATTGATCGGGCATGGGGAGAAACCGTTGCTGAGCTTATCGATCAATCTTGGACAAGTCAACTAAGTTGGCCTTGCAACCTCCTACAAGTTCATCTACCTCATCCGTAGCTCATTGAACTCAACTTCAGCTCATTTTTAACTTAGCATTATTTTGCTGGAATAAATATTTAATTTGTTTTAGTTAATTTAGTTTAAGTTATTAAATGTGTCATAATCTGGACATTTTTATTAAATAGGGTTTTAATGTGTCTTAGTTTGATACATATTTAATAGTTGTTTTTAATGTGTCTAAGTTTGAGACAAATTAATTTCATGTTTGAATTAATATGTCCTAGCCGAAATTAATTAGCTGATTAATGTGTTTCAGGTACATGCAATTAGCTGATTACTGTGTTTGAGGTACATGCAATTAGCTGATTAATGTGTTTCAGGTACATGCAATTAGCTGATTAATATATTTCAGGTACATGTATATATGGCTTGAATATGGTGTGTTGTTGATTGAAATGCTCCAATAACCTCTTCGTGTATGCCAAGAGCCATTGAGCTGCTGATTTGTCTTTCCAAAGCTGTCCATTTAGTTGCTTAAGTGCTTTCACATTTGCTGAAGGTTCCTTTCCCACTCATGGTTGTTCAAATTTGTATGTTCACACTCCAAGGCTGTTGAAGTGTCCCAAGCTGCCATTTAAAGTCCAAGACTCTCCAAATATTCAAGGCAGCCCCTTAAAAGCCTTTCACACCTCTTGGCTGAATCTAGCCTAGTCCATTCAGCTCCATTCAGGTCCTTACTTAATTTCATTTAATTTAAGCTGATTGGAAACATCAAGGGACTTGTCTATGGCATCACCAATGCTAGAGAAGGTTCAAGAAAGTTTCCAGCTCCATTAAGCTGAACACATGCTGTCCATTCGGTTCCCTAAGTGTCTATTCAGCTAGCCATGTAATTGAGCTATAAATATGAAGCTCTTTAGTTGTATTGCACACTTTTTGATACTTTGATGAATTTTATTATCTTTGTGAGTTTATTCAACTCTCAATTTTCATTTAAGACTCAAGTTGGCTTATCTAGCTTGCTAGTGGCATCATCCTTGTTTCTTTGAACTTATCACTCTTAAATCGAGTGTGGCGTTCACCTTTGATACCTTTGGTTCCTATCTCTTCATAGATAGTGGGTCAAGGTCCTTTTTATCAACCTTTCATCACCTTAAGTGTCTTATAAGTCTCGGGTCAATACTCTTTCATAGTATTGGTTCATTCTTGACCTTAAGCTACTTATCCATTCTATCTTTCATCTTTGCCTACATCCATACTTAGCCGAATTCCCTTAAACTCAAATTAAGAATGATACTTCTCCATTTAACGATCGATTACAACTTCGACTCGAATACTTTCAAAAACTCGAGCTCGTATCATTCTGTTTGTGAATTAAAAACTTATTTGCGTGAGAATTGTTTCTCTCTTGGTCCTTGCCCTAACTTAAGTTGTCAAACTTTTACAAGTTCTTTTACAACTTTTATTCTTCTAAGTATTCAAGATGATCCATTCATTTGAGCAATTTTCCTAACTTTCCATGCTCGAGAAATCGCATCATTTGGTCTAAATAGTATGTCATTTTGTAAATAACTTTTAGTCTTTGAATTAAAAACTTATTTACGTAAGAATTGTTTCTCTCTTAGTCATTGGCCAAACTTCTTAACTTGTCAAACTTTTACGAGTTCTTTTACAACTTCTGTTCGTCTTTGTATTCAAGACGATCCATTCCTTCGAGTAACTTTCCGAACATTCCATGCTCAAGAAATCGCATCATTTGGTCTAAATAGTTTTTCATTTTGTACAAGACTTTTGGTCTTTGAATTAAAAACTCATTTATAAGAATCGTTTCTCTCTTGGTTATTCGTCAAACTTTCGATCTTGTCAAACTTTTACGAGTTCTTTTATAACTTTGGTTTCTTAAAATATTCCAGACGATCCATTCTGATATGAGTCGCAAGGCCCAAATTCAAGCTTATGAATGTGATGGGATCAAAAGTTTCTCAAGGCCCAATAACGAGGTCGAAGGCCAAGCAAATTCGAGCAAGATTGAACGAGACCATCCAAGACTTTGTTACCAAGGACCTAAATGTGCAAACGACCAAAAAAGAAAATCAAGATTCACTTTCTTGTTTTCAAGAAAATCAAGAAACCGAATCTTTGTCCAATTTTGTCATTCCAAACAATTTCAAGAATCAAGAGAATCAAGATTTCAAATCTTGGAAATCTTGGTTCAAGAAACGGAAGCTGCCAATTTTCAAGTTGGGGAAATCAGTAGGCTTGCGATGACTTTTTGGTTGGGATCCAGGAATTTATGGATTGATATGTCTGCATGGATTTCTAAGATCTATCTCTTATCTTCAAAACGCACTTTGAATCACTCGATTTCAAGTTCGGGAGCTCAAGTTATGATCATTTTAATAAAGACTGCACAAGCAGAATTTCTGGACGTGATTATGACGGGAATTATGAGTTTCGGGCTTTTAGTTCGAGTTTAAATCATATTGGGTTCGGGATTTAGGTTTAATTTTTATTATATATGAGCCCAATATTGTATTATCAGCTCTTATTATTTTATTGTTATTTTTTATTCCGAATTTTTAAATAATTATTAAGTAGTTTAAGTTTTTAGGAGTTTTATGTCAACAAGAAAGTTTCTTGTTTAGATTAGTTAGAGTTCTAGTTTAATTAAGAGTTTTATTTAGATTTATTTAGCTTGCCTATATATAGGCCTTGGAATTGTAAACAAAAACACTGGATTTTGATTATTTTGAGTTAATAATAATTTTCTTTGAGTTTTTCTTCAAGAATTGCTCGAGTTTTTTTTTAGAAGTTGTTTTAACAATCTTTCAGGTTGTAGAAATCATCTTCAAGCTTTTTTTGCCAAGATCTCTTTCTTGGAGAGGAAATTAAAGCCTTTGAAGGGAGTTGTGGATTCTTATTGTTTCCAAGGCTTCTTAGGATGTTATCTTCTCTTTTCTATCTTTAATCTATCGTTCTAGTTTGATCTAGTTTATTTCTTGCTGTTTAGGGTTACTGATTTGGTTGTTTTCGTTCTAGGTTGAAATTACTTCAAGAGGGACATTCTCCTACCTTGATCCATCAAGAAACATATCAAAAATTAGGAGATTCAATCTTTTCTTGCTGTTTCAAATGTTCTTGCCTAAACAGTTTGCTTTCATCTTTTAAATCACTTCTAACGAATTTGTTTTGTGTTTTTATTTTCAGATCTGGTTAGGACGTTTTCTTGAGGTCCAAGGATGGTATCTTTCATCCAAGAAACCCTAATTTCGTTCTCTATTGGATCCTTTACCAGCCATTCATCTTTCTTGTGTTTTAATTTTCGTTTGATTATTCTTCTTGTCAGCTAATCTGTTTTCTTTGTTTTCATTTCAGATTACTTTTGTATAGAGCTTTAGGGTAGATCTGCGACTTGACAACTTTACGATCCTCTTCTGCCCACGTTTTGTATCATTTGGTATCAGATTTTGGGCATTTTAGGTGTTCTTCGTTGCTTTCTACACTGATTTCCATTACAAACAGCCAACAAGCAGTTTTTACCCAGTAATTGTTTTCGAAAAAAGATATTTTTGAGTGGTTAAATGCTTTTCAATTGTTCTAAAATTTTATATACTGATTCTTGGCACTATATTAAAGTATAAAAAAAATTTCCCACACAAAAAGTGATCAAAAAGTTGAGAAAAAAAGAAAAATACGAGAAAAATAAAAAATAAAAAAAATTCTATGGGTTGAATTTTGTGCTGAAAATTTCCAGATCAAAAACACATTATTTGGAGAGGCTCTAATTTAAATTTCGTGATTTTTAAAAATCGGGTACACCTCGAACCAAGTTTGTCAAGTTGCTTTGCAGTTTTTGGGTTTTCGGGTTTCTGCAATTTTATTGATTCTTAGTTTTAGGTTTTCATTTACTTTTGCTTTTTATTGTTTCTTTACACATTCTAATACTTTCTTATTTCTTGTGTTAGTAGGTTAACGAACGTTGCACCTTCCTTCCTCCGTGCAACACAATTCTTTGGTGTCTAGCTGATTTTGGACTCATAGTGCTATTAGGATTACTTTGTTAGTTTGATTCTAATACATCCTGATTGATTGATATAAATACTTCTAAAGGACTCACAAGATTAATTCTTACCTCATTGAGAATTTAATTTTTCTTTTTGAGTGCATAACGGTGAGGTTTGTTTAATTTTTTCTTTTTGAGTGCTGTGTTTTTTTTTTCAAATTTGCCACAATGTCTCATAGTAGAAAAGGGAGTGATGACTAGAGTGACAAACCGCTAGTTAACATCGAAAATCTTGCTGGTGTCGCAATAAAGTTAGATCTCCATGCCATCACTGATAAGTTCGAAACCATGTTCAATCAGTTCGAAACCGCTAGGTTCATTTTGGGACTTAATCGAGAGATTGCCAACATTGTAGAATTGTTGTATTATGAGAATTGGTTCACTTTTCCATGAAGGTCGAACAGCAACTTAAACATAGAGGTACATATCGAAACAACTCTTCTACTTTTAAATGGAGTCAAAATTCTAAATGGGGGCAGAATGCTCCTAAGACGTCATACAAGCCAAATCAAGCCAAGGATAACGTTGTGACTTTCAAACCAAACAAGGTTGTTGTTGTGAACAAAGGAAAGCAACAGAATACACCAAATCGGTCCAAGAATATATTATGCTTCAAATGCCTTGAAGGGGGCATATAGCCAGTCAGTGTCCAAATAGGCATATAATGGTGATTCGAGAAGGTGGTGAAATCGAATCAGAATCAGAAGAGGAGGTTGACGTTATGAGTGAAGAAGATGAAGACTTAGACCTTTCCGTTGAAGGAGAGGAGCTCGTTGTGAAGAAGAGTCTAAATACACAAGTTGTGCAAGGAGATCAGCAACGTGAAAACATATTCCATGCACGCAGCCATATCAATGGGAAGGTATGTTTTGTGATTATTGATGGCGGTAGTTGTACTCATGTTGCCAGCACATTAATGGTGGAAAAGCTTGGATTGGCGACGACAAAGCATCCATATCCATATCAGCTTCAATGACTTTATAAAACTTTATCGATCCTTCAAGTGCTACTAGTTGAATCAACTCTTGATATCTTTGGTTCCTAGTTCTTCATAACTAGCGAGTCAAGATCCTTTTGTTTAGTGATCGTTATAGAGTTTGGGTCTTCACTTTTTAGTGTTGGTTCATTTCTCAAGTCTTTAACCCCAATTTTCATCATCCACCAACCACCTCTACCATCATCCATCATCTACGCTACTATCCTTTTAATTTCCAGCATTCTTTTCATCTTTTGTCCTTCTAGCATATAAAACTATCAAAATTTCGTTGCAAGCCTTAAACATAAAGTTACGGATTTAACGATCTAGGCATTACAAACATTTTGGTATTTCAACAAAACGAGATCATACCAGAATCATATCAGAATTGTTTCTTTCTTGGTCCTTGGCCAAACTTCTTAACTTGTCAAACTTTAACGAGTTCTTTTACAACTTCTGTTGTCTTAGTATTCAAGACGATCCATTCCTTCGAGCAACTTTTCAAACATTCCATTCTCGAGAAATTGCATCATTTGGTCTAAATAGTTTGTCATTTTGTAAACAACTTTTGGTCTTTGAATTAAAAACCCATTTACGTGAGAATCATTTCTCTGTTGGTTCTTCGCCGAACTTCCTAACTTTTCAAACTTTTATGAGTTCTTTTATAACTTTGGTTCCTTAAAATATTCAGGACGATCCATTCCTTCGAGCAATTTTTCGAACATTCCATGCTTTGGAAATCGCATCATTTGGTCTAAATTGTTAGTCATTTTGTAAACAACTTTTGGTTTTTGAATTCAAAACTTATTTACGTAAGAATTGTTTCTCTCTTATTCTTGGACAAACTTTCGAACTTATCAAACTTTTACTAGCTCTTTTATAACTTCGGTTCCTTAAAGTATTCAAGAATATCCATTCCTTCGAGCAATTTTCCAAACATTCCATCCTCTGGAAATCACATCATTTGGTCTAAATAGTTTGTCATTTTGTAAACAACTTTTGGTCTTTGAATTCAAAACTTATTTATGTGAGAATTATTTTTCTCTTGGTTCTTGGACGAACTTTCGAGCTTGCCAAACATTTAAGAGTTCTTTTGTAACTTCGGATCCTAAGAGTATTCAAGATGATCCATTCCTTAATCCAAATTTTTAAACTTTCCATGCTCGGGAATCACATCATTTGTCTAAAACCTTTGTCATTCTGTAAACAACTTTTGGTCCTCGAATTAAAAAACTTAATTACGTAAGAATTGTTTCTCTCTTGGTTCTAGGACAAACTTACAAACTAGTCAAACTTTTACGAGTTCTTTTATAACATTGGTTCCTTAAAGTATTCAAGACTATCCATTCCTTCGAGCAATTTTTCGAGCATTCCATGCTCGGGAAATCACACCATTTGGTCTAAATAGCATGTCATTTTGTAAACAACTTTTGGTATTTGAATTAAAATCTTATTTATGTGAGAAATGTTTCTCTCTTGGTCCTTGGCCAAACTTCTTAACTTGTCAAACTTTTACGAGTTCTTTTACAACTTTTGTTCTTCTAAGTATTCAAGACGATCCATTCCTTCGAGCAACTTTCTAAACATTCCATGCCCTAGAAATTTCATCATTTGGTCTAAATAGTTTTTCATTTTGTAAAAAACTTTTGGTCTTTGAATTAAAAACTCATTTACAAGAATTGTTTCTCTCTTGGTTCTTCGGCGAACTTTTGATCTTGTCAAACGTTTATGAGTTCTTTTATAACTTTGGTTCCTTAAAATATTCAAGACAATCCATTCCTTTGAGCAATTTTTCAAACATTCCATGCTTGGGAAATCGCATCATTTGGTCTAAATTGTTAGTCATTTTTTAAACAACTTTTGGTTTTTGAATTAAAAACTTATTTACGTAAGAATTGTTTCCCTCTTGTTCTTAGATGAATTTCTGAACTTATCAAACTTTTACTAGCTCTTTTATAACTTCGGTTCCTTAAAGTATTCAAGACAATCCGTTCCTTCGAGCAATTTTCTGAACATTCTATGGTCTGGAAATCACATTATTTGGTCTACATAGTTTGTCATTTTGTAAACAACTGTTGGTCTTTGAATTAAAAACTTATTTACGTGAGAATTATTTTTCTCTTGGTTTTGGATGAACTTCTGAACTTGCCAAACATTTAAGAGTTCTTTCGTAACTTCGAATCCTGAGAGTATTTAAGACGATCCATTCCTTAATCCAATTTTCCAAATTTTCCATGCTCAGGAATCGCATCATTTGGTCTAAAAACTTAGTCATTTTGTAAACAACTTTTGGTCTTCGAATTAAAAAACTTAATTACGTAAGAATTGTTTCTCTCTTGGTTCTAGGACAACTTACAAACTAGTCAAACTTTTACTAGTTCTTTTAAAACTTTGGCTCCTTAAAGTATTCAAGACTATCCATTCCTTCGAGCAATTGTTCGAGCATTCCATGCTCGGGAAATCATACCATTTGGTCTAAATAGTATGTCACTTTGTAAACAACTTTTGGTCATTGAATTAAAAACTTATTATGTGAGAATTGTTTCTCTCTTCGTCCTTGGCGTAACTTATTAACTTGTCAAACTTTTATGAGTTCTTTTACAACCTTGGTTCTTCTAAGTATTCAAGACGACCCATTCATTTGAGCAATTTTTCGAACATTCCATGCTCAGGAAATCGCATCATTTGGTCTAAATAGTTTGTCATTTTGGAAACAACTTTTGGTCTTTAAATTAAAAACTTATTAACTGAGAATTGTTTCTCTCTTGGTTCTTGGTCGAATTTCCGAACTTAGCAAACTTTTATGAGTTCTTTTATAACTTTGGTTCCTTAAAGTAATCAAGATGATCCATTCCTTTGAGCAATTTTTCGAGCATTCCATGCTCAGGAAATCGTATCATTTGGTCTAAATTGTTAGTCATTTTGTAAACAACTTTTGGTTTTTGAATTAAAAACTTATTTACATAATAATTGTTTCTCTCGTGTTCTTGGACAAACTTTCGAACTTGTCAAAATTTTGCTAGTTCTTTTATAACTATGGTTCATTAAAGTATTCAAGACTATCCATTTCTTCGAGTAATTTTCCGAACATTGCATATTCTGGAAATCGCATCATTTGGTCTAAATAGTTTGTCATTTTGTAAACAAATTTTGGTCTTACAATTGAAAACTTATTTACATGAGAATTGTTTCTCTCTTGTTGTTTCACGAACTTCCGAATCTCACACTTTTATGAGTTCTTTTATAACTTCAATTCCTTAAAGTATTCAAGACGATCCAGTCCTTCGAGCAATTTTCCAGATATTTCATGCACAGGAAATCGCATAATTTGGTCTAAATAGTTTACCAATTTGTAATCAACTTTTTATCTTTAAATTAATAACTTTTTATGTGAAAATTCCTCTTGGTTCTTGGATGAACTTTCAAACTTGTCAAATATTTACGAGTTCTTTTCAAGATGATCCATTCCTTTGACCAATTTTATGAACATTCCATGCTCCGGTAATCTCATTATTTGCTCTAAATAGTTTGTCATTTTGTAAATAACTTTTGGACTTTGAATTAAAAACTTATTTACCTGAGAATTGTTTCTCGCTTGGCTCTTGGCCGAAAATCTGAATTTGTCAAACTTTTACGAGTTCTTTTATTACTTCGCTTCCTTAAAGTATTCAATACGATCCATTTATTCGAGCAATTTTCATAACATGCCATGATTGGGAAATCGCATCATTTGGTCTAAATAGTATGTGAGAATTATTTCTCTCTTGGTCCTTGGCCTAACTTAAGTTGTCAAACTTTTACGAGTTCTTTTACAACTTTGGTTCTTCTAAGTATTCAAGACGATCCATTCATCTGAGCAATTTTCCTAACTTTTCATGCTCGGGAAATTGCATCATTTGGTCTAAATAGTATGTCATTTTGTAAACAACTACTGGTCTTTGAATTAAAAACTTATTTACGTGAGAATTGTTTCTCTCTTGGTCCTTGGCCAAACTTCTTAACTTGTCAAACTTTTACGAGTTCTTTTACAACTTCTGTTCATCTTAGTATTCAAGATGATCCATTTCTTCGAGCAAATTTCTGAACATTTCATGCTCGAGAAATTGCATCATTTGGTCTAAATAGTTTTTCATTTTGTAAACAACTTTTGGTCTTTGAATTAAAAACTCATTTATGTGAGAATCATTTCTCTCTTGGTTCTTCACCGAGCTTCCAAACTTTTCAAACTTTTATTAGTTCTTTTATAACTTTGGTTCCTTAAAATATTCAAGACGATCCATTCCTTCAAGCAAATTTTCAAACATTCCATGCTTGGGAAATCACATCATTTGGTCTAAATTGTTAGTCATTTTGTAAACAACTTTTGGTTTTTGAATTAAAAACTTATTTACTTAAGAATTGTTGTTTCTCTCTTGTTCTTGGATGACCTTCCGAACTTATCAAACTTTTACTAGCTCTTTTATAACTTCGGTTCCTTAAAGTATTCATGAAGATCCACTCCTTCGAGCAATTTTTCGAACATTCCATGCTCTGGAAATCACATCATTTGGTCTAAATAATTTATCATTTTGTAAACAACTTTTGGTCTTTGAATTAAAAACTTATTTGCGTGAGAATTGTTTCTCTCTTGGTCTTTGGCCAAACTTCTTAACTTGTCAAACTTTTACGAGTTCTTTTACAACATCTGTTCGTCTTAGTATTCAAGACGATCCATTCCTTCAAGCAACTTTTCAAACATTCCATGCTCGAGAAATCGCATCATTTGGTCTAAATAGTTTTTTATTTTGTAAACCACTTTTGGTCTTTGAATTAAAAACTCATTTATGTGAGAATCATTTCTCTCTTGGTTCTTCGCCGAACTTCTAAACTTTTCAAACTTTTACGAGTTCTTTTATAACTTCTGTTCCTTAAAGTTTTCAATATGATCTATTCCTTCTAGCAATTTTCCGAACATTCCATGCTCTAGTAATCTCATCATTTGGTCTAAATAGTTTATCATGCAAATAACTTTTTGACTTTGAATTAAAAACTTATTTACGTGAGAATTGTTTCTCTCTTGGTTCGTGGCCAAAAATCTGAACTCGTCAAACTTTTACGGGTTTTTTATTACTTCGGTTCCATAAAGTATTCAATACGATCCATTTATGCGAGCAATTTTCAGAACATTCCATGATCGAGAAATCGCATCATTTGGTCTAAATAGTATGTCATTTTGTAAACAACATTTGGTCTATGAATTAAAAACTTATTTACGTGAGAATTGTTTCTCTCTTGGTCCTTGGCCTAACATAACTTGTCAAACTTTTACGAGTTCTTTTACAACTTCGGTTCTTCTAAGTATTTAAGACGATCCATTCATTTGAGCAATTTTCCTAACTTTCCATGCTCGGGGAATCGCATCATTTGGTCTAAATAGTATGTCATTTTGTAAACAACTTTTGGTCTTTGAATTAAAAACTTATTTACGTGAGAATTGTTTCTCTCTTGGTCCTTGGCCTAACTTAAGTTGTCAAACTTTTTTGAGTTCTTTCACAACTTCGGTTCTTCTAAGTATTCAAGACGATCCATTCATTTGAGCAATTTTCCTAACTTTAACAGTATGTCATTTTGTAAACAACTTTTGGTCTTTGAATTAAAAACTTATTTACGTGAGAATTGTTTCTCTCTTGGTCCTTGGCCAAACTTCTTAACTTCTCAAACTTTTATGAGTTCTTTTACAACTTCTATTCTTCTTAGTATTCAAGACGATCCATTCCTTCGAGCAACTTTCCGAACATTCCATGCCCGAGAAATCGCATCATTTGTTTTATATAGTTTTTCAATTTCTAAAAAACTTTTGGTCTTTGAATTAAAAACTCATTTACAAGAATTGTTTCTCTTTTAGTTCTTCGCCGAACTTTCGATCTTGTCAAACTTTTATGAGTTCTTTTATAGCTTTCGTTCCTTAAAATATTCAAGATGATCCATTCCTTTGAGCAATTTTTCGAACATTCCATGCTTCGAAAATCGCATCATTTGGTTAAATTGTTAGTCATTTTGTAAACAACTTATGGTTTTTGAATTAAAAACTTATTTACGTAAGAATTGTTTCCCTCTTGTTCTTGGACGAACTTTCGAACTTATCAAACTTTTACTAGCCCTTTTTTAACTTCGATTCCTTAAAGTATTCAAGACAATCCATTCCTTCGAGCAATTTTCTGAACATTCCATGCTCTGAAAATCACATCATTTGGCCTACGTAGTTTGTCATTTTGTAAACAACTTTTGGTCTTTGAATTAAAAACTTATTTATGTGAGAATTATTTTTCTCTTGGTTCTTGGACGAACTTCCGAACTTGCCAAACATTTAAGAGTTCTTTTGTAACTTCGAATCCTGAGAGTATTGAAGACGATCATTCCTTAATCCAATTTTCCAAACTTTCCATGCTCGGGAATCGCATCATTTGGTCTAAAAACTTAGTCATTTTGTAAACAACTTTTGGTCTTCGAATTAAAAACTTAATTACGTAAGAATTGTTTCTCTCTTGGTTCTAAGCTAACTTAGAAACTAGTCAAACTTTTACGAGTTGTTTTAAAACTTTGGTTCCTTAAAGTATTCAAGACTATCCATTCCTTCGAGCAATTGTCCGAGCATTCCATGCTCAAGAAATCGTACCATTTGGTCTAAATAGTATGTCACTTTGTAAACAACTATTGGTCTTTGAAATAAGAACTTATTTACGTGAGAATTGTTTCTCTCTTGATCCTTGGTCTAACTTATTAACTTGTCAAACTTTTATGAGTTCTTTTACAACCATGGTTCTTCTATGTATTCAAGACGACCCATTCGTTTAAGCAATTTTTTGAACTTTTCATGCTTCGAAAATCGCATCATTTGGTGTAAATAGTTTGTCATTTTGAAAACAACTTTTGGTTTTTGAATTAAAAACTTATTAACTGAGTATTATTTCTCTCTTAGTTTTTGGACGAACTTCCGAACTTGTCACAATTTTACTAGTTCTTTTATAACTACGGTTCATTAAAGTATTCAAGACGATCCATTTCTTCGAGCAATTTTTCGAACATTCCATGCTTGGGAAATCGCATCATTTGGTCTAAATTGTTAGTCATTTTGTAAAAAACTTTTGGTTTTTGAATTAAAAACTTATTTATGTAAGAATTGTTTCTCTCTTGTTCTTCGACAAACTTCCGAAGTTATCAAACTTTTACTATCTCTTTTATAACTTCGGTTCCTTAAAGTATTCAAGATGATCCACTCCTTTGAGCAATTTTTAGAACATTCCATGCTCTGGAAATCACATCATTTGGCCCAAATAGTTTTTCATTTTGTAAACAACTTTTGGTGTTTGAATTAAAAACTTATTTATGTGAAAATTGTTTCTCTCTTAGTCCTTGGCCAAACTTCTTAACCTGTCAAACTTTTGCGAGTTCTTTTACAACTTCTGTTCGTCTTAGTATTCAACACGATCCTTTCCTTCAAGCAACTTTCCGAACATTCCATGCTCGAGAAATCGCATCATTTGGTCTAAATAGTTTGTAAACAACTTTTGGTCTTTGAATTAAAAACTCATTTACGTGAGAATCATTTATCTCTTGGTTTTTCGTCGAACTTCCAAACTTTTCAAACTTTTACGAGTTCTTTTATAACTTCTGTTCCTTAAAGTTTTCAATACGATCTATTCCTTCTAGCAATTTTTCGAACATTCCATGCTCGGGTAATCTCATCATTTGGTCTAAATAGTTTGTGATTTTGTAAATAACTTTTGGAATTTGAATTAAAAACTTATTTACGTAAGAATTATTTCTCTCTCTCTTGGTTCTTGTCCTAAAATCTGAACTTGTCAAACTTTTACGAGTTCTTTTATTACTTCGGTTCCTTAAAGTATTTAATACGATCCATTTATTCGAGCAATTTTTAGAATATTCCATGATCGGGAAATCGCATCATTTGGTCTAAATAGTATGTCATTTTGTAAACAACTTTTGGTCTATGAATTATAAACTTATTTACGTGAGAATTGTTTCTCTCTTGGTCCTTGGCCTAAATTAAGTTGTCAAACTTTTACGAGTTCTTTTACAACTTCATTTCTTCTAAGTATTCAAGACGATCTATTCATTTGTGCAATTTCCCTAACTTTCCATGCTCAAGAAATCGCATCATTTGGTCTAAATTAAAATCTTAATTACGTAAGAATTGTTTTTCTCTTGGATCTAGGACGAACTTACAAACTAGTCAAACTTTTACAAGTTCTTTTATAACTTTGGTTCCTTAAAGTATTCAAGACTATCCATTCCTTCTAGCAATTTTCTGAACATTCCATGCTTGGGAAATCACACCATTTAGTCTAAATAGTATGTAATTTTGTAAGCAAATTTTGGTCTTATAATTAAAAACTTATTTACGTGAGAATTGTTTCTCTCTTGTTATTGCACTAACTTTTGAACTTCTCACACTTTTACGAGTTCTTTTATAATTTCGATTCCTTAAACTATTCAAGATGATCCAATCCTTTGAGCAATGTTCCAAACATTTCATGCATAGGAAATCACATAATTTGGTCTAAATAGTTTGCCATTTTTTAAACAACTTTTTGTCCTTAAATTAATAACTTATTTTCGTGAGAATTTCTCCTAGTTCTTAGACGAAATTTCAAACTTGTCAAACATTTACGAGTTCTTTTCAAGACGATCCATTCCTTTGACCAATTTTACGAACATTCCATGCTTAGGAAATCACATCATTGAGTCTAAATAGTTTTTCACATTGTAAACAACTTTTGGTTTTTGAATTAAAAACCTTTTTAAGTGAGAATTGTTTCTCTCTTGTTCCTTGGCCTAACTTCTTAACTTGTTAAACTTTTACGAGTTCTTTTATAACTTTGGTTCCTTAAAGTTTTCAATACGATCTATTCCTTCTAGGAATTTTCTGAACATTCTGTATTCGGGTAATCTCATCATTTGGTCTAAATAGTTTGACATTTTGTAAATAACTTTTGGACTTTGAATTAAAAACTTATTTAAGTGAGAATTGTTTCTCTTTTGGTTCTTGGCTGAAAATTGGAATTTGTCAAACTTTTATGAGTTCTTTTATTACTTCGGTTCCTTATAGTATTCAATACGATCCATTCATTTGAGCAATTTTCAGAACATGCCATGATTGGGAAATCGCATCATATGGCCTAAATAGTATGTTATTTTGTAAACAACTTTTGGTCTGTGAATTAAAAACTTATTTATGTGAGAATTTTTTCTCTCTTGGTCCTTGGCCTAACTTAAGCTGTCAAACTTTTTCGAGTTCTTTTACAACTTCGGTTCTTCTAAGTATTCAAGACGATCCATTCATTTGAGCAATTTTCCTAACTTTCCATGCTCAGGAAATCGCATTATTTGGTCTAAACAGTATGTCATTTTGTAAACAACTTTTGGTCTTTGAATTAAAAACTTATTTACGTGAGAATTATTTCTCTCTTGGTCCTTGGCCAAACTTCTTAACTTGTCAAACTTTTACGAGTTCTTTTACAACTTCTGTTCATCTTAGCATTCAAGATGATCCTTTCCTTCAAGCAACTTTTCGAACATTCCATGCTCGAGAAATCACATCATTTGGTCTAAATAGTTTTTCATTTTGTAAACAACTTTAGGTCTTTGAATTAAAAACTCATTTACGTGAGAATTGTTTATCTCTTGGTTCTTCGCCGAACTTCCAAACTTTTATGAGTTCTTTTATAACTTTGGTTCCTTAAAATATTCAACACGATCCATTCCTTCGAGCAATTTTTCAAACATTCCATGCCTAGGAAATCGCATCATTTGGTCTAAATTGTTAGTCATTTTGTAAACAACTTATGGTTTTTGAATTAAAAACTTATTTACGTAAGAATTGTTTCTCTCTTGTTCTTGAACGAACTTTCGAACTTATCAAACTTTTACTAGCCCTTTTATAACTTCGGTTCCTTCAAGTATTCAAGATGATCCAGTCCTTCGAGCAATTTTTCGAATAGTCCATGCTCTGGAAATAACATCATTTGGTCTAAATAGTTTGTCTTTTTGTAAACAACTTTTTGTCTTTGAATTAAAAACTTATTTACGTGAGAATTGTTTTTCTTTTGCTTCTTGGACGAACTTTTGAACTTGTCAAACATTTAAGAGTTCTTTTGTAACTTCGGATCCTAAGAGTATTCAAAATGATCCATTTCTTAATCCAATTTTCCGAACTTTCCAGTCTCAGGAATCATATCATTTGGTCTAAAAACTTTGTCATTTTGTAAACTTTTGGTCTTCGAATTAGAAACATAATTACAGGAGAATTGTTTCTCTCTTGGTTCTTGGCCAAAAATTAGAAGTTGTCAAACTTTTACAAGTTCTTTTATTACTTCAGTTCCTTAAAGTATTCAATACGATCCATTTATTCGAGAAATTTTCAAAACATTCCATGATCGAGAAATCGAATCATTTGGTCTAAATTGTAGACAACTTTTGGTCTTTGAAATAAAAACTTATTTACGTGAGAATTGTTTCTCTCTTGGTCCTTGGCCAAACTTCTTCACTTGTCAAACTTTTCCGAGTTCTTTTCCAACTTCTGTTCATCTTAGTATTCAAGACGATCCATTCCTTCAAGCAACTTTCTGAACATTCCATGCTCGAGAAATCGCATCATTTAGTCTAAATAGTTTTTCATTTTGTAAACAACTTTTGGTCTTTGAATTAAAAACTCATTTACGTGGGAATCGTTTCTCTCTTGATTCTTCGCCGAACTTCCAAACTTTTCAAACTTTTACTAGCTCTTTTATAAATTCGGTTCCTTAAAGTATTCAAGACGATCCACTCCTTCGAGCAAATTTCCAAACATTCCATGCTCTAGAAATCACATCATTTGGTCTAAATAGTTTGTCATTTTGTAAACAACTTTTGGACTTTGAATTAAAAACTTATTTAAGTGAGAACTATTTTTCTCTTGTTGTTGCACGAACTTCTGAACTTCTCACTCTTTTACGAGTTGATATGAAACGAATGGGGAAGAGGATCATAAAGTTGTCAAGTCGCGGATCTACCCTAAAGCTCTAGACAAATATAATCTGAAACGAAAACAAAGAAAGACAGATTAATTGACAAGAAGAATAATCAAACGAAAGAAAGATGAATGGTTGGTAACGGATCCAATAAAGAACGAAATTATGGTTTCTTGGATGAAAGAAACCGTCCTTGGACCTCAAGAAAATGTCCCAACCAGATCTGGAAAATAAAAACACAAGCAGATTCATTAGAAGTGATTTAAAAGATAAATGCAAACTGTTTAGGCAAGAATGATTGAAACAGCAAGAAAAGATTGGATCTCACATAAATGAGTTTTTAATTCGAAGACGAAAAGTGGTTTGCAAAATGAAAAACTATTTAGACCAAATGATGCGATTTCTCGAGCATGGAATGTTCGAAAAGTTGCTTGAAGGAATGGATCGTATTGAAAACTTTAAGGAACCGAAGTTATAAAAGAACTCGTAAAAGTTTGACAAGTTAAGAAGTTAGGCCAAGGAGCAAGAGGGAAACAATTCTCAACTAAAAAAGTTTTTAATTCAAAAACCAAAAGTTGTTTACAAAGTGAAAAACTATTTAGACTCAATGATGTGATTTTTCGAGCATGGAATGTTCATAAATTTGGTCAAAGGATGGATCGTCTTGAAAAGAACTCGTAAATGTTTCACAAGTTAGAAAGTTTGTCCAAGAACGAAGAGAAATTCTCACGAAAACAAGTTATTAATTTAAAGACAAAAAGTTGTTTACAAAATGGAAAACTATTTAGACCAAATTATGCGATTTCCTATGCATGAAATGTTTGGAAAATTGCTCGATGGACTGGATCGTCTTGAATAGTTTAAGGAATCGAATTTATAAAAGAACTCGTAAAAGTGTGAGAAGTTGGAAAGTTCGTGCAACAAGAGAGAAACAATTCTCACGTAAATAAGTTTTTAAATACGACCAAAAGTTGTTTACAAAATGACATACTATTTAGACCAAATGCTGCAATTTCCCGAGCATGGAATTGTTCAGAAAATTGCTAGAAGGAATGGATAGTCTTGAATACTTTAAGGAACCAAAGTTATAAAAGAACTCGTAAAAGTTCGACTAGTTTGTAAGTTTGCCCTAAAACCAAGAGAGAAACAATTCTTACGTAATTAAGTTTTTAATTCGAAGACCAAAAGTTGTTTACAAAATGACAGGGTTTTAGACCAAATGATGTGATGCCCGAGAATGGAAAGCTCGGAAAATTGGATTAAGGAATGGGTCGTCTTGAATACTCTTAGGATCCGAAGTTACAAAAGAACTCTTAAAATGTTTGGCAAGTTCAGAAGTTCGTCCAAGTACCAAGAGAAAAACAATTCTCTCGTAAATAAGTTATTAATTCAGAGACTAAAAGTTGTTTACAAAATGACAAACTATTTAGACCAAATGATGTGATTTCCAGAGCATGGAATGTTCGAAAAATTGCTCGAAGGAGTGGATCGTCTTGAATACTTTAAGGAACCGAAGTTATAAAAGACCTAGTAAAAGTTTTATAAGTTCGTCCAAGAATAAGAGAGAAACAATTCTTAAGTAAATAAGTTTTTAATTCAAAAACCAAAAGTTGTTTACAAAATGACTAACAATTTAGACCAAATGATGCGATTTCCTAAGCATGGAATGTTCGACAAATTGCTCGAAGGAATCGATGTCTTGAATATTTTAAGGAACCCAAGTTATAAAAGAACTCATAAAAGTTTGAAAAGTTTGGAAGTTCGGCGTAGAACCAAGAGAGAAATGATTCTCACGCAAATTAGTTTTTAATTTAATGACCACAAGTGGTTTACACAATGAAAAACTATTTAGACCAAATGATGCGATTTCTCGAGCGTGGAATGTTCGTAAAGTTGCTTGAAGGAATGGATCGTCTTGAATACTAAGATGAACAGATGTTGTAAAAACAACTCGTAAAAGTTTGACATGTTAAGAAGTTAGGCGAAGGACCAAGAGAGAAACAATTCTCACGTAAATAAGTTTTTAATTCACAGAGCAAAAGTTGTTTACAAAATGACATACTATTTAGACCAAAAGATGCGATTTCCTGAGCATGGAAAGTTAGGAAAATTGCTCAAATGAATGGATCGTCTTGAATACTTAGAAGAATCAAAGTTGTAAAAGAACTCGTAAAAGTTTGACAACTTAAGTTAGGCGAATGACCGAGAGAGAAACAATTCTCACGTAAATAAGTTTTTAATTCACAGAGAAAAAGTTGTTTACAAAATGACATTCTATTTAGACCAAATGATGTGATTTCCCGATCATGGAATGTTCTGAAAATTGCTCGAATAAATGGATCGTATTCAATACTTTAAGGAACCGAAGTAATAAAAGAACTCATAAAAGTTTGACAAGTTCGGATTTTCGGCCAAGAACCAAGTGGGAAACAATTTTCTTGTAAATAAGTTTTTAATTCAAAGTCTAAAAGTTATTTACAAAATGACAAACTATTTAGACCAAATGATGGGATTACCCGAGCATGGAATGTTCGGAAAATTGCTAGAAGGAATAGATCGTATTGAAAACTTTAAGGAACCGAAGTTATAAAAAAACTCGTAAAAGTTTGAAAAGTTTGGAAGTTCGACGAAGAACCAAGAGAGAAATGATTCTCACGTAAATAAGGTTTTAATTCGAAGACGAAAAGTGGTTTGCAAAATGAAAAACTATTTAGACCAAATGATGCGATTTCTCGAGCATGGAATGTTTGGAAAGTTGCTTGAAGGAATGGATCGGCTCGAATACTAAGACGAACAGAAGTTGTTAAAGGACTCATAAAAGTTTGACAAGTTAAGAAGTTTGGCCAAGGACCAAGAGAGAAACAGTTCTCATGTAAATAAGTTTTTAATTCAAAGACCAAAAGTTGTTTACAAAATGACATACTATTTAGACCAAAAGATGCGATTTCCTGAGCATGGAAAGTTAGGAAAATTGCTCAAATGAATGGATCATCTTGAATACTTAGATGAACCGAAGTTGTAAAAGAAATCGTAAAAACTTTGACAACTTAAGTTAGGCGTAGGACTAAGAGAGAAACAATTCTCACGTAAATAAGTTTTTAAGTCACAGGGCAAAAGTTGTTTACAAAATGACATTCTATTTAGACCAAATGATGCGATTTCCCGATCCTGGAATGTTTTGAAAATTGCTCGAATAAATGGATCGTATTGAATACTTTGAGGAACCGATGTAATAAAAGAACTTGTAAAAGTTTGACAAGTTCGGATTTTCGGCGAAGAAACAAGAGGGAAATAATTTTCTCGTAAATAAGTTTTTAAGTCAAAGTCTAAAAGTTATTTCCAAAATGACAAACTATTTAGACCAAATGATGAGATTACCTGGGCATGGAATGTTCGAAAAATTACTAGAAGGAATAGATAGTATTGAAAACTTTATGGAACCGAAGTTATAAAAAAACTCGTAAAAATTTGAAAAGTTTGGAAGTTCTGCGAAGAACAAAGAGAGAAATGATTCTCACGTAAATGAGGTTTTAATTCGAAGACCAAAAGTGGTTTACAAAATGAAAAACTATTTAGACCAAATGATGCGATTTCAGCAGCATGGAATGCTTGGAAAGTTGCTTGAAGGAATGAATCGGCTCGAATACTAAGACGAAAAGAAGTTGTAAAAGGGCTCATAAAAGTTTGACAAGTTAAGAAGTTTGGCCAAGGACCAAGAGAGAAACAGTTCTCACGTAAATAAGTTTTTAATTCAAAGACCAAAAGTTGTTTACAAAATGACATACTATTTAGATCAAATGATGCGATTTCCTGAGCATGGAAAATTAGGAAAATTGCTCAAATGAATGGATCGTCTTGAATACTGAGAAGAACCGAAGTTGTAAAAGAACTCGTAAAAGTTTGACAACTTAAGTTAGGCGAAGGACAAAGAGAGAAACAATTCTCATGTAAATAAGTTTTTAATTCACAGAGCAAAAGTTGTTTACAAAATGACATACTATTTAGACCAAAAGATGCGATTTCTTGAGCATGGAAAGTTAGGAAAATTGCTCAAATGAATGGATCGTCTTGAATACTTAGAAGAATCAAAGTTGTAAAAGAACTCGTAAAAGTTTGACAACTTAAGTTAGGCGAATGACCGAGAGAGAAACAATTCTCACATAAATAAGTTTGTAATTCATAGAGAAAAAGTTGTTTACAAAATGACAAACTATTTAGACCAAATGATACGATTTCCCGATCATGGAATGTTTTGAGAATTGCTCGAATAAATGGATCGTATTGAATACTTTAAGGAACCGAAGTAATAAAAGAACTCATAAAAGTTTGACAAGTTCAGATTTTCGGCCAAGAACCAAGAGGGAAACAATTTTCTTGTAAATAAGTTTTTAATTCAAAGTCTAAAAGTTATTTACAAAATGACAAACTATTTAGACCAAATGATGGGATTACCCGAGCATGGAATGTTCGAAAAATTGCTAGAAGGAATAGATCGTATTGAAAACTTTAAGGAACCGAAGTTATAAAAAAACTCGTAAAAGTTTGAAAAGTTTGGAAGTTCGGCGAAGAACCAAGAGAGAAATGATACTCACGTAAATGAGGTTTTAATTAGAAGACGAAAAGTGGTTTGCAAAATGAAAAACTATTTAGACCAAATGATGCGATTTCTCGAGCGTGGAATGTTCGTAAAGTTGCTTGAAGGAATGGATCGGCTCGAATACTAAGACGAATAGAAGTTGTTAAAGGACTCATAAAAGTTTGACAAGTTAAGAAGTTTGGCCAAGGACCAAGAGAGAAACAGTTCTCACGTAAATAAGTTTTTAATTCAAAGACCAAAAGTTGTTTACAAATGACATACTATTTAGACCAAAAGATGCAATTTCCTGAGCATGGAAAGTTAGGAAAATTGCTCAAATGAATGGATCATCTTGAATACTTAGAAGAATCGAAATTGTAAAAGAACTCGTAAAAGTTTGACAACTTAAGTTAGGCGAATGACCGAGAGAGAAACAATTCTCACGTAAATAAGTTTTTAATTCATAGAGAAAAAGTTGTTTACAAAATGACATACTATTTAGACCAAATGATGTGATTTCCCGATCATGGAATGTTCTGAAAATTGCTCGAATAAATGGATTGTATTCAATACTTTAAGGAACCGAAGTAATAAAAGAACTCGTAAAAGTTTGACAAGTTCGGATTTTCGGCCAAGAACCAAGAGGGAAACAATTTTCTTGTAAATAAGTTTTTAATTCAAAGTCTAAAAGTTATTTACAAAATGACAAACTATTTAGACCAAATGATGGGATTACCCGAGCATGGAATGTTCGGAAAATTGCTAGAAGGAATAGATCGTATTGAAAACTTTAAGGAACCGAAGTTATAAAAAAACTCGTAAAAGTTTGAAAAGTTTGGAAGTTCGGCGAAGAACCAAGAGAGAAATGATTCTCACGTAAATAAGGTTTTAATTCGAAGACGAAAAGTGGTTTGCAAAATGAAAAACTATTTAGACCAAATGATGCGATTTCTCGAGCATGGAATGTTTGGAAAGTTGCTTGAAGGAATGGATCGGCTCGAATACTAAGACGAACAGAAGTTGTTAAAGGACTCATAAAAGTTTGACAAGTTAAGAAGTTTGGCCAAGGACCAAGAGAGAAACAGTTCTCATGTAAATAAGTTTTTAATTCAAAGACCAAAAGTTGTTTACAAAATGACATACTATTTAGACCAAAAGATGCGATTTCCTGAGCATGGAAAGTTAGGAAAATTGCTCAAATGAATGGATCATCTTGAATACTTAGATGAACCGAAGTTATAAAAGAAATCGTAAAACTTTGACAACTTAAGTTAGGCGGAGGACTAAGAGAGAAACAATTCTCACGTAAATAAATTTTTAAGTCACAGGGCAAAAGTTGTTTACAAAATGACATTCTATTTAGACCAAATGATGCGATTTCCCGATCCTGGAATGTTTTGAAAATTGCTCGAATAAATGGATCGTATTGAATACTTTGAGGAACCGATGTAATAAAAGAACTTGTAAAAGTTTGACAAGTTCGGATTTTCGGCCAAGAAACAGGAGGGAAATAATTTTCTCGTAAATAAGTTTTTAATTCAAAGTCTAAAAGTTATTTCCAAAATGACAAACTATTTAGACCAAATGATGAGATTACCTGAGCATGGAATGTTCGAAAAATTACTAGAAGGAATAGATAGTATTGAAAACTTTATGGAACTGAAGTTATAAAAAAACTCGTAAAAATTTGAAAAGTTTGGAAGTTCTGCGAAGGACAAAGAGAGAAATGATTCTCACGTAAATGAGGTTTTAATTCGAAGACCAAAAGTGGTTTACAAAATGAAAAACTATTTAGACCACATGATGCGATTTCAGGAGCATGGAATGCTTGGAAAGTTGCTTGAAGGAATGGATCGGCTCGAATACTAAGACGAAAAGAAGTTGTAAAAGGGCTCATAAAAGTTTGACAAGTTAAGAAGTTTGGCCAAGGACCAAGAGAGAAACAGCTCTCACGTAAATAAGTTTTTAATTCAAAGACCAAAAGTTGTTTACAAAATGACATACTATTTAGACCAAATGATGCGATTTCCTGAGCATGAAAAATTAGGAAAATTGCTCAAATGAATGGATCGTCTTGAATACTGAGAAGAACCGAAGTTGTAAAAGAACTCGTAAAAGTTTGACAACTTAAGTTAGGCGAAGGACCAAGAGAGAAACAATTCTCATGTAAATAAGTTTTTAATTCACAGAGCAAAAGTTGTTTACAAAATGACATACTATTTAGACCAAAAGATGCGATTTCTTGAGCATGGAAAGTTAGGAAAATTGCTCAAATGAATGGATCGTCTTGAATACTTAGAAGAATCAAAGTTGTAAAAGAACTCGTAAAAGTTTGACAACTTAAGTTAGGCGAATGACCGAGAGAGAAACAATTCTCACATAAATAAGTTTGTAATTCATAGAGAAAAAGTTGTTTACAAAATGACAAACTATTTAGACCAAATGATACGATTTCCCGATCATGGAATGTTTTGAGAATTGCTCGAATAAATGGATCGTATTGAATACTTTAAGGAACCGAAGTAATAAAAGAACTCATAAAAGTTTGACAAGTTCAGATTTTCGGCCAAGAACCAAGAGGGAAACAATTTTCTTGTAAATAAGTTTTTAATTCAAAGTCTAAAAGTTATTTACAAAATGACAAACTATTTAGACCAAATGATGGGATTACCCGAGCATGGAATGTTCGAAAAATTGCTAGAAGGAATAGATCGTATTGAAAACTTTAAGGAACCGAAGTTATAAAAAAACTCGTAAAAGTTTGAAAAGTTTGGAAGTTCGGCGAAGAACCAAGAGAGAAATGATTCTCACGTAAATGAGGTTTTAATTAGAAGACGAAAAGTGGTTTGCAAAATGAAAAACTATTTAGACCAAATGATGCGATTTCTCGAGCGTGGAATGTTTGGAAAGTTGCTTGAAGGAATGGATCGGCTCGAATACTAAGACGAATAGAAGTTGTTAAAGGACTCATAAAAGTTTGACAAGTTAAGAAGTTTGGCCAAGGACCAAGAGAGAAACAGTTCTCACGTAAATAAGTTTTTAATTCAAAGACCAAAAGTTGTTTACAAATGACATACTATTTAGACCAAAAGATGCAATTTCCTGAGCATGGAAAGTTAGGAAAATTGCTCAAATGAATGGATCATCTTGAATACTTAGAAGAATCGAAATTGTAAAAGAACTCGTAAAAGTTTGACAACTTAAGTTAGGCGAATGACCGAGAGAGAAACAATTCTCACGTAAATAAGTTTTTAATTCATAGAGAAAAAGTTGTTTACAAAATGACATACTATTTAGACCAAATGATGTGATTTCCCGATCATGGAATGTTCTGAAAATTGCTCGAATAAATGGATTGTATTCAATACTTTAAGGAACCGAAGTAATAAAAGAACTCGTAAAAGTTTGACAAGTTCGGATTTTCGGCCAAGAACCAAGAGGGAAACAATTTTCTTGTAAATAAGTTTTTAATTCAAAGTCTAAAAGTTATTTACAAAATGACAAACTATTTAGACCAAATGATGGGATTACCCGAGCATGGAATGTTCGGAAAATTGCTAGAAGGAATAGATCGTATTGAAAACTTTAAGGAACCGAAGTTATAAAAAAACTCGTAAAAGTTTGAAAAGTTTGGAAGTTCGACGAAGAACCAAGAGAGAAATGATTCTCACGTAAATAAGGTTTTAATTCGAAGACGAAAAGTGGTTTGCAAAATGAAAAACTATTTAGACCAAATGATGCGATTTCTCGAGCATGGAATGTTTGGAAAGTTGCTTGAAGGAATGGATCGGCTCGAATACTAAGACGAACAGAAGTTGTTAAAGGACTCATAAAAGTTTGACAAGTTAAGAAGTTTGGCCAAGGACCAAGAGAGAAAGAGTTCTCATGTAAATAAGTTTTTAATTCAAAGACCAAAAGTTGTTTACAAAATGACATACTATTTAGACCAAAAGATGCGATTTCCTGAGCATGGAAAGTTAGGAAAATTGCTCAAATGAATGGATCATCTTGAATACTTAGATGAACCGAAGTTATAAAAGAAATCGTAAAACTTTGACAACTTAAGTTAGGCGGAGGACTAAGAGAGAAACAATTCTCACGTAAATAAGTTTTTAAGTCACAGGGCAAAAGTTGTTTACAAAATGACATTCTATTTAGACCAAATGATGCGATTTCCCGATCCTGGAATGTTTTGAAAATTGCTCGAATAAATGGATCGTATTGAATACTTTGAGGAACCGATGTAATAAAAGAACTTGTAAAAGTTTGACAAGTTCAGATTTTCGGCCAAGAAACAGGAGGGAAATAATTTTCTCGTAAATAAGTTTTTAATTCAAAGTCTAAAAGTTATTTCCAAAATGACAAACTATTTAGACCAAATGATGAGATTACCTGAGCATGGAATGTTCGAAAAATTACTAGAAAGAATAGATAGTATTGAAAACTTTATGGAACTGAAGTTATAAAAAAACTCGTAAAAATTTGAAAAGTTTGGAAGTTCTGCGAAGAACAAAGAGAGAAATGATTCTCACGTAAATGAGGTTTTAATTCGAAGACCAAAAGTGGTTTACAAAATGAAAAACTATTTAGACCAAATGATGCGATTTCAGGAGCATGGAATGCTTGGAAAGTTGCTTGAAGGAATGGATCGGCTCGAATACTAAGACGAAAAGAAGTTGTAAAAGGGCTCATAAAAGTTTGACAAGTTAAGAAGTTTGGCCAAGGACCAAGAGAGAAAGAGTTCTCATGTAAATAAGTTTTTAATTCAAAGACCAAAAGTTGTTTACAAAATGACATACTATTTAGACCAAAAGATGCGATTTCCTGAGCATGGAAAGTTAGGAAAATTGCTCAAATGAATGGATCATCTTGAATACTTAGATGAACCGAAGTTATAAAAGAAATCGTAAGACTTTGACAACTTAAGTTAGGCGGAGGACTAAGAGAGAAACAATTCTCACGTAAATAAGTTTTTAAGTCACAGGGCAAAAGTTGTTTACAAAATGACATTCTATTTAGACCAAATGATGCGATTTCCCGATCCTGGAATGTTTTGAAAATTGCTCGAATAAATGGATCGTATTGAATACTTTGAGGAACCGATGTAATAAAAGAACTTGTAAAAGTTTGACAAGTTCAGATTTTCGGCCAAGAAACAGGAGGGAAATAATTTTCTCGTAAATAAGTTTTTAATTCAAAGTCTAAAAGTTATTTCCAAAATGACAAACTATTTAGACCAAATGATGAGATTACCTGAGCATGGAATGTTCGAAAAATTACTAGAAGGAATAGATAGTATTGAAAACTTTATGGAACTGAAGTTATAAAAAAACTCGTAAAAATTTGAAAAGTTTGGAAGTTCTGCGAAGGACAAAGAGAGAAATGATTCTCACGTAAATGAGGTTTTAATTCGAAGACCAAAAGTGGTTTACAAAATGAAAAACTATTTAGACCACATGATGCGATTTCAGGAGCATGGAATGCTTGGAAAGTTGCTTGAAGGAATGGATCGGCTCGAATACTAAGACGAAAAGAAGTTGTAAAAGGGCTCATAAAAGTTTGACAAGTTAAGAAGTTTGGCCAAGGACCAAGAGAGAAACAGCTCTCACGTAAATAAGTTTTTAATTCAAAGACCAAAAGTTGTTTACAAAATGACATACTATTTAGACCAAATGATGCGATTTCCTGAGCATGAAAAATTAGGAAAATTGCTCAAATGAATGGATCGTCTTGAATACTGAGAAGAACCGAAGTTGTAAAAGAACTCGTAAAAGTTTGACAACTTAAGTTAGGCGAAGGACCAAGAGAGAAACAATTCTCATGTAAATAAGTTTTTAATTCACAGAGCAAAAGTTGTTTACAAAATGACATACTATTTAGACCAAAAGATGCGATTTCTTGAGCATGGAAAGTTAGGAAAATTGCTCAAATGAATGGATCGTCTTGAATACTTAGAAGAATCAAAGTTGTAAAAGAACTCGTAAAAGTTTGACAACTTAAGTTAGGCGAATGACCGAGAGAGAAACAATTCTCACATAAATAAGTTTGTAATTCATAGAGAAAAAGTTGTTTACAAAATGACAAACTATTTAGACCAAATGATACGATTTCCCGATCATGGAATGTTTTGAGAATTGCTCGAATAAATGGATCGTATTGAATACTTTAAGGAACCGAAGTAATAAAAGAACTCATAAAAGTTTGACAAGTTCAGATTTTCGGCCAAGAACCAAGAGGGAAACAATTTTCTTGTAAATAAGTTTTTAATTCAAAGTCTAAAAGTTATTTACAAAATGACAAACTATTTAGACCAAATGATGGGATTACCCGAGCATGGAATGTTCGGAAAATTGCTAGAAGGAATAGATCGTATTGAAAACTTTAAGGAACCGAAGTTATAAAAAAACTCGTAAAAGTTTGAAAAGTTTGGAAGTTCGGCGAAGAACCAAGAGAGAAATGATTCTCACGTAAATGAGGTTTTAATTAGAAGACGAAAAGTGGTTTGCAAAATGAAAAACTATTTAGACCAAATGATGCGATTTCTCGAGCGTGGAATGTTTGGAAAGTTGCTTGAAGGAATGGATCGGCTCGAATACTAAGACGAATAGAAGTTGTTAAAGGACTCATAAAAGTTTGACAAGTTAAGAAGTTTGGCCAAGGACCAAGAGAGAAACAGTTCTCACGTAAATAAGTTTTTAATTCAAAGACCAAAAGTTGTTTACAAATGACATACTATTTAGACCAAAAGATGCAATTTCCTGAGCATGGAAAGTTAGGAAAATTGCTCAAATGAATGGATCATCTTGAATACTTAGAAGAATCGAAATTGTAAAAGAACTCGTAAAAGTTTGACAACTTAAGTTAGGCGAATGACCGAGAGAGAAACAATTCTCACGTAAATAAGTTTTTAATTCATAGAGAAAAAGTTGTTTACAAAATGACATACTATTTAGACCAAATGATGTGATTTCCCGATCATGGAATGTTCTGAAAATTGCTCGAATAAATGGATTGTATTCAATACTTTAAGGAACCGAAGTAATAAAAGAACTCGTAAAAGTTTGACAAGTTCGGATTTTCGGCCAAGAACCAAGAGGGAAACAATTTTCTTGTAAATAAGTTTTTAATTCAAAGTCTAAAAGTTATTTACAAAATGACAAACTATTTAGACCAAATGATGGGATTACCCGAGCATGGAATGTTCGGAAAATTGCTAGAAGGAATAGATCGTATTGAAAACTTTAAGGAACCGAAGTTATAAAAAAACTCGTAAAAGTTTGAAAAGTTTGGAAGTTCGACGAAGAACCAAGAGAGAAATGATTCTCACGTAAATAAGGTTTTAATTCGAAGACGAAAAGTGGTTTGCAAAATGAAAAACTATTTAGACCAAATGATGCGATTTCTCGAGCATGGAATGTTTGGAAAGTTGCTTGAAGGAATGGATCGGCTCGAATACTAAGACGAACAGAAGTTGTTAAAGGACTCATAAAAGTTTGACAAGTTAAGAAGTTTGGCCAAGGACCAAGAGAGAAAGAGTTCTCATGTAAATAAGTTTTTAATTCAAAGACCAAAAGTTGTTTACAAAATGACATACTATTTAGACCAAAAGATGCGATTTCCTGAGCATGGAAAGTTAGGAAAATTGCTCAAATGAATGGATCATCTTGAATACTTAGATGAACCGAAGTTATAAAAGAAATCGTAAGACTTTGACAACTTAAGTTAGGCGGAGGACTAAGAGAGAAACAATTCTCACGTAAATAAGTTTTTAAGTCACAGGGCAAAAGTTGTTTACAAAATGACATTCTATTTAGACCAAATGATGCGATTTCCCGATCCTGGAATGTTTTGAAAATTGCTCGAATAAATGGATCGTATTGAATACTTTGAGGAACCGATGTAATAAAAGAACTTGTAAAAGTTTGACAAGTTCAGATTTTCGGCCAAGAAACAGGAGGGAAATAATTTTCTCGTAAATAAGTTTTTAATTCAAAGTCTAAAAGTTATTTCCAAAATGACAAACTATTTAGACCAAATGATGAGATTACCTGAGCATGGAATGTTCGAAAAATTACTAGAAAGAATAGATAGTATTGAAAACTTTATGGAACTGAAGTTATAAAAAAACTCGTAAAAATTTGAAAAGTTTGGAAGTTCTGCGAAGAACAAAGAGAGAAATGATTCTCACGTAAATGAGGTTTTAATTCGAAGACCAAAAGTGGTTTACAAAATGAAAAACTATTTAGACCAAATGATGCGATTTCAGGAGCATGGAATGCTTGGAAAGTTGCTTGAAGGAATGGATCGGCTCGAATACTAAGACGAAAAGAAGTTGTAAAAGGGCTCATAAAAGTTTGACAAGTTAAGAAGTTTGGCCAAGGACCAAGAGAGAAACAGCTCTCACTTAAATAAGTTTTTAATTCAAAGACCAAAAGTTGTTTACAAAATGACATACTATTTAGACCAAATGATGCGATTTCCTGAGCATGAAAAATTAGGAAAATTGCTCAAATGAATGGATCGTCTTGAATACTGAGAAGAACCGAAGTTGTAAAAGAACTCGTAAAAGTTTGACAACTTAAGTTAGGCGAAGGACCAAGAGAGAAACAATTCTCATGTAAATAAGTTTTTAATTCACAGAGCAAAAGTTGTTTACAAAATGACATACTATTTAGACCAAAAGATGCGATTTCTTGAGCATGGAAAGTTAGGAAAATTGCTCAAATGAATGGATCGTCTTGAATACTTAGAAGAATCAAAGTTGTAAAAGAACTCGTAAAAGTTTGACAACTTAAGTTAGGCGAATGACCGAGAGAGAAACAATTCTCACATAAATAAGTTTGTAATTCATAGAGAAAAAGTTGTTTACAAAATGACAAACTATTTAGACCAAATGATACGATTTCCCGATCATGGAATGTTTTGAGAATTGCTCGAATAAATGGATCGTATTGAATACTTTAAGGAACCGAAGTAATAAAAGAACTCATAAAAGTTTGACAAGTTCAGATTTTCGGCCAAGAACCAAGAGGGAAACAATTTTCTTGTAAATAAGTTTTTAATTCAAAGTCTAAAAGTTATTTACAAAATGACAAACTATTTAGACCAAATGATGGGATTACCCGAGCATGGAATGTTCGAAAAATTGCTAGAAGGAATAGATCGTATTGAAAACTTTAAGGAACCGAAGTTATAAAAAAACTCGTAAAAGTTTGAAAAGTTTGGAAGTTCGGCGAAGAACCAAGAGAGAAATGATTCTCACGTAAATGAGGTTTTAATTAGAAGACGAAAAGTGGTTTGCAAAATGAAAAACTATTTAGACCAAATGATGCGATTTCTCGAGCGTGGAATGTTTGGAAAGTTGCTTGAAGGAATGGATCGGCTCGAATACTAAGACGAATAGAAGTTGTTAAAGGACTCATAAAAGTTTGACAAGTTAAGAAGTTTGGCCAAGGACCAAGAGAGAAACAGTTCTCACGTAAATAAGTTTTTAATTCAAAGACCAAAAGTTGTTTACAAATGACATACTATTTAGACCAAAAGATGCAATTTCCTGAGCATGGAAAGTTAGGAAAATTGCTCAAATGAATGGATCATCTTGAATACTTAGAAGAATCGAAATTGTAAAAGAACTCGTAAAAGTTTGACAACTTAAGTTAGGCGAATGACCGAGAGAGAAACAATTCTCACGTAAATAAGTTTTTAATTCATAGAGAAAAAGTTGTTTACAAAATGACATACTATTTAGACCAAATGATGTGATTTCCCGATCATGGAATGTTCTGAAAATTGCTCGAATAAATGGATTGTATTCAATACTTTAAGGAACCGAAGTAATAAAAGAACTCGTAAAAGTTTGACAAGTTCGGATTTTCGGCCAAGAACCAAGAGGGAAACAATTTTCTTGTAAATAAGTTTTTAATTCAAAGTCTAAAAGTTATTTACAAAATGACAAACTATTTAGACCAAATGATGGGATTACCCGAGCATGGAATGTTCGGAAAATTGCTAGAAGGAATAGATCGTATTGAAAACTTTAAGGAACCGAAGTTATAAAAAAACTCGTAAAAGTTTGAAAAGTTTGGAAGTTCGACGAAGAACCAAGAGAGAAATGATTCTCACGTAAATAAGGTTTTAATTCGAAGACGAAAAGTGGTTTGCAAAATGAAAAACTATTTAGACCAAATGATGCGATTTCTCGAGCATGGAATGTTTGGAAAGTTGCTTGAAGGAATGGATCGGCTCGAATACTAAGACGAACAGAAGTTGTTAAAGGACTCATAAAAGTTTGACAAGTTAAGAAGTTTGGCCAAGGACCAAGAGAGAAAGAGTTCTCATGTAAATAAGTTTTTAATTCAAAGACCAAAAGTTGTTTACAAAATGACATACTATTTAGACCAAAAGATGCGATTTCCTGAGCATGGAAAGTTAGGAAAATTGCTCAAATGAATGGATCATCTTGAATACTTAGATGAACCGAAGTTGTAAAAGAAATCGTAAAACTTTGACAACTTAAGTTAGGCGGAGGACTAAGAGAGAAACAATTCTCACGTAAATAAGTTTTTAAGTCACAGGGCAAAAGTTGTTTACAAAATGACATTCTATTTAGACCAAATGATGCGATTTCCCGATCCTGGAATGTTTTGAAAATTGCTCGAATAAATGGATCGTATTGAATACTTTGAGGAACCGATGTAATAAAAGAACTTGTAAAAGTTTGACAAGTTCGGATTTTCGGCCAAGAAACAGGAGGGAAATAATTTTCTCGTAAATAAGTTTTTAATTCAAAGTCTAAAAGTTATTTCCAAAATGACAAACTATTTAGACCAAATGATGAGATTACCTGAGCATGGAATGTTCGAAAAATTACTAGAAGGAATAGATAGTATTGAAAACTTTATGGAACTGAAGTTATAAAAAAATTCGTAAAAATTTGAAAAGTTTGGAAGTTCTGCGAAGAACAAAGAGAGAAATGATTCTCACGTAAATGAGGTTTTAATTCGAAGACCAAAAGTGGTTTACAAAATGAAAAACTATTTAGACCAAATGATGCGATTTCAGGAGCATGGAATGCTTGGAAAGTTGCTTGAAGGAATGGATCGGCTCGAATACTAAGACGAAAAGAAGTTGTAAAAGGGCTCATAAAAGTTTGACAAGTTAAGAAGTTTGGCCAAGGACCAAGAGAGAAACAGCTCTCACTTAAATAAGTTTTTAATTCAAAGACCAAAAGTTGTTTACAAAATGACATACTATTTAGACCAAATGATGCGATTTCCTGAGCATGAAAAATTAGGAAAATTGCTCAAATGAATGGATCGTCTTGAATACTGAGAAGAACCGAAGTTGTAAAAGAACTCGTAAAAGTTTGACAACTTAAGTTAGGCGAAGGACCAAGAGAGAAACAATTCTCATGTAAATAAGTTTTTAATTCACAGAGCAAAAGTTGTTTACAAAATGACATACTATTTAGACCAAAAGATGCGATTTCTTGAGCATGGAAAGTTAGGAAAATTGCTCAAATGAATGGATCGTCTTGAATACTTAGAAGAATCAAAGTTGTAAAAGAACTCGTAAAAGTTTGACAACTTAAGTTAGGCGAATGACCAGAGAGAGAAACAATTCTCACATAAATAAGTTTGTAATTCATAGAGAAAAAGTTGTTTACAAAATGACAAACTATTTAGACCAAATGATACGATTTCCCGATCATGGAATGTTTTGAAAATTGCTCGAATAAATGGATCGTATTGAATACTTTAAGGAACCGAAGTAATAAAAGAACTCATAAAAGTTTGACAAGTTCAGATTTTCGGCCAAGAACCAAGAGGGAAACAATTTTCTTGTAAATAAGTTTTTAATTCAAAGTCTAAAAGTTATTTACAAAATGACAAACTATTTAGACCAAATGATGGGATTACCCGAGCATGGAATGTTCGAAAAATTGCTAGAAGGAATAGATCGTATTGAAAACTTTAAGGAACCGAAGTTATAAAAAAACTCGTAAAAGTTTGAAAAGTTTGGAAGTTCGGCGAAGAACCAAGAGAGAAATGATTCTCACGTAAATGAGGTTTTAATTAGAAGACGAAAAGTGGTTTGCAAAATGAAAAACTATTTAGACCAAATGATGCGATTTCTCGAGCGTGGAATGTTGGAAAGTTGCTTGAAGGAATGGATCGGCTCGAATACTAAGACGAATAGAAGTTGTTAAAGGACTCATAAAAGTTTGACAAGTTAAGAAGTTTGGCCAAGGACCAAGAGAGAAACAGTTCTCACGTAAATAAGTTTTTAATTCAAAGACCAAAAGTTGTTTACAAATGACATACTATTTAGACCAAAAGATGCGATTTCCTGAGCATGGAAAGTTAGGAAAATTGCTCAAATGAATGGATCATCTTGAATACTTAGAAGAATCGAAATTGTAAAAGAACTCGTAAAAGTTTGACAACTTAAGTTAGGCGAATGACCAAGAGAGAAACAATTCTCACGTAAATAAGTTTTTAATTCACAGAGCAAAAGTTGTTTACAAAATGACATACTATTTAGACCAAATGATGTGATTTCCCGATCATGGAATGTTCTGAAAATTGCTCAAATAAATGGATGTATTGAATACTTTAGGAACCGAAGTAATAAAAGAACTCGTAAAAGTTTGACAAGTTCGGATTTTCGGCAAGACCAAGAGGGAAACAATTTTCTTGTAAATAAGTTTTTAATTCAAAGTCTAAAAAAGTTATTACAAAATGACAAACTATTTAGACCAAATGATGGGATTACCCGAGCATGGAATGTTCGGAAAATTGCTAGAAGGAATAGATCGTATTGAAAACTTTAAGGAACCGAAGTTATAAAAAAACTCGTAAAAGTTTGAAAAGTTTGGAAGTTCGACGAAGAACAAGAGAGAGAAATGATTCTCACGTAAATAAGGTTTTAATTCGAAGACGAAAAGTGGTTTGCAAAATGAAAAACTATTTAGACCAAATGATGCGATTTCTCGAGCATGGAATGTTTGGAAAGTTGCTTGAAGGAATGGATCGGCTCGAATACTAAGACGAACAGAAGTTGTTAAAGGACTCATAAAAGTTTGACAAGTTAAGAAGTTTGGCCAAGGACCAAGAGAGAAAAGGTTCTCACGTAAATAAGTTTTTAATTCAAAGACCAAAAGTTGTTTACAAAATGACATACTATTTAGACCAAAAGATGCGATTTCCTGAGCATGGAAAGTTAGGAAAATTGCTCAAATGAATGGATCATCTTGAATACTTAGATGAACCGAAGTTGTAAAGAAAAAGAAAAAAGTTTGACAACTTAAGTTAGGCGAGTGGAAGAGAGAGAAACAATTCTCACGTAAATAAGTTTTTAATTCACAGGCAAAAGTTGTTTACAAAATGACATTCTATTTAGACCAAATGATGCGATTTCCCGATCATGGAATGTTTTGAAAATTGCTCGAATAAATGGATCGTATTGAATACTTTGAGGAACCGAAGTAATAAAAGAACTCGTAAAAGTTTGACAAGTTCGGATTTCGGCCAAGAACCAGGAGGGAAACAATTTTCTCGTAAATAAGTTTTTAATTCAAAGTCTAAAAGTTATTTCCAAAATGACAAACTATTTAGACCAAATGATGAGATTACCTGAGCATGGAATGTTCGAAAAATTACTAGAGGAATAGATCGTATTGAAAACTTTATGGAACCGAAGTTATAAAAAAACTCGTAAAATTTGAAAAGTTTGGAAGTTCGGCGAAGAACCAAGAGAGAAATGATTCTCACGTAAATGAGGTTTAATTCGAAGACCAAAAGTGGTTTACAAAATGAAAAACTATTTAGACCAAATGATGCGATTTCAGGAGCATGGAATGCTTGGAAAGTTGCTTGAAGGAATGGATCGGCTCGAATACTAAGACGAAAAGAAGTTGTAAAAGGACTCATAAAAGTTTGACAAGTTAAGAAGTTTGGCCAAGGACCAGAGAGAGAAACAGCTCTCACGTAAATAAGTTTTAATTCAAAGACCAAAAGTTGTTTACAAAATGACATACTATTTAGACCAAATGATGCGATTTCCTGAGCATGAAAAGTTAGGAAAATTGCTCAAATGAATGGATCGTCTTGAATACTTAGAAGAACCGAAGTTGTAAAAGAACTCGTAAAAGTTGACAACTTAAGTTAGGCGAAGGACCAAGAGAGAGAAACAATTCTCACGTAAATAAGTTTTTAATTCACAGAGCAAAAGTTGTTTACAAAATGAATACTATTTAGACCAAAAGATGCGATTTCTGAGCATGGAAAGTTAGGAAAATTGCTCAAATGAAGGATCGTCTTGAATACTTAGAAGAATCGAAGTTGTAAAAGAACTGTAAAAGTTTGACAACTTAAGTTAGGCGAATGAC